>OU343218.1:148235346-148515060 GCA_910596185.1 Chrysanthemum makinoi
ATCACAGCAGCCTCCAAAACCCTCGACAGAAAATAATTCCCCACAACTAGGACCCTTTTCGAGTGATACACGATCATAGCAGCCTTATTACCACAGCCTCCATGGAATGCTTCTGACCTCCTTGTTGTATTGTTTTCGGAAAAATTATGTGCGTAGTCATTTTGTTTTGTTTAGGGTTTCTTAGCTTTTCAAATTTATGAAGCGTATAAAAAGAAAAGGGATATATGGGGAATAATTGTGGACGAGATTTTAGGGGGGGAATGGCGTTTCATTGAGGCTGAAATAAAGGGGAGATTTTAATGACAAAAATCAATTTATCATTTACCATATTTAGCTATATTATAGGTACATTTATTTAGTTTAATTGTGTTAGTAACTTGTACATGTAATTGTCTAAGTAAATCTATAATGTGTGATATTTATAAAGTAGGCATAAGTGAAATTTAATTTAATATTGTCTTGCTTAAATCATCCATGAGTTAAATGTTAAGCGTTAACGAGATTGGTAGTTACGTATTCTACAATTGTTGAGCTTGAGGGGTGAAATGGTCTTTTAACACGTTCGAGATTTTAGGGTTTTACAATTCTTCCCCTCTAAAAGAAAATTTTTGGTCCTCGAAAATTGAAGTCGCAAGGTACACGAGGAGGCGTACACGTTTAGGGAAGGCGTAGCAATCCATAGTCTCGCACTTATCATACGATTCGGTTCCAAGCGTCTGAAGTTACACATAACAGATGTCGGTGAGAATTGCTGGGAGGTACAATTTCAATTGAACATGAGGATTGTCAAATAACGCGGATATAAGCCTAGTCCATTCACGTTACCAGCCAGGCATTTCCCAAGACGTCGTATGCCTTCAATAAGTTCAAATTATATGATCTCGGTATTATCACGTTGATCAGGCGTCATAATACTTGCATCACATAACAAGTCCTTATTGTCATCATATTTTGTCTCAGGTCATGACGAACCCACATCACCAATATCAGAACAAAACAGGTAACACACGGGTAAGTAACATACCAAAGCCGAGATTCACACATATGCAACATATAATACAACAAGCCAACTTACCGTACCACAAAATAAAGGAGGCCACCAACTTGCATAAAATGGTTCCTCATGACTCATTACTGACGATCCATAAGAAAAGATGAGATATTAACAAAATACCAAACGATAAAACTTCATGATTCAAACCGAGTTCCGAACAAATCAAGAAAAGCAATACCGATCAGAATCACTTAACAGGGATATTAAACGCCTCAAGCATGACAAGCGAATAGGAGTAACACAAGTCACGCCCAATCATATGAAGTAGATGAATCCTCTCGACCACCGGTTGAATCTTGTCTCCGTCTTTTCGTCTTTGGTTGGTCCGTCCGGCTTCCTCCAGCAGCATCTGATGCCTCCGGCGGCGGTCGGGTGTGGCTTCGCCTCCACGAACCTCTCCATTTCAGAAGGCTGTTGCGGCAACACGGGTTCGGCACCATCATCTTGACTCCACGGGTAGTCTCCATCTAACGATCGACAAACGGATGTGCGAAGACAAAAATAATAAAATCAAATGTGAAGAGAAGAAGACCAAAATAGTGAAGACAAAAGATTATGAAAGTCAAATCTGGGCGACAATCATAAGGAATCGGCAAATATGTGAGCAGACGGAAGCCTAATGTCTACCGGTCCTCCGGTCAATCCTAAGGTCAACAAGGCGAAACACGGCTCGATACCATAATTGTAAAACCCCAACCCGACAAGGGTAGAAGTGTCACATTCTGGTGTCATATCAGAACATACAAATAAAATTCTTCAAGCGGAAGTCTTAAAGAATAACGTACCAAGTCATTTAAACAAAAGATTTACAAGGAAAATTACAAAATCCAAATGTCTAAAATAAACCAAAATTCCAAAATAATAGCCCGCCAAAATGAGTCCAACTAGAAAGGTAACTAGGGTTGGTCCACTCAGATAATCCAACTCTCAGCCCATCAAAGCCCATCTTCAAATCTAAAACCTACCTTGGGAAAAAATGCGTTTGAGCTTAAAAACCCGATGAGCAGATATAACAAAGCAGCTAAATAAAATCAGAAATGCGAAATGAAATAAGGAAGGCGATAACAAGGTGCAATGAAGGAGCGATGAGTCGGGGAGGATCTGCAGGAACATAATTATCTGAGATATCAAACAGCGATAACAAGGAGAAAGCGAAGCAAAGCATCGATGACATATAAACAAAACGCGTACAAATTAGGTACAAGTCTGAACATAAGCAAGCATAGGGGGCGTGCGTATCCCATAACATACATATAGCATACAAACAATTTAGAAATCGAAGACATACTAGTCAAACAGATTTAAAGGCAAGCGGAAGCAATTGAAGTAAGTAAGCATGGCAATCACACAGGTCAAAACCCTTAGTTGAAAACATAACCAATATTATAACAGGCGGAAGTACTTAACTTGTGAGTCAAACATAGCATCACTACGTGACAAGTAGGAATACAGTATGAGCATTATAATTAATGAATTAAAGACATATCAGGAAACTAAACAAATTAACAAGCCAGGGCGTCACAAGATGACCCATTTACCTAATCAAACCGTAGTATAGGCAGAAATCTAAACATGGCAGGTCAACAATAAACATGTAAGAATACAACGGAATAGTCATAGTCCACGAGATACCGAACAAAGCATACATACTAAACTGACAAAACTATCGTTTACACATTAGTATGGTCACGCTTGATTCAAATCGAGAGTTCGCATAACAGTGAGATCACATATCATCAGATGAAAATAGGTAACTCGAGAGAAAACGCATAAACGATAATCACATCATAGCAAGATAATCAGTAGTCACATAAAACATGAATAGCATAATCAAATTCAATAAGCATATAATAACCCGATACGTGAATGGAACGATAGTCTGAAGTAATGGAATGAGAGTGTAACAGATCAAATTAATGGAACATATATATCTTGGTATTAGAGTGAGTCATATAAGGGTATTGGGTAAGGGCAGTCAATTGAATTCATAATATGGTGCAGGGGGGAGTTCAGAAGATGCAATATAGGTATATCAAAAGTGTAAGGGTTGTCAGAAATCAGAGCCAACAAAACAAAACAATATCAATAGTGGCAAGAGCAGCCAAGTAACCAATAGTAACCATTGTATTCGGTGACCTCGAAATACCAAACCAATATGAGGGAGACCTCATTAACAGATGGAGTAGCTAGCTCCCAAAATGTGAGGGGTGTATTGCACACACGCACCACATCACCAAAACAATATATCAATATCAATACAATACAATACAAATCTAGGATGCATCCATCATTTTGCTGCAAAACAATAGTGGCCATACAATATATATGAAGCGCGCATAATCAATACAAAATGGGGACGGTGTGGAACATCACTCAATCACACTAAAGTCATGCCATTGGTGCATCAATGACACGGACATGGAACCCCATGCCTAGTTAATGGCTCGGGTATCAACTGGCAGGTCAAAGTTTATAGAGGTCAATCAATATCAAAGGTTGATGTAGCGGTTTACAAATCAATATCAATAATCCAATAGCAATGGTTCAATTATCAAGGTCCAATAGTAAGAGATCAATATCAAGGTTCAATAGCAAAGGGTCAATATCAATAGTTCAATAGCAGAGCAAAGGTTCAATATTAAATTGGCAAGAGATCAAAGATGCAAAGAGATCATGAGAACCTTATGAGAAGGTCGAGAATATACGTACCTCAATGAAGCAAGCGAGAAAAAGGAAAAAAGGTCACCGAGAAGAATCAATCCCGCCGTCCGAAACCCTTGAAATGGTCAGTGAAGGAAAGCAAGAAGAGCGGAAACCTTCACGACAAGGCCAACACCAATAGCCATCTTTCGATCTAGCAACTCACGACCAAGAGCCCTTGAGCCAACCCGATCACAGCCAGCCTCCAAAACCCTCGGCGAGAAAATAA
The DNA here is from genome assembly GCA_910596185.1 of Chrysanthemum makinoi. Classification (NCBI taxonomy): domain Eukaryota; kingdom Viridiplantae; phylum Streptophyta; class Magnoliopsida; order Asterales; family Asteraceae; genus Chrysanthemum; species Chrysanthemum makinoi. The sequence goes on from OU343218.1 coordinate 148,239,330, forward strand.
TTCCCCACAACGGGACCCTTTTCGAGTGATACGATCATAGCGACCTTATTACCAGCCTCCATGGAATGCCGACCTCCTTGTTGTATTGTTTTCGGAAAAAGTATGTGCCGTCAATTTTTTGTTTTGTTTAGGGTTTCTTAGCTTTTCAAAATTATGAAGCGTATAAAAGAAAGGGATATATGGGGAATAATTGTGGGCCGAGATTTTAGAGAATGAAGCGTTTCATTGAGGCTGAAATAAAGGGGAGATTTTAATGACAAAAATCAATTTATCATTTACCATATTTAGCTATATTATAGGTACATTTGTTTAATTTAATTGTGTTGGTAATTTGTACATGTAATGGTCCAAGTAAATCTATCTTGATGTGATATTTATAAGGTAGGCATAAGTGAACTTTAACTTAATATTGTCTTGCTTAAATCATTCATGAGTTAAATGTTAAGCATTATACGAGATTGGCGTAACCGTATTCTACAATTGTTGAGCTTGAGGGGTGAAATGGTCTTTTAACACGTTCGAGATTTTAGGGTTTTCTGAGATATTACATTAACAATTGATCTTGCATTCTTGATGTAGTACTTTGCTCGGCTTCGTAGTCATTGATTACACTCATTGCATGTTTGGTTAATCCAAGTGGAGGTCTTTTCTTGATCCACGTTATAATAATGTTGAGCCGACTTTTGAGATCATCAGCTAGTAGAAAATCTCCGATACATCCATTGTGGTGTTGGTATTATGTGATGTTGTGACTTTCGGACCGACATGCTCACATTCGGGATCATGATATCTTCTCATCAGAGTAGCGGAAGCTTTAGTTGATTCATGATATTGGCGGCGGCGTAGCGAAGCATGGAGTTAGTATATCAGAGTCATTGATGCACCAATCATGATTTCTTTCGATATGAATGTGTTGTGTGAGCATGCGGCTATGGATTGACGCTCCATTACGTCATTTGCAAGCGTCGGGTGTATCTGCATAAAGGCGATTAGCAATAAAGCGCGCGAAAGTGTCTTTGATCACTTTCGATGAATTGAGTACCGACCCCACGGTTCCCGTTGATCGGTACAAGTCACTTTTGTGATCGGTATAATTCGAAGAATTTCCTTGCGAGGGGTTTGCTCTCTAGTTGTTCTCAAAGGAGCGTCTCAAAGAAGACAACGAATGAGTGAACCCGGCGAATTTAAGTCCAGCGATTGATGAAAAGAGATTTGAAAAACAAGCGTGTATTGCTCAATAGAAATTGTTTTTGCAATATAACGAAGGTTTTAATGAAAATCAATTATCAATCATAAAACACCTTTTGATTTGAAAAATTAGTACCGGTCGACGTGCTAATGAAAAGAGTTTTAAAGCACAAAGACCGGTTTTCAAAGGTATCCGTCAATCCATAACTGAACGGGGATTGATTCAAAAGATTGAATAAGCCCCATTGTTTATGTTCAATTGTCACATGGTTGATCTGTATAATAGATCTCACATGCCACCTACCAGGAGCTTGTTAGATGTTGGCTCGAGAAGGCTTTCCATCTTCATAGTGAATATGTAAACACATCACTCGGATGTTACGGCAATACCACAAGGATAATGCGTAGGACTCAGGATATAATTTCTCTTTCCACATTGTGTGAAGCAGAGAGTCTTCATTGAAATTGTCCTAATGAGATTTATTGATGATCTCGTGGCTCTAGACTCAATTTGTGCATTTTGGATCCTATATCGGAGACTAGGGAGAGGGTCTCCTTCTTCAATATCAACAATCTCTAAGAAAATTGATAGATAATGTAGGTTCACCGTGAGAATGAAACAAGCCCTTTTAAGAGGAACTTGAGTAGCTTGGGAAGTTTAGTGCGGTCGTCCTTTGGGTCCATGGCGTCTTGTCTTCAATACGGAGTTACCTAAGTAACCACCGATAGCATATGTATTGAACCGGTTTACGCCCTAAGGTTGAATTATATGAGGGCTATTTCTTTTCACCCTTTTCACATTCAATTCTTTTTCATTCTTCAACCCTTCAATGCTTACGAGATTCATAACTAGAACCTTGTTGGGTTTATTCGATTACTAGCTCTGTCTCGGTTCGCACTTTCCGTATCTCACTTTTCTCCTTTTTACAATATACCTAAGGACTCTATACTATCTAGTGGATTGTCCGTGGGTAGATCCCTCCTGCTCTGGCGGGATCATGGGAACCAATACCTAACCTTATCATCCTTATATCACGGTACATAAAGTAAAGTTGGTGGGTCTATTTTGTATTGTTCATCACGCCATAGGAACCAATGGAAAACCATTTGAAAATCAATTCAGATACTTGTGATATATTATCAAAGCATTTTGTACTTGAATTGTTTTGATATTTTTAGAAGAAGAACTCCCCCTCAACATGTGAATCAAGTATTTGAAATAGTTTTCCACGCGGAGGCAAGAGAAAGAATTAACTTCTTTGATTACCATTTTCTAAAAAAATATCAACATCACTTCCCTAATCGAATCAAGTAGATAAAGCATTTTGGGGAAGGATGAGGTTTTCATGATTTTGCTCTCCATCAATATGTGCCTCGAGATTTGAAAAGAGTTTTGCACATACTAGAGGGAACTGCACATGAGATAAGTGATCACGTTTCAAATAATAGGTTTAAGATAGATGCTCCCCCTCAACATGTGCATGGAAAATTTGAAATCGTTTGTCACATGTGGGAAGAAGAGCTTGTACATCCTTATAAAACCATTTACCGAATTATCGGTTTAAATCCAATTTAAATCACACATTCTCCCCTATCACAATTATCAAATCATTTGAGATTTGTGATCTCTTATAGATTTAAATTGATTTTGAAAGCTTTTGAGGAGAATTGTGACTTGATTATGAAAGCGTTTTAAGCGATAAGGATCGATTTTGAGATTTTAAACTCCATTGGTTAAACATGCATGATTATATTTTGAAAACAATTGAATGCCAAATAACTTTTTAATTTAATTGAAATCATTCTCCCTCAATCAATGACATAGGTTGTTGATTGAGAGATAGATATTTTGACAAATAAATCGAGATGATTATCAAAAATAGAGTCAGAGTTTTTTTCATAGCGGTTTGTTTTAGAGATAAATGTTTATAGAATCGAGCATGGAATTTTGAAAATATGATACAGTATGGCTCTTTCTTTGACAATGCGGTTCTTGCTGACATGACAATAAACCTTTTTTTTTTTTTCTCCCAATTTTTTTTTTTTTTTTAAGAATTGAGCAACATCTAAAGTCCGTGTCATTCTTTGAATGACGACACAAAACCGTAGATATTATCGAATCGAGAAAAACATGACAAATTGACAATATTTTTGAAGATTTTTGAATTTTTCAGATTTTTATGGATTTTGAAAGTTTTATAATTTTGTATTTTGTTTTCGAATAAATATTTACAAGAGATAGATGAGCATAGACCTTTACTCCTCGTCTTCTTCACGAAGGCGTTTGAGTGTTTCGGTTTAAGCCTTTTCAAGCCTAGTAGTGGAAGTATGAACTCAAAACGTTCTCTTGGAAGAGCTTTGGTGAAGATGTCGCTAGCGATATTGAGACCTCACAAAATAGAGTTCCACCACACCCTTTTCCACTTGTTCCACGATGAAATGATGGCGAATGTCGATATGCTTAGCTCTTGAGTGTTGAACGTTATTGCATGAAAGAGAAATAACACTTTTATTATCCAGATCTGAGGGGATTTTGTTAAATAAAAAGCCATAGTCAGTTAATTGAGATCTCATCCAAAGGATTTGAGCACAACAAGATGACATGGCTAATGTCACAATTCTCAATTTCCGGTCATTTCTCATATTCCATATTCATCATTTCATAACGGTTCGTGCATGGTTTTGCATTTTACATTAAACGTTATTTTCTTATTAAATAAACGCTATCGCGTAATTAATTATTTTGAACATTTAATCCGATACTTCCAAAAATGATCCCGATATATTTTTATACTTACATTTAGTTTATAAAAACAATATTTTGAGTTTACCTAGTGTTTTAAATTTATTTTGTATATAAATCGTTAAATTTATATTATTGCGACGCTTTCTTAAAAACTACACGATAATTATTATATCACTCAAATTTTACAAGAAATGTATTTTTACAATTTTTGATGATCTCATTACACTTTACTTTGATCTATTAAAAAATTACTTTTACCTGAAACTACCTTAAATACACTAATGTATATACAATTTTACAAGTTATTATTAACTACACATTTTACTTACACTTTTTAACAATTATATACATATAAAAGAAAAAGAAAAAAAAAGTATTTGGTGAAATACTTCCCCCCCAGCCGACCAAGGGGGGTAAGCATTGTGTTTGGTAAAATTTCATACTTGTATAGATCTTCACTTCACCTAAATATCACACTTCATTCATCTCAAATAATTCAAAGTTAGCAAAGTTTTCTCTCCTTGTTCTTCCTCTCCATAAAACCGGCCATATAGGGTGTTAAGAAGGAATTCATAAAATTTTCAAGATCAAGTATTTAACAATCTAGTTACACTCTTAATCAAGGTTTTGAAATAAAAACCTAGGGTGTTTAGGTTTAATCCTTGTCCTTATCACCTCATCAAGTAACTTGTAAGCATATCATTTTCATTTACATCTTTCATTTTCATTTCATATGTATTTCATTATCTTGTTAGCAAGCATGCAAGACTTATGGTTATTTATACCATTTTTAACATTGTTTTTAGAGTTTTATACATATAAGTCATCCTATAATTTATCCCTTGTTATATATTAGTCTTGATGATGTCTAGGAACCCATGACACCCTAAGAAGGTGTATGGTAGGATTAGAATAGCTTTGGAGTTGTTTTGAAGGGATTGGAATAGGTTTAGTACGAGAAAAACTATTTTCGACAAGTATAAAAAGTGGTCTGATCTTGTTTTGTATTTCTGGAAAATCCGACAGTAGACACAAATTTTTGGCCTAGATATTTAGAAAATATACTTTAAAACGAATCCGTGGCCGCTTGAACGGATTAAAACGGAGTTATAACGAAGAAGTTATGGATTTTCCAAGTTTGACGACGAAATATATATTTTCTGAAAATTTCAGCAAACTGTTTTCGTTTTGTACGAGTCAAAAACGAGTCTTAAGCTTTATAAATTATTTCGACTTATCAAAAATATATTAGTATACTTTGATACGAAGCTAAGGACGTATAATACGTAGAAGACGGATTTGTAACGACTAAAATATACACGTTTTCACAAAACTGCCGTAACTTTATTAGTTAAGAAAAACTATATTATTTTTATTTGTCAAGTGTTACGGTAAACAAAACGACCATATTGAAGGCTATTTTTAACGATGACGTAGAACTTTTTGTAACGAGATGTCTTCTAATAAAAGTGAGATTATCAAGCATATTTTCCAAAACGACCAACCGTTTGTATAGCGGAGTTGTAATGAATTATTTACGGTTGCTTAAACTTTGCCGAAATTCACTTTTAAACTACATTTGGACAAAAACACCCTACTTAACCTATGTTTTTCTTTATGAACGAGACCTCTAGGATAAAAACTTAAATGCCAAAACTTTGAGATTTTGATACAAGCTTTCCAAAACCGTTGAGTTCGTTTCCTAACGTTCGACGTACACCATTTTACGACTAGCTTTTCGAGACCATTTTTGTCACTTTCATGAAATTTCCAACGACATTATTTTACGACGAAAAGTTAAAATTTCACAATAAATCATTAAGAAGCTATTGTAGGATGACATTTTGACGTAAATACTTGTAAAGTAATTTAAAGATGGTCAAGACGTCAAAAGAGTATTTTTCGACGAAGAGTATTATTTTCAAAACTCTCAAATGGTATAAATAACATACGAAATGCATGCATAACATTACATCATAACTCATTACGTATCATATCATTCGTAATAGGTCAAGGTTAACGTATCACACTACATCTCGGTGTACTCACTCTTGTCATCATACCAATTCATCAAGTGAGTTCATACCCCGCTTTTACTCGTTTGAATTCTTATAAACTATTTGGGGCGAGATACATGCTTATTTATCAAAACATTTAAACACTTTTGTCAAGCCACATTACTTATACTTTAGACTTGGTGTGTGTGTAGTGACTAGACTTAAACAAACATCCCAATATTTATATGTTGGAAGGCCATTAATTTGGATCTGACCCAAGCGTGCGTCGTTGGAGGAACATCCCAATATTTATATGTTGGAAGGCCATTAATTTGGATACGACCCAACGTGCGTCGTCGTTGGAGGAACATCCCAATATTTATATGTTGGAAGGCCATTAATTTGGATACAGTTAACGTGAGTCGTTGGAGGAACATCCCAACACGAGTGTTGGAAGACCCTTGTGGTGACATTTATACTTTTAACTACCATATTGCGCATATTCATGATTGTCATTCTATTTTAGGCAATGGGTTGTGAACACACAGGTTGCAAGTTTTGTATGGGCGGAACTTGGGACTGAGTGGATTTACAATGCCTTTGCTGTGTGAACATTACTCAAAATATTTTTGATCATTTAATTACAAACTTATGAACTCACCAACCTTTGTGTTGACACTTTTTAGTATGTTTATCTCAGGTCTTAAGGTGATAGCATTTCATGGAGCTTTTGGGTCACATGGCATACATTGGAGTCTTGTGCTTTTAACAATTACCATTCGACATGTTTTGTAAACTTTTTATGTGTTATCAAACCTTGTGATTTCTTGTTGTGTAAACTTTAACTTATTTATCGAATGGTAAACTTTTCAAAACGTCTCACTATAGAGGTCGTTTTCTGTATCCATACTTTGTGCTATGACGTTATACCCCAATGACACTATCGTTCCACTGCGATATTTTGGGGGTGTGACAGATTGGTATCAGAGCATCGGTTATAGAGAACTAGGTTGCATCATTGACCCTAGACTATAACTACATCATCATAGCATCTCATCATATCATTATAAGTGCACATTCTTTATACATGCGGACTTATGACTCAACACCAAACATCATATGAGTCGATTAGTCCAAGCATTGCATAGTTACTCTTAAATTATACATAGCCTGATCACCTATGTCTAATTTAGGAAGAATCATGCAATGAAGGGAGTAGTAGTCTCATATGTGTAAGCAATTCCATAATCAAGCCAAATTTTCAAAAGATTTTCTTCAAACCACTTGTTTCGGTTTGATCCGAGCGATAGTTCTTGTTTGATGAGTTGCAAAGATCGAGCTAGAAACAAGTCGTTACCTAAACCGATTTAGCCTAATCGTATGACAGTTCTTGTTTGATGAGTTGTGGGATTAAGTAAAAATCGGTTACCAAAAAGTCTTTTAAAAATTTTGCTTGAGAATGGGAAAGCTTGTCTCATCGAGCCTAATCATAAGAAAGCATATATTTAGGACGGGAATTGCTCACGATAGCACGGGAACGTACCTTGTTGGACGAGTAAATCATATGCATGAGCATTGACATAATCATATAGACCATACACAAGCATAAACTTTTAGAACCCTTGTCGAGGTTCGAACCATAGTATCATCGATTGAATCACGAGGACGTGATTCCTCGGACATGGGAAGAATGTCACAATTCTCAATTTCCGGTCATTTCTCATATTCCATATTCATCATTTCATAACGGTTCGTGCATGGTTTTGCATTTTTCATTAAACGTTATTTTCTTATTAAATAAACGCTATCGCGTAATTAATTATTTTGAACATTTAATCCGATACTTCCAAAAATGATCCCGATATATTTTTATACTTACATTTAGTTTATAAAAACAATATTTTGAGTTTACCTAGTGTTTTAAATTTATTTTGTATATAAATCGTTAAATTTATATTATTACGACGCTTTTCTTAAAAACTACACGATAATTATTATATCACTCAAATTTTACAAGAAATGTATTTTTACAATTTTTATGATCTCATTACACTTTACTTTGATCTATTAAAAATTACTTTTACCTAAAACTACCTTAAATACACTAATGTATATACAATTTTACAAGTTATTATTAACTACACATTTTACTTACACTTTTTAACAATTATATACATATAAAGAAAAAGAAAAAAAGTATTTGGTGAAATACTTCCCCAACCAAGGGGGGTAAGCATTATTGTTTGGTAAAAATTTCATAATTGTATAGATCTTCACTTCACCTAAATATCACACTTCATTCATCTCAAATAATTCAAAGTTAGCAAAGTTTTCTCTCCTTGTTCTTCCTCTCCATAAAACCGGCCATATAGGGTGTTAAGAAGGAATTCATAAAATTTTCAAGATCAAGTATTTAACAATCTAGTTACACTCTTAATAAAGGTTTTGAAATAAAAACCTAGGGTGTTTAGGTTTAATCCCTTGTCCTTATCACCTCATCAAGTAACTAGTAAGCATATCACTTTCATTTTACATCTTTCATTTTCATTTCATATGTATTTCATCATTTTTGAGCAAGCATGCAAGACTTATGGTTATTTATACCATTTTTAACATTGTTTTAGAGTTTTATATATATAAGTCATCCTATAATTTATCCCTTGTTATATATTAGTCTTGATGATGTCTAGGAACCCATGACACCCTAAGAAGGTGTATGGTAGGATTAGAATAGCTTTGGAGTTGTTTTGAAGGGATTGGAATAGGTTTAGTATGAGAAAAACTATTTTCGACAAGTATAAAAAGTGGTCTGATCTTGTTTTGTATTTCTGGAAAATCCGACAGTAGACACAAATTTTTGGCCTAGATATTTAGAAAATATACTTTAAAAAGAATCCGTGGCCGCTTGAACGGATTAAAACGGAGTTATAACGAAGAAGTTATGAATTTTTCAAGTTTGACGACGAAATATATATTTTCTACGAAAATTTCAGCAAAACTGTTTTTCGTTTTGTACGAGTCAAAAACGAGTCTTAAGCTTTATAAATTATTTCGACTTATCAAAAATATATTAGTATACTTTGATACGAAGCTAAGGACGATATATACGTAGAAGACGGATTTGTAACGACTAAAATATACACGTTTTCACAAAACTGCCGTAACTTTATTAGTTAAGAAAAACTATATTATTTTTATTTGTCAAGTGTTACGGTAAACAAAACGACCATATTGAAGGCTAGTTTTAACGATGACGTAGAACTTTTTGTAACGAGATGTCTTCTAATAAAAGTGAGATTATCAAGCATATTTTCCAAAACGACCAACCGTTTGTATAGCGGAGTTGTAATGAATTATTTACGGTTACTTAAACTTTGCCGAAATTCACTTTTAAACTACATTTGGACAAAAACACCCTACTTAACCTATGTTTTTCTTTATGAACGAGACCTCTAGGATAAAAACTTAAATGCCAAAACTTTGAGATTTTGATACAAGCTTTCCAAAACCGTTGAGTTCGTTTCCTAACGTTCGACGTACACCATTTTACGACTAGCTTTTCGAGACCATTTTTGTCACTTTCATGAAATTTCCAAGCGACATTATTTTGACGAAAAGTTAAAATTTCACAATAAATCATTAAGAAGCTATTGTAGGATGACATTTTGACGTAAATACTTGTAAAGTAATTTAAAGATGGTCAAGACGTCAAAAGAGTATTTTTCGACGAAGAGTATTATTTTCAAAACTCTCAAATGGTATAAATAACATACGAAATGCATGCATAACATTACATCATAACTCATTACGTATCATATCATTCGTAATAGGTCAAGGTTAACGTATCACACTACATCTCGGTGTACTCACTCTTGTCATCATACCAATTCATCAAGTGAGTTCATACCCTGCTTTTACTCGTTTGAATTCTTATAAACTATTTGGGGCGAGATACATGCTTATTTATCAAAACATTTAAACACTTTTGTCAAGCCACATTACTTATACTTTAGACTTGGTGTGTGTGTAGTGACTAGACTTAAACAAACATCCCAATATTTATATGTTGGAAGGCCATTAATTTGGATACGCCCAACGTCGTCGTTGGAGGAACATCCCAATATTTATATGTTGGAAGGCCATTAATTTGGATACAGACCCAGCGTCGTCGTTGGAGGAACATCCCAATATTTATATGTTGGAAGGCCATTAATTTGGATACTGACCAGCGTGAGTGTTGGAGGAACATCCCAACACGAGTGTTGGAAGACCCTTGTGGTGACATTTATACTTTTAACTACCATATTGCACATATTCATGATTGTCATTCTATTTTAGGCAATGGGTTGTGAACACACAGGTTGCAAGTTTTGTATGGGCGGAACTTGGAACTGAGTGGATTTACAATGCCTTTGCTTTGTGTGAACATTACTCAAAATATTTTCGATCATTTAATTACAAACTTATGAACTCACCAACCTTTGTGTTGACACTTTTTAGTATGTTTATCTCAGGTCTTAAGGTGATAGCATTTCATGGAGCTTTTGGGTCACATGGCATACATTGGAGTCTTGTGCTTTTAACAATTACCATTCGACATGTTTTGTAAACTTTTTATGTGTTATCAAACCTTGTGATTTCTTGTTGTGTAAACTTTAACTTATTTATCGAATGGTAAACTTTTCAAAACGTCTCACTATAGAGGTCGTTTTCTGTATCCATACTTTGTGCTATGACGTTATACCCCAATGACACTATCGTTCCGCTGCGATATTTTGGGGGTGTGACAGATTGGTATCAGAGCATCGGTTATAGAGAACTAGGTTGCATCATTGACCCTAGACTATAACTACATCATCATAGCATCTCATCATATCATTATAAGTGCACATTCTTTATACATGCGGACTTATGACTCAACACCAAACATCATATGAGTCGATTAGTCCAAGCATTGCATAGTTACTCCTAAATTATACATAGCCTGATCACCTATGTCTAATTTAGGAAGAATCATGCAATGAAGGGAGTAGTAGTCTCATATGTGTAAGCAATTCCATAATCAAGCCAAATTTTCAAAAGATTTTCTTCAAACCACTTGTTTCCAGTTTGATCCGCGTAACAGTTCTTGTTTGATGAGTTGCAAAGATCGAGCTAGAAACAAGTCGTTACCTAAACCGATTTAGCCTAATCGTATGACAGTTCTTGTTTGATGAGTTGTGGGATTAAGTAAAATCGGTTACCAAAAAGTCTTTTAAAAATTTTGCTTGAGAATGGGAAAGCTTGTCTCATCGAGCCTAATCATAAGAAAGCATATATTTAGGACGGGAATTGCTCACGATAGCACGGGAACGTACCTTGTTGGACGAGTAAATCATATGCATGAGCATTGACATAATCATATAGACCATACACAAGCATAAACTTTTAGAACCCTTGTCGAGGTTCGAACCATAGTATCATCGATTGAATCACGAGGACGTGATTCCTCCGACATGGGAAGAATGTCACAATTCTCAATTTCCGGTCATTTCTCATATTCCATATTCATCATTTCATAACGGTTCGTGCATGGTTTTGCATTTTACATTAAACGTTATTTTCTTATTAAATAAACGCTATCGCGTAATTAATTATTTTGAACATTTAATCCGATACTTCCAAAAATGATCCCGATATATTTTTATACTTACATTTAGTTTATAAAAACAATATTTTGAGTTTACCTAGTGTTTTAAATTTATTTTGTATATAAATCGTTAAATTTATATTATTGCGACGCTTTCTTAAAAACTACACGATAATTATTATATCACTCAAATTTTACAAGAAATGTATTTTTACAATTTTTATGATCTCATTACACTTTACTTTGATCTATTAAAAATTACTTTTACCTAAAACTACCTTAAATACACTAATGTATATACAATTTTACAAGTTATTATTAACTACACATTTTACTTACACTTTTTAACAATTATATACATATAAAAGAAAAAAAAAGTATTTGGTGAAATACTTCCCCCCTTGGCCGACCAAGGGGGGGTAAGCATTTATTGTTTGGTAAAAATTTCATACTTGTATAGATCTTCACTTCACCTAAATATCACACTTCATTCATCTCAAATAATTCAAAGTTAGCAAAGTTTTCTCTCCTTGTTCTTCCTCTCCATAAAACCGGCCATATAAGGGTGTTAAGAAGGAATTCATAAAATTTTCAAGATCAAGTATTTAACAATCTAGTTACACTCTTAATAAAGGTTTTGAAATAAAAACCTAGGGTGTTTAGGTTTAATCCCTTGTCCTTATCACCTCATCAAGTAACTAGTAAGCATATCACTTTCATTTTACATCTTTCATTTTCATTTCATATGTATTTCATCATTTTTGAGCAAGCATGCAAGACTTATGGTTATTTATACCATTTTTAACATTGTTTTAGAGTTTTATATATATAAGTCATCCTATAATTTATCCCTTGTTATATATTAGTCTTGATGATGTCTAGGAACCCATGACACCCTAAGAAGGTGTATGGTAGGATTAGAATAGCTTTGGAGTTGTTTTGAAGGGATTGGAATAGGTTTAGTACGAGAAAAACTATTTTCGACAAGTATAAAAAGTGGTCTGATCTTGTTTTGTATTTCTGGAAAATCCGACAGTAGACACAAATTTTTGGCCTAGATATTTAGAAAATATACTTTAAAAAGAATCCGTGGCCGCTTGAACGGATTAAAACGGAGTTATAACGAAGAAGTTATGAATTTTCAAGTTTGACGACGAAATATATATTTTCTGAAAATTTCAGCAAACTGTTTTCGTTTTGTACGAGTCAAAAACGAGTCTTAAGCTTTATAAATTATTTCGACTTATCAAAAATATATTAGTATACTTTGATACTGAAGCTAAGGGACGTTATAATACGTAGAAAACGGATTTGTAACGACTAAAATATACACGTTTTCACAAAACTGCCGTAACTTTATTAGTTAAGAAAAACTATATTATTTTTATTTGTCAAGTGTTACGGTAAACAAAACGACCATATTGAAGGCTATTTTTAACGATGACGTAGAACTTTTTGTAACGAGATGTCTTCTAATAAAAGTGAGATTATCAAGCATATTTTCCAAAACGACCAACCGTTTGTATAGCGGAGTTGTAATGAATTATTTACGGTTGCTTAAACTTTGCCGAAATTCACTTTTAAACTACATTTGGACAAAAACACCCTACTTAACCTATGTTTTTCTTTATGAACGAGACCTCTAGGATAAAAACTTAAATGCCAAAACTTTGAGATTTTGATACAAGCTTTCCAAAACCGTTGAGTTCGTTTCCTAACGTTCGACGTACACCATTTTCGACTAGCTTTTTCGAGACCATTTTTGTCACTTTCATGAAATTTCCGACGACATTATTTTTACGACGAAAAGTTAAAATTTCACAATAAATCATTAAGAAGCTATTGTAGGATGACATTTTGACGTAAATACTTGTAAAGTAATTTAAAGATGGTCAAGACGTCAAAAGAGTATTTTTCGACGAAGAGTATTATTTTCAAAACTCTCAAATGGTATAAATAACATACAAAATGCATGCATAACATTACATCATAACTCATTACGTATCATATCATTCGTAATAGGTCAAGGTTAACGTATCACACTACATCTCGGTGTACTCACTCTTGTCATCATACCAATTCATCAAGTGAGTTCATACCCCGCTTTTACTCGTTTGAATTCTTATAAACTATTTGGGGCGAGATACATGCTTATTTATCAAAACATTTAAACACTTTTGTCAAGCCACATTACTTATACTTTAGACTTGGTGTGTGTGTAGTGACTAGACTTAAACAAACATCCCAATATTTATATGTTGGAAGGCCATTAATTTGGATACAGAACCCAGCGTCGTCGTTGGAGGAACATCCCAATATTTATATGTTGGAAGGCCATTAATTTGGATACTGCCCAACGCGTCGTCGTTGGAGGAACATCCCAATATTTATATGTTGGAAGGCCATTAATTTGGATACACCCCAACGTGAGTCGTTGGAGGAACATCCCAACACGAGTGTTGGAAGACCCTTGTGGTGACATTTATACTTTTAACTACCATATTGCACATATTCATGATTGTCATTCTATTTTAGGCAATGGGTTGTGAACACACAGGTTGCAAGTTTTGTATGGAACTTGGGCGGGAGTGGATTTACAATGCCTTTCTTTGTGTGAACATTACTCAAAATATTTTCGATCATTTAATTACAAACTTATGAACTCACCAACCTTTGTGTTGACACTTTTAGCATGTTTATCTCAGGTCTTAAGGTGATAGCATTTCATGGAGCTTTTGGGTCACATGGCATACATTGGAGTCTTGTGCTTTTAACAATTACCATTCGACATGTTTTGTAAACTTTTTATGTGTTATCAAACCTTGTGATTTCTTGTTGTGTAAACTTTAACTTATTTATCGAATGGTAAACTTTTCAAAACGTCTCACTATAGAGGTCGTTTTCTGTATCCATACTTTGTGCTATGACGTTATACCCCAATGACACTATCGTTCCCTGCGATATTTTGGGGTGTGATGATTGGTATCGAGCATCGGTTATAGACAACTAGGTTGCATCATTGACCCTAGACTATAACTACATCATCATAGCATCTCATCATATCATTATAAGTGCACATTCTTTATACATGAGGACTTATGACTCAACACCAAACATCATATGAGTCGATTAGTCCAAGCATTGCATAGTTACTCTTAAATTATACATAGCCTGATCACCTATGTCTAATTTAGGAAGAATCATGCAATGAAGGGAGTAGTAGTCTCATATGTGTAAGCAATTCCATAATCAAGCCAAATTTTCAAAAGATTTTCTTCAAACCACTTGTTTCTAGTTTGATCCGAGCGACAGTTCTTGTTTGATGAGTTGCAAAGATCGAGCTAGAAACAAGTCGTTACCTAAACCGATTTAGCCTAATCGTATGACAGTTCTTGTTTGATGAGTTGTGGGATTAAGTAAAAATCGGTTACCAAAAAGTCTTTAAAAAATTTTGCTTGAGAATGGGAAAGCTTGTCTCATCGAGCCTAATCATAAGAAAGCATGTATTTAGGACGGGAATTGCTCACGATAGCACGGAAACGTACCTTGTTGGACGAGTAAATCATATGCATGAGCATTGACATAATCATATAGACCATACACAAGCATAAACTTTTAGAACCCTTGTCGAGGTTCGAACCATAGTATCATCGATTGAATCACGAGGACGTGATTCCTCTGACATGGGAAGAATGTCACAATTCTCAATTTCCGGTCATTTCTCATATTCCATATTCATCATTTCATAACGGTTCGTGCATGGTTTTGCATTTTACATTAAACGTTATTTTCTTATTAAATAAACGCTATCGCGTAATTAATTATTTTGAACATTTAATCCGATACTTCCAAAATGATCCCGATATATTTTTATACTTACATTTAGTTTATAAAAACAATATTTTGAGTTTACCTAGTGTTTTAAATTTATTTTGTATATAAATCGTTAAATTTATATTATTACGACGCTTTTCTTAAAAACTACACGATAATTATTATATCACTCAAATTTTACAAGAAATGTATTTTTACAATTTTTATGATCTCATTACACTTTACTTTGATCTATTAAAAATTACTTTTACCTAAAACTACCTTAAATACACTAATGTATATACAATTTTACAAGTTATTATTAACTACACATTTTACTTACACTTTTTAACAATTATATACATATAAAAGAAAAAGAAAAAAAAAGTATTTGGTGAAATACTTCCCCCCTTGGCCGACCAAGGGGGGGTAAGCATTTATTGTTTGGTAAAAATTTCATAATTGTATAGATCTTCACTTCACCTAAATATCACACTTCATTCATCTCAAATAATTCAAAGTTAGCAAAGTTTTCTCTCCTTGTTCTTCCTCTCCATAAAACCGGCCATATAGGGTGTTAAGAAGGAATTCATAAAATTTTCAAGATCAAGTATTTAACAATCTAGTTACACTCTTAATAAAGGTTTTGAAATAAAAACCTAGGGTGTTTAGGTTTAATCCCTTGTCCTTATCACCTCATCAAGTAACTAGTAAGCATATCACTTTCATTTTACATCTTTCATTTTCATTTCATATGTATTTCATCATTTTTGAGCAAGCATGCAAGACTTATGGTTATTTATACCATTTTTAACATTGTTTTAGAGTTTTATATATATAAGTCATCCTATAATTTATCCCTTGTTATATATTAGTCTTGATGATGTCTAGGAACCCATGACACCCTAAGAAGGTGTATGGTAGGATTAGAATAGCTTTGGAGTTGTTTTGAAGGGATTGGAATAGGTTTAGTACGAAAAAAACTATTTTCGACAAGTATAAAAAGTGGTCTGATCTTGTTTTGTATTTCTGGAAAATCCGACAGTAGACACAAATTTTTGGCCTAGATATTTAGAAAATATACTTTAAAAAGAATCCGTGGCGCGAACGGATTAAAACGGAGTTATAACGAAGAAGTTATGAATTTTTCCAGTTTGACGACGAAATATATATTTTCTGAAAATTTCAGTAAACTGTTTTCGCTTTTGTACTAGTCAAAAACGAGTCTTAAGCTTTATAAATTATTTCGACTTATCAAAAATATATTAGTATACTTTGATATGAAGCTAAGGACGTATAATACGTAGAAGACGGATTTGTAACGACTAAAATATACACGTTTTCACAAAACTGCCGTAACTTTATTAGTTAAGAAAAACTATATTATTTTTATTTGTCAAGTGTTACGGTAAACAAAACGACCATATTGAAGGCTAGTTTTAACGATGACGTAGAACTTTTTGTAACGAGATGTCTTCTAATAAAAGTGAGATTATCAAGCATATTTTCCAAAACGACCAACCGTTTGTATAGCGGAGTTGTAATGAATTATTTACGGTTACTTAAACTTTGCCGAAATTCACTTTTAAACTACATTTGGACAAAAACACCCTACTTAACCTATGTTTTTCTTTATGAACGAGACCTCTAGGATAAAAACTTAAATGCCAAAACTTTGAGATTTTGATACAAGCTTTCCAAAACCGTTGAGTTCGTTTCCTAACGTTCGACGTACACCATTTTACTTGACTAGCTTTTCGAGGTCATTTTTGTCACTTTCATGAAATTTCCAACGACATTATTTTACGACGAAAAGTTAAAATTTCACAATAAATCATTAAGAAGCTATTGTAGGATGACATTTTGACGTAAATACTTGTAAAGTAATTTAAAGATGGTCAAGACGTCAAAAGAGTATTTTTCGACGAAGAGTATTATTTTCAAAACTCTCAAATGGTATAAATAACATACGAAATGCATGCATAACATTACATCATAACTCATTACGTATCATATCATTCGTAATAGGTCAAGGTTAACGTATCACACTACATCTCGGTGTACTCACTCTTGTCATCATACCAATTCATCAAGTGAGTTCATACCCCGCTTTTACTCGTTTGAATTCTTATAAACTATTTGGGGCGAGATACATGCTTATTTATCAAAACATTTAAACTCTTTTGTCAAGCCACATTACTTATACTTTAGACTTGGTGTGTGTAGTGACTAGACTTAAACAAACATCCCAATATTTATATGTTGGAAGGCCATTAATTTGGATACAGCCCAACGTGCGTCGTTGGAGGAACATCCCAATATTTATATGTTGGAAGGCCATTAATTTGGATACAGCCCAACGTGCGTCGTTGGAGGAACATCCCAATATTTATATGTTGGAAGGCCATTAATTTGGATACACTTCAACGTGAGTCGTTGGAGGAACATCCCAACACGAGTGTTGGAAGACCCTTGTGGTGACATTTATACTTTTAACTACCATATTGCGCATATTCATGATTGTCATTCTATTTTAGGCAATGGGTTGTGAACACACAGGTTGCAAGTT
This sequence comes from Chrysanthemum makinoi, assembly GCA_910596185.1. Lineage (NCBI taxonomy): Eukaryota > Viridiplantae > Streptophyta > Magnoliopsida > Asterales > Asteraceae > Chrysanthemum > Chrysanthemum makinoi. The sequence goes on from OU343218.1 coordinate 148,257,272, forward strand.
TTGTATGGGCGGAACTTGGAACTGAGTGGATTTACAATGCCTTTGCTGTGTGAACATTACTCAAAATATTTTCGATCATTTAATTACAAACTTATGAACTCACCAACCTTTGTGTTGACACTTTTTAGTATGTTTATCTCAGGTCTTAAGGTGATAGCATTTCATGGAGCTTTTGGGTCACATGGCATACATTGGAGTCTTGTGCTTTTAACAATTACCATTCGACATGTTTTGTAAACTTTTTATGTGTTATCAAACCTTGTGATTTCTTGTTGTGTAAACTTTAACTTATTTATCGAATGGTAAACTTTTCAAAACGTCTCATTATAGAGGTCGTTTTCTGTATCCATACTTTGTGCTATGACGTTATACCCCAATGACACTATCGTTCCGCTGCGATATTTTGGGGTGTGACAGATTGGTATCAGAGCATCGGTTATAGAGAACTAGGTTGCATCATTGACCCTAGACTATAACTACATCATCATAGCATCTCATCATATCATTATAAGTGCACATTCTTTATACATGCGGACTTATGACTCAACACCAAACATCATATGAGTCGATTAGTCCAAGCATTGCATAGTTACTCCTAAATTATACATAGCCTGATCACCTATGTCTAATTTAGGAAGAATCATGCAATGAAGGGAGTAGTCTCATATGTGTAAGCAATTCCATAATCAAGCCAAATTTTCAAAAGATTTTCTTCAAACCACTTGTTTCCAGTTTGATCCGAGCGACAGTTCTTGTTTGATGAGTTGCAAAGATCGAGCTAGAAACAAGTCGTTACCTAAACCGATTTAGCCTAATCGTATGACAGTTCTTGTTTGATGAGTTGTGGGATTAAGTAAAAATCGGTTACCAAAAAGTCTTTTAAAAATTTTGCTTGAGAATGGGAAAGCTTGTCTCATCGAGCCTAATCATAAGAAAGCATGCATTTAGGACGGGAATTGCTCACGATAGCACGGGAACGTACCTTGTTGGACGAGTAAATCATATGCATGAGCATTGACATAATCATATAGACCATACACAAGCATAAACTTTTAGAACCCTTGTCGAGGTTCGAACCATAGTATCATCGATTGAATCACGAGGACGTGATTCCTCTGACATGGGAAGAATGTCACAATTCTCAATTTCCGGTCATTTCTCATATTCCATATTCATCATTTCATAACGGTTCGTGCATGGTTTTGCATTTTACATTAAACGTTATTTTCTTATTAAATAAACGCTATCGCGTAATTAATTATTTTGAACATTTAATCCGATACTTCCAAAAATGATCCCGATATATTTTTATACTTACATTTAGTTTATAAAAACAATATTTTGAGTTTACCTAGTGTTTTAAATTTATTTTGTATATAAATCGTTAAATTTATATTATTACGACGCTTTTCTTAAAAACTACACGATAATTATTATATCACTCAAATTTTACAAGAAATGTATTTTTACAATTTTTATGATCTCATTACACTTTACTTTGATCTATTAAAAATTACTTTTACCTAAAACTACCTTAAATACACTAATGTATATACAATTTTACAAGTTATTATTAACTACACATTTTACTTACACTTTTTAACAATTATATACATATAAAAGAAAAAGAAAAAAAAGTATTTGGTGAAATACTTCCCCCCTTGGCCGACCAAGGGGGGGTAAGCATTTATTGTTTGGTAAAAATTTCATACTTGTATAGATCTTCACTTCACCTAAATATCACACTTCATTCATCTCAAATAATTCAAAGTTAGCAAAGTTTTTTCTCCTTGTTCTTCCTCTCCATAAAACCGGCCATATAGGGTGTTAAGAAGGAATTCATAAAATTTTCAAGATCAAGTATTTAACAATCTAGTTACACTCTTAATAAAGGTTTTGAAATAAAAACCTAGGGTGTTTAGGTTTAATCCCTTGTCCTTATCACCTCATCAAGTAACTAGTAAGCATATCACTTTCATTTTACATCTTTCATTTTCATTTCATATGTATTTCATCATTTTTGAGCAAGCATGCAAGACTTATGGTTATTTATACCATTTTTAACATTGTTTTAGAGTTTTATATATATAAGTCATCCTATAATTTATCCCTTGTTATATATTAGTCTTGATGATGTCTAGGAACCCATGACACCCTAAGAAGGTGTATGGTAGGATTAGAATAGCTTTGGAGTTGTTTTGAAGGGATTGGAATAGGTTTAGTACGAGAAAACTATTTTCGACAAGTATAAAAAGTGGTCTGATCTTGTTTTGTATTTCTGGAAAATCCGACAGTAGACACAAATTTTTGGCCTAGATATTTAGAAAATATACTTTAAAACGAATCCGTGGCCGCTTGAACGGATTAAAACGGAGTTATAACGAAGAAGTTATGAATTTTTCAAGTTTGACGACGAAATATATATTTTCTGAAAATTTCAGCAAACTGTTTTCGTTTTGTACGAGTCAAAAACGAGTCTTAAGCTTTATAAATTATTTCGACTTATCAAAAATATATTAGTATACTTTGATACGAAGCTAAGGACGTATAATACGTAGAAGACGGATTTGTAACGACTAAAATATACACGTTTTCACAAAACTGCCGTAACTTTATTAGTTAAGAAAAACTATATTATTTTTATTTGTCAAGTGTTACGGTAAACAAAACGACCATATTGAAGGCTATTTTTAACGATGGCGTAGAACTTTTTGTAACGAGATGTCTTCTAATAAAAGTGAGATTATCAAGCATATTTTCCAAAACGACCAACCGTTTGTATAGCGGAGTTGTAATGAATTATTTACGGTTGCTTAAACTTTGCCGAAATTCACTTTTAAACTACATTTGGACAAAAACACCCTACTTAACCTATGTTTTTCTTTATGAACGAGACCTCTAGGATAAAAACTTAAATGCCAAAACTTTGAGATTTTGATACAAGCTTTCCAAAACCATTGAGTTCGTTTCCTAACGTTCGACGTACACCATTTTACGACTAGCTTTTCGAGACCATTTTTGTCACTTTCATGAAATTTCCAACGACATTATTTTACGACGAAAAGTTAAAATTTCACAATAAATCATTAAGAAGCTATTGTAGGATGACATTTTGACGTAAATACTTGTAAAGTAATTTAAAGATGGTCAAGACGTCAAAAGAGTATTTTTCGACGAAGAGTATTATTTTCAAAACTCTCAAATGGTATAAATAACATACGAAATGCATGCATAACATTACATCATAACTCATTACGTATCATATCATTCGTAATAGGTCAAGGTTAACGTATCACACTACATCTCGGTGTACTCACTCTTGTCATCATACCAATTCATCAAGTGAGTTCATACCCCGCTTTTACTCGTTTGAATTCTTATAAACTATTTGGGGCGAGATACATGCTTATTTATCAAAACATTTAAACACTTTTGTCAAGCCACATTACTTATACTTTAGACTTGGTGTGTGTGTAGTGACTAGACTTAAACAAACATCCCAATATTTATATGTTGGAAGGCCATTAATTTGGATACAGCCCAACGTGCGTCGTTGGAGGAACATCCCAATATTTATATGTTGGAAGGCCATTAATTTGGATACAGCCCAACGTGCGTCGTTGGAGGAACATCCCAATATTTATATGTTGGAAGGCCATTAATTTGGATACAGCCCAACGTGAGTCGTTGGAGGAACATCCCAACACGAGTGTTGGAAGACCCTTGTGGTGACATTTATACTTTTAACTACCATATTGCGCATATTCATGATTGTCATTCTATTTTAGGCAATGGGTTGTGAACACACAGGTTGCAAGTTTTGTATGGGCGGAACTTGGAACTGAGTGGATTTACAATGCCTTTGCTGTGTGAACATTACTCAAAATATTTTCGATCATTTAATTACAAACTTATGAACTCACCAACCTTTGTGTTGACACTTTTAGCATATTTATCTCAGGTCATAAGGTGATAGCATTTCATGGAGCTTTTGGGTCACATGGCATACATTGGAGTCTTGTGCTTTTAACAATTACCATTCAACATGTTTTGTAAACTTTTTATGTGTTATCAAACCTTGTGATTTCTTGTTGTGTAAACTTTAACTTATTTATCGAATGGTAAACTTTTCAAAACGTCTCACTATAGAGGTCGTTTTCTGTATCCATACTTTGTGCTATGACGTTATACCCCAATGACACTATCGTTCCGCTGCGATATTTTGGGGGTGTGACAGCTATGTATTCTGCCTCTGTAGAGGAAATAGAAGTACTCATTTGCTTCTTTGAAGACCAGCTCACAAGCTTATCACCCAAAAACTGAGCACCTCCAGACGTACTTCGACGAGTATCTTGACATCCTGCATGATCAGCATCTGCATAGGTTGTTAGTGACATACCGGTGTCCTTCGAGTACCAAAGTCCCATATTGATGGTTCCTTGGAGATACCGAAAGACCCGTTTAACCGCTTCAAGGTGCTTTTAGTAGGCTTAGCCTGGTATCTAGCACACATGCAAACAGCGAACAAGATGTCGGGTCTACTAGCAGTGAGGTACATCAGGGATCCAATCATACTACGATATTTCGTTTGGTCAATCATGATCCCCGAGTGGTCCTCATCTAGTTTGGTTCGATCAATCATGGGAGTGTCAACATGGTCACTTGAATCAAATCCAAATTTCTTTAAGATCTCAGTAGCATATTTAGATTGATTTATGAAAATGCCTCCGGGACTTTGTGAAATTTGTAGTCCCAAGAAAAATGACATTTGTCCCATCATTGACATTTGAAATTTTGAACTCATTTCATTTGAAAAACGGTCACACTCATTGGGGTCAGTCAAGGCAAAAATGATATCATCAACATAAATTTGACCATGGATTAAATGTTTGCCTGACTTCCTTGTGAACAATGTTGGATCAACTGCTCCTTTGCTGAATCCGGTAGATAGAAGAAACTTTGACAGTGTATCATACCATGCCCTTGGAGCTTGCTTTAAACCATACAGAGCCTTATTCAAACGGTAAACGTGGGTAGGATGTTTTGGATTCACAAAGCCTTCAGGTTGGCTGACATAGACGACTTCTTTAAGATCTCCGTTCAGGAATGCCGTCTTCACGTCCATTTGATAGACTACCATGTTCTTACTTGCGGCATTAGCCAAAAAGATTCTAATTGCCTCGATTCGAGCAACAGGAGCAAAAGATTCTTCAAAGTCTATACCCTCCTCTTGACGGTATCCTTTAGCAACTAATCGAGCCTTGTTCTTCAACACATCACCATGCTCATCAAGTTTCACTTTGAAGATCCATTTTAGAGCAATAATCATAGCATAATCTGGAGCATGTACTAACTCCCATACATCAAGTCGATCAAACTCATGAATTTCTTCTTGCATGGCATTGAACCAGCTATCTTCATTCATGGCGGTTTTGACATCTTTTGGTTCGATCTTAGAGAGTACGGAGTTGAAGAAGCACCACAAGGCATCGGTTGCAAGTTGTTTCCGTGTTGATACTGGACGAGAAGGATTTCCAATGATGTTGTCTAATGGATGATTGTGAGTCCATTTTCTGAGATGTTCATGTGGTAGTTGTTGAGGGACCTGGTAGCAGAGTCGATGTCTCCGAAAAATGGTTCGATGAAGATTCAGGAGTAAATATGTTTTCAAACGGAGCATCTTCAGGAGTAGCAAAGGGATTAACTTCATCATTGATGCCAAAAACAGTTCCATGATGTACATTTGAAGAATGATGATTTGTTGATGAGACTAAAGGATCAGCAGCAGGCGCTTCTTGACTTAATGATATTGAGACTGAGGGATTGACTTCATTCACGGGAATATGAACAGCCTCTGTTGTAGGAATCGACACCTCATTAGTACTTGGATCATAAAGTTCATCAAACATAGGATCAAACAATTTCTTTAAATCATCTTCAGATGGAGGTACATATGGAGTTTCTTGAGAAAAGTTTGGAACAAGGGATGAACCAATGGGACTGTTTTGAAGTGCGGTTCTGGCTGGATTGTCCAGGCGCCATTTGACCGGTCAGCTCATCAAACGTAACGTGAATTGTTTCCATGATATTTCGGGTTCTTTTGTTGTAGATTCGGTAACCTTTTCTGTTTGGTGCATAGCCTACAAAAACTCCAATGTCCGCTTTAGCTCTCAGTTTTCCTAAATCTTGACCATCATTAGTTGGATAACATAAAGCACCGAACACACGAAGGAATGAAAGATCAGGTTTTCTTTTGTGGACAAGTTCATATGGAGTTTTTCCATGAACAGTGTGAATCAGGGAGCGATTTTGTGTGTAGCATGCAGTGGTAATAGCTTCAGCCCGGAGAAACATTAGAACCTTTGAGTAAATCAACATTGTTCTAGCGGCTTCTACAAGAGTTCAATTTCGTCTTTCAACTACACCGTTCTGTTGAGGAGTTCGTGGAACACTTCTTTGATGGTGATTCCAATGATTTCATAAAATTCACTAAGTTGTTTGTTAACAAACTCAGTTCCCATTGTCCTTCGATGATTCGACCGTTTTGTTAAGACAAACCTGCAGCTGTTTGATGAGTTTGATGATGATATCCGGAGTTTCATCCTTTGACCTTAGGAACTTTACCCAAGTGAATCTAGAGAAATCATCAACCACAACTAACACATATTTCTTCCCAAAGATATTCTACACTCTCATGGGTCCACATAAGTCCATGTGAATTGTATGAAGAACTTCTGAGACCGAGTTTGTAGGTTTGGGTTTATGGGCATACTTCTTGCTTTTTCCCAATTGGCATGCTGAACAAAGATGATCCTTTTCATACTTAAGTCTAGGTAAACCTACAACTAAGTCATTTCTGGAGAGATCATTGATGGTGCCAAGTTCAAGTGATTGAGACGACGATGCCATAACCATGACTTTGTTTTTGAAGCCTTTGACAACAAGCAAATTGGAGAAGACTTCATCATATCTTCGATAGAGATGGTGTATAGATTTGATCCACGTGAGCCTCTTAAAAGCTCCTTACCATCAAGTTCTCTAACGAAACAGGTATGTTTTCTGAAAGCTACTTCTAGATCAGAATCGCAGAATTGACCCACAGAGAAAAAGTTATGACCAAGACCTTCCACATAATACACCCTAGAGATAACACTTTTTCCAATAACGTAATCTCCATAAGCCTTAATTGCACCGAAATGATCATTCCTGAATCTAACTGTCCCGATGAATTTGCTCACGAAGTTCATGAGCCGCGACCGGTCTCCGGTCATATGCTTGGAACGACTGAGTCCGGTACCACGAGCGATTTGAACGATCTGTAGTTGAACACACACAAGAATGGATAACTGGATAATTGGGATCCCCATGCAAGAATGGGTTCCACTTGGTTAGTAACAATAATTGGAACACCCACATCAGAAATAGAAACATCCATATCAGAAGTAGAAGCAGTAGAATCATTGGGAATAGATGCAATGCTGGTGTCTGTATTTGACCTATTCAAAGTATGTTCACTTCTTAAGGGAATAGTTCTACCAGTAGGCATCCATTTTCTAGTGGGCATAATCTTAGCAGTTTGAGAGCAAAACTGATTATTCTTATGACCAAAAGGTATCCAATAATAACCTATCTTTATAAATGTTCTTCCTGTGGGATTCTACTGTTTTCTAACAATCTTTCGTTTTTGCCTTTTTGCCTTCTTAGCACGATTATTACCCTTAATAATTTTAACTGGCATTTGACAAAGATTAGACAAAGCATTCACACCACATTCATGATTAGCAATGAATTCAAGCGACATCATTACAAGGTTTGCAAATAGTATCGAATTGAATTAATTACAATACACCTATGGCTAATACTAGAATCAACACGATTCGTTTTATTCAACACAAGCTTAAAGTTCCTAGATTGGTCTTCTACTCTCTTCCAATGCACATTCTTAGCTTGCAAGGTCCTATCATTCCTTGTATTGTCTTGAGACTTTGACCTGCTCGCTTTAATGTCACTGATTACTCCTGTAGAGGGAATGGGAACATTAGTGGTTGATCTAATTTTTGCATTCCTGAACTTGATGTGCAAGGATCTGAACTACTAGAAGGCACTTTAGTGTTTACTTTCTTGAGACTGGGCCTAGAATGGTTTGAAGGCTCGGCACTAGGCATAGAACAAGGCATCACAGCTTTGCCTTTTGCACCTAAGGTTAAAGATTTGGGACATGTTGCAATTACACATTCTAGCAGCTCTTGAGATCGTTTAGCCTGGAGGCAAGCAAACGTAATTTCACTATCAAGAGGTTTGTTAATGAAATCCTCTTCGACAATCTCACGGAGACATTCTAGACTATCCTTAAGGTGAGCACAGTAGTCATGAAAAGCATGTTCATTATTCCTAAGATGAGGAGGAATATATTTAACTGTCACAATGTATTTGCAATCTAAGGGTGACTTTGAGACAACATTCTTATTGAAAACAAGTGGTAGTTTCCCATTTCCTGACTTCTCAGATTCTCAATTTCCTTTTGTAAAGACGTTATTTTTTCGTTGTTTTGGTCACGGGTGACTTTTATTGAATCATATAACTCTTTAAAATGTCGTTTAACTTTTCATTTTCTTCTAGAAAACTCTCGTTTTCCTTTTGTAAGGCATTAACTAAGTTTTGAAGATGAAAAGCTTGAGAATTCTGAGAATCTAAAGGAGGAGGCATTTGGGAGCCTGTCATATTGTTCTTTTGACCCTTTAATTGAGAGATTTGGGCTTTCAACTTTCGATCATGTTGCAATGATCTTGAATCTGTTCATCACGTTTGTTAATTTGAAAAACTGCATCAAACTCGAGCATCCGAGGATGTCTTGATATTTGAAGTTTTGACATTTTCTTTAAGATGTTGATATTTTAGTTGTAAATTAAAATGCTTAGCCTCTAGTTTAGAAAAATGTTTAACCAAATTGTCGTGATCATCCAGTTCAATTTTTTCGTTAATTTAGAATTAGTTTTTTCAAGCTCAATGACACGATCATGGGAGACTTTCAGAACAACAGATAATTCATGAAATTGAGAAGCATTAATAGAACAATTTGTAGCAGTGAAAAACACGTATTGAGCAATACATTCAGAAATCATATTCTCATTCAGAGTATGCAAGTTCTTCCTTTCAATCTCATTATATTTTAATGCTCGCTCATAGTCACTAACCTCAACTATCATAGCATCAAATTCCTTTTCCATTTCTTTAATGTCTCAATTCATTCCCTTTTTAAGACTCTCAAAGTGATCTTTTAGTTGTTTAAAGAAATGCATGACTTCGCTTAAATAACATTCTTTTATTTGCTCAAAACCTCTTTCTCCTTCAGTTATACCAGTGGGTGTGATCCTTTTCTTGCAAGTTTTCTCAAAATCAACAAATAGTTGAAAGATAACATATTGACTGATTAAGGTCTTGCTTTTAGTGGCAATTGTTCTAGGAACTAGATGCATTGGTGTATTTGGAGGATACACATCGCTCTAGGCATTTTCCAAAGGGAAGGGTTGGTTTCAACAATATTTTCACTTTTCGCTTATCTAAATCCATTTTCCGAACACTTGTTCGGGTGTCAACAATGTCTGAGGCTTAAACTTGTTTAAGGCAATCCAATTCTCCTTTTGTAATCATGGGGTGTGATGATTACTTTCTTTTCTTTACATTTTGGATCATCTAGTTTCTTGTTTAACTTTTCCCTAGTGATTTCATCTGATTTCTTATCTTCCTCTGTGCACTCAGCGCAACTAGGTTTCTGTCTAGGTTTAAGGATTTCCTTGCCATCATAAAGAACCTTATGAGCATTTCTAGCCTTTTAATGACCTCTGGATTTGGTTCCTCAACAAGGGGAATGCTATGCTTATCGCTTAGGACTCTATGCTTAGTGATCATGTGAGCGGTCTGAATGGTGTTTCCTTGTATGTACAACTTATTTTCAAGCTTGTTTTTCAAGGTTTTTAGATTAGAAAAATCATTCAAAAGTTTTGATTCCTTAGCACTAAATTCTTGCTTAAGCATTTTAACATTTTCTTGAAGTTCTTGTTTTTGCTTAGCAGTTTTTGAAAGCTTTTCTTGGAAGGAGTTTAACTCTTGTTTTAATACTTCTTCTCTAAACCTACTTTTTCTAATAGTTGTACGCATTTGGTCATCCATTTCCTGCTCACGGGTGGTTAACTCAAATTTTGCACGTTGTTCATAAATAGCAACACGTTCTTTATAGGCATTCAGTAGAGAGATAACAGATCATCGGGGCACATGCAGTGAATTCATCAAAAACATAGTCATTGTTGACTGCAGAAGATGCATCACTTGATACAATTTCACTTTCACTTTGTTTCACATATTGATCATATGGGACAACATTGATATTACCCATGTTTTCAATATTTGATTCAATAGTTTCAGTTGATTGTACTTTGTCATGCATCTTTTGTACATCAACATCATCGTATAGTTTTAATACCTCTGAGATGAGTTTGTCTTTGGATGGGCCAGCTTGTGGTGAAGAAAAGACCTTGGGAGAAACCATTGGAGAAATGCTAGCCATAAAAATTGTGTGTGCAGTAGGTCCATCATCCACATCGAGTCGTATGCATCATAATCGCGACTTGGAAGGCGTTCGATGATTGTGACCTATCTCCGAATTGGCGCTCATCCACATCTGCATCATAGGTCTTGGCATTGCCCTCGGCAAGAAACAATAACTCCTCTTCATCCAACGCAGCACCATTATCCTGAGCTTGTACACGCAGCATCTTATCTCTGAAGTAATCAGCATTCTGTGGACGTTTTGGAGATGTGCGGTTCCTAGCAATGTGTCCCTCACCACCACAGTTATAGCATTTGATCGGCTTAGTTTGACCTTGATTTCCATTTCTTCCTCGATTCTGATTACCAACATAACCTCTACCAGCTCCTCTCTTCCTTGATCATACTGTCTTTCCTGAACTGGTTGCACAACAATTTTCCCATCTCTGGCAGTAGCTTGATTGTGTGGGTTAGAAGCTGTTCTGAGGTTGTTGTTGGTTTGTGGGAGAGAATTAATGAAGTTACCCACGTGTGCATCAGCATCAGCTTGTTTGAACTTTGGATCGGGAATGAGTTTGTGAGTTCCATCACCCATGGGTATAACTTGTGAAGCTTTAGTGGTAATCCCAATGTTTGAGTAGAAGGCAGTTGAATCATTTGATGAGCTTGTCTCTCCGGGATTTGTTTTGAATTGTTCAAGAATCCTCTTTTCAAACATGGCATGTCTCTCATTCTGAAGAAGGAAGGCATAGAGTTGCTCATAGTTTGTATTCTTCAATCCTTTAGTGAGCTTCACAGAAGTGACAAACTTGTGCCATTCGGGATTCATGTTGTTAAAAACTTTGAGTTCAGCTGAATGTTAGGCATGGTCATTCTGATGTTCCTCATGTCATTCACCAACTTATGGAATCTCACATAGTACTCATAGACACTCTCATCCGGTTTCATCTTGAAGTGCTCAAATTCATCATAGAGTTGAGATTCTCTGTCTTCCATGGTCAATTCAGAACCTGAGAGAAGCATCTTAACATTATCCCATACAGCCTTTGCTTCTGTTGTGGTTGATAAGCTTGTATATGTCTTCTGGAAGACCTTGCAATATGATGTTAGAAGCCCCGATATCGCATTGAATCTCTTCTTCTCCTTATCATTGAGCTCATCATACATCTTTGGTCCGTCCATTCCGTAAATCAATGTACCATCTTCAGCTGTATCAATTATGTCTCTAGTAGTCTCAACCAGATATGGTCCTTCATCAATTGATTTGAGAATGTTGACCCCATTTTCCTTTCCAAGACAATACAATCTGATTCTTTGAGCCCAAGAGTCGTAGTCGGTTCTGTCAAGCATGGGTGGACGAGTATCTGAACCAACTGCTTGAACATCCTCGGCAACAGTGGAGATGATTGTAGGAACGTTGGTAGACATGATGACTGATTACACGGGATTTTATAACTCTATGATTAAACCAGGAAATAGATTCTTTCACGGGATTTTACTAAATCAAGAGAAAACCGTATTAAAATTCACCCAAGTCGCTAGAAAATCTTGAACCAAGTCGCTAACTACTAAGTCGCTATAAACCCAAGTCGCTATAATCCCAAGTCGCTAGTACACAGTCAAGTCGCTATATAAACAACTCGCTAAGATTCAAGTCGCTAGGAAAATTTTGACAGCAATTCGCTAAGATCCAAGTCGCCAATGTGTCAAGTCGCTAAATAGCAACTCGCTAGGTACCAAGTCGCTAACACCAAGTCGCTAACAAAATAAAGTACAAGTCGCTAACTTACACCAAGTCGCTACGTGTAGTGGAGAATCCACTACGTGTACTTTTTGTCGGCTTGTCTCACTAGACAAGTTGCTAACCCAACTCGCTAAGATTTTCAACTACAACTTGCTACCAAATTGTAAAGCAAGTCGCTACCAAGAAAACTTTTCCGTGGCTCAAGTCGCTAGCATGAAAAACACATAAACACCACTTTTCAATCCAAAAACAACCCAACCACTATGATTCAAACCTTCTAAATCAAAACCTAAACACTTGTGATGATTCTAAACACAAAAGTACTACCAACATCCAAACTTTAACACTAGAAATCAACCAAATGATGCAAAAAACCACTAAACTTTTCAAGCTCAAAAACCACCTAAAAACCACTAGAAATCCAAAGATATGTAAGATATGATCTAACCATGGCTCTTGATACCAATTGTAACATATTGGATTTCACATACACATCAAACCATAACTCATAGTGGGCGTATAAAAGTGAGTTCTAGAGAGAGAAAGTTAGAGGTTTAGGGAACTTAGTGAGAGAAAGAAAAATCTTATTATGAGCTCCAACTCTCTACCTTGGAAGGTAGAGAGTATTTATAGTCTTACAATAAAACGCCACACAATGGGCTGTGGATCAGGCATACAGTGGGTAAAGACCCGTCCGTCCTCCACGGTGTTACAAAACTAAATACTACTTAACATAAAAGTACTATGACTACGAGCTTTCTAACGATTACATATACTTGAGGTGACCGACTCTTTAATACATGGAATTTCTAATTCCTAACATATTCATATTTATTTATTTGTTTATATTTACTTTTAGCCTTGAGTGATAAAAGAACATGTTGATTTTAGGATATATACGAGAATTTAAAAGTTTGAGAAAGATATTAATGTAATTATAAAAATTTGAGAAGAATATTGACGTAATTGCAAAAGTGAGAAGGACGTTGATGTAATATTAAAATTTAGTAATGCTATAGATGTAATTGGTTTGGATATGATTTTGAAAAAATAAAAACAAACCCGAACAAAAAAACAAATCACATAAGTATATTTATTTTTTATATATTAATATAAAAAAATTCGTTAAAACTGTTTCCTAATATAAATATAATATTTATTAAACTTATTTTTTTTGCTTTCCAAATATCTATATAACTAAATGAAAAAATATAAATTATGTAATTGGATTTATTTTGGTCAACCCGAGAACTGAACCCAATTCAAATTCGGTTTAATTTAATTTGAATTCGGTTTTCGATTTTACCCAATTTTTTTTTAACCAAACTAACAAAACCAAATAAACCAAACAATCCAATAACTGAACGGATGAACACCCCTACTCACATTCAAGATCAATTTAAGGCTTTTGAAGCTCCATTACTTTGGTCCTTCTTCTCTCAAACCTTCCTTAATTAAATTAAGTGGAGAACCTTCGTACTTGAGTGTCTTAATGAGCCAGTAAATACCACATCCAACCAAATCTTTGATAAGGGAACGGGATAATTCCCACTACCGCTGACAGGCCATTCAAGCCACAAGCACGTTGGGGATGGGCTTCCTAAAATGCAAACGCAGACCGACCAACGAGAGCGTAGCTGCTCGACCTCAACCATAGGGATTCTCGGACCGAAACATGCCCGATAACGGCACTAAAGTAGTGAATCTATCATCATCATAGTTGTGGCATACAACTATGGTCCTCAATCAGTTCATGAAACCGGGCATGCTTGAATCATCAACGATGAGGGAGCTAATGCAAAGGGATGGCCGAAATAGAACTTCAGAAAGGCTATGTTTCTTAGTGTAACTATCAAGTCTGATTCTTGTTTCTTAGTGTAACTATCAAGTCTGATTCTTTCCCATTTTGCTGGAGCATAGGGTCACAGTATTCTTCTCCTAAGCGTCGTGTAGCTCCCCATGGTGTTCATTTAAGTTCGCATACATCCCGCTATGGTTTGTCTTTTTTTTTTTTATATTGGTGGATTTGTACCCATGTGCATCATGACCCCCCCCCCCTTCGACCAATCCTCACTCGACAACACCCTATTATGTTTAATAAATTTTGTCATATTCAACCTCATATGACAAACTAGATGACAACCCATCGACCCTATGGCTGGTGGTAATTGTGACCACAAACATGATTGTCAACTCAGCGCCACGTCACCCTCTCTCTCCTCAACCAACATCACCACCCAAATATACCTCACTCATACACAAATATATTGCACAGAAACCAAAATTACACACACGCAACTCTATTTTCTTTCTCCACAACTCGGTATATGGGAAGACCGACTTCTCTTCTTTTTTGACCAATGGCGCATCAAATGGGAGTGTTTGTTTAAGTAAGGATGCGCAGGGAAATGGGGAAGACACGTCTTACCTCACTTATTACCACCGGCCTAACTTCTACCGATCAACTTTTTCTACAACCTCATTTGGCATTTTAACTTTATATTTAATTCAACAAGTTATTGAATCATATCAAAGGTATATCAGCCGTATATGCTTATATTACACTCATTATTTTTGCTAAAGTTATTTAAATTGCTCATGTCACTATAACATGTCAACCTGTTCCGGACCTAATCACCACCATAAATATCTACCAATAAAGATCAGTGAAGAGAAGAAACGATTGAGTTTACTAAAAAAACATTACCAATAATATGTCTAAAACTGGTTAACTGTCCCTTTATCGATTTGTATAGAAATTAATATCTTGATGCAACTAAAAAAATATTAACACATGAGGCACTTTATTTTAGAAACCTAACATCCACTACTTACCAATGGACATATCTGGACCATTTGATCAAAAACATTTTTTAAGATTAGAAAACACGGAGTGGCCATTTATGTAAATTCAACAAACTTACTCTCACCAAACCCAACCCCACCAACCCACCCCAGACATCTCACTTTTTACAAATTCCCTGTAAAAAAAACCTCACTTTCTCTCTCTAACCAAAGTAAAAAAACTACCATAAAAAATTCAAATCAACCACTTTTAACCATTAAAAGCAAAAAGAAAAACACAAAAATGAAACAATCAATGCATGTAGAACCAGATCTGGGAAAAAACGGTTCAAAATGAACCGATTCATACTCAAGACGATCATACGGTGCTTCAAATTCTTTATTTAGTTGTTATTTTACTATTTGTTGTGATTTTATTTATGATTTCGTTGTTATTTATAAAGACTTGTGTTTATTTAGTCGTTAATTGATAGATTAATGTGATGATGGGATGATTGTGATGATTTTGTTCTTGAATCTAAATTTTATTTATGTTTTGAAAGATATTTATGACAATGTTTATGAGGATTTTTGTGTTTTTATGATAATATGAGATATTAGAGGTTAGATCTAATTGAAAACAAGAGATATTATGATCTTTCTGTTAGCTTTGTATACATGGATGCACACAAAGTGTTTGATGAAATGTGTTAGTGAAAAGTATCATACGTGTAGTATCACCAGTGATATTTGAAGTTGAACTGTGTATCTGTATTATCACTAGTGATATTTGTATTATCACTTGTGAAATTTTATTTATTTGATAGATTTTTTTGTTTATTTGTTAAGCTTTATTATATGTAATGTATAGTACACTTTTGATATTTCATTGTTATTGTTTTATAATTATAAATAGTTTTTCATTTTTATTTTTATTTAAAGTTTTGATGATATACTATTTATGTGTGTTTATCATCTTTGTTTTACATCATAATTTTGATGTTTTATGTGCTTTTTGTGGATGATAATTGTGTTTTAGTTAATGATAAACTATTTATTATAGTGCAATATTACTTATCATTTAAGTAATTAGATTAAACAACTTAAAAAGTTTGATTTTGCTTCAAACACATAGTTATTTAGTGTAATTTTGCTTATTCTTTAAGTTATGATTGGATTTGTTTATTTAATGGATACATTGTGCGTATTTCAATAGGTTTTACAACTGGATTTGACAATATCTATGGTTGAATCAGCAAATTGAAGAAGTCATGGCTAAACAAAGCACAACATCTTCATAACAAACTAAAGAAGCTCAAACACATGTTATATCACATGTGATACCACAAGATATATCATCTGTGAAATCACATGTAATATCACCTGTGAGATATTACCTGGATATCACAAGTGATATCATACGTGATATCACACGTGATTCAACAAAAAGAAGAAGCCGACACATCTATGATGTCACCTGTGATATCAAATTCTCCTCCAAAAAGTTGAACAGGATTAGAATGAGATACACGAAAAATTAGCAAATAAAAGTGTGGTAGTTAGTAGTTATTGATGGATTGTTATGATAATGTGATGAATGTTGTGATAATATGAGAGATCACAATAGATGTTGAGCTTGTAACATGCTTCTATTAGATTTGTAATGCATTTATTTTCTTAATTGATAGAGTGTGCATGTTTCGATAGGTTTAACATTGTATCACATGTTCCTCCATCACCACCACTGATTCAACAAATAGAATAAGTCGACATGCCTGTGATATCACAGATGATACACCTGTGATATCACCTATGCTATCACAATATCACAGGTTCCTCTAAAAGCCAAACAACATGTTGCACATTTTTTGTAAGTGTAGTATAATATCACAAGTGATAAACGAGTATATATTGGCCTCTAACAATCATGACATGTTAATATTTACAGATGGACGTGCTTGCGAGACACATGATGATAAATAATCCATATGAAACTTTATGAATAATAGCAGCAAAGATAATTCTACATCAAGTAAACAAAAAAATGAGATGATGTCTGATTGTGCAAAAAAGATTGCTACAAAAAATAAAGATGACTAGATAAAGAGAATGATAGATGAAACAACGATGACTGGAAAAGGAGCAGGCGAAGCAAGAAGCAATCCTTATGTTGCTTAGTTTAAAAACGCAATGCGATTTTGGGGTAACCTAAGAAGGGTGTCCTCTATTAGGTCCCGAGCCACATTGCATGGTGCCGGAGTTTGTATTACATTTGGGAATCACTAAGTGACTTGTATGATCATTTTTATGGAAAAGTATTAATGTAGCACTTTATTCATTTATCACATGTGTACTCTTAACATTTTTTGTTACAATAAATGTTTCATATCACAAGAGATATAACACTGCATATTACATATACCAAATATGTATAAAAACAAGAAAGAAAATTACAAAAATATAAAACTTGACATATTCTAAAAATCAAAGAAAGTGTTAAATCAAATTTAACAGAATGTCACAAGTGATATAAACATCAAAATGAAAAACAAGTGTTGCATCATTTTTAACAGAATATCACAAGTGATACTAGATACAAAGAACAAGTAAAAACAAGTAAACATATAAATGATGTAAACATTTCATCCTTTTTATGCTTTATCACAAGTGATAAAATGACAAAATATTTCATAAACTCACAAAGACCTTATAAAAATTAACTTCAACTATTTATCACAAAAGATACATAACTTTTAATTTATGACAAAGACGGGGCTTGAAACCAGGAAGCTCAGATGCAATTGCTTTTCGCATAGCACCATCTTGACCAGTTACAATGATATTCGGATAACGCACAAAAGCTTTCTTAAATGCTTGGAGTAACCATACACAAGATTCAGTAGTTTCATCCTTAAGCAGACCAGAAGAAACAGTAACACATCTCCTGTGATTGTCAATCGCAGTAAAAGGCACAAAAACCATCATGTACCTGGAAAGAGAAATATCTCAGGTGATAATATATACAAAATGTACAAAAAACAATGAAATCTCAAAGGAGATATTAAAAATTAAAAAGCACTTGTTTGTTTTGTATGTGGCATAGAAAGAGACGATATCACCAAACTATTTGTGATTGCAATTTGCAAAAAAAGGGCTCCATCAAACGAAAGAATCAACAACAACTGCAGTTGGGGTTCAAAAAGGCACAACAGCTCCACAAAACAAATTGAAGAAGCTCAAACAACTTTGATATTGCCTGTGATATCATAAGATCATCCATTACCACAATTGATTCAACAAAATAAAAGAAATCTGACACACCTGTGATACAACTGAGAAACCACAAGAATACAGAAAAGCAAAAAAGAGAAAAGCGTAACCTCAAGTACAACACACTGGGTCTTCTTATCTTCTGCAATTAACCGAATTACATGATTCCAAATAGGGTTTAAGTTGTAATCAACAACCTTTCTTTTGAACTTTTCAAGTGGCCAAATATATGCAATCATATAAGGATCAGACTTCCCAATCATTTTCATGTTTTTCAAATTATTTGCCTTCACGATTGTTAAAGTAAGCAGTCCTTGTGGTTTAAGCTATACGTCACTGTGCAATTATCAAACAGTACATCAAATGTGCATCACCTCAAATATAGAGTAATGGAGAAAGCAAAATATAAAACGCACTAAAATAATTCAAAAGGACGTCATTCAGAAAAATAAAAATAAGCATCAACTAATGCAACATAGGATATGATTACTCATTTACAATAACTACAATGCACTTTGATTAATTTCCTAAAGCTTGTTTATTCAAATAAATATTTTTGATTTGGTTATATTTGAAATGATGTACAAACAGGAACATGTGATTTCTTTCCAACTTGTGCATCCCTCTCTTAGGCATTTTGTCAAACACCTTCCATGCATCAAATTTCCATCAATTCACCCATCCCAAAATGATATCATACTAAAAGCAATGCTACTCACAATTTAAAATATAAACTAAAGTATCAAATAAACAAATTTCACAAGTGATAATATAAATATCACTAGTGATAATACACAGATACAATTCAACTTCAAATATCATTGGTGATACTACACGTACGATAAATAGCAGATTCAAAACAACAATCAGACATAAAACAAAGATTCAAATGCGTTAAAACAAAAATTCAACTAACAACTTAATTAATAAGCAGAATTACATGAGCAAATAACAAAATTATCAAATATTTTTCACTCGCACATTTCATCAAACACTTGGTGTGCAACTTCATAAGAAGGAATGTTAACAACTTGATCCACATAATTAACAACCCATCAACAACATTATCAACCGCCACAACACCAACCAAATCAGCTTCTGAAACAAATGGTTCATTCAAATCAAAAGAAGGCATAAAAAAGGATGATATGATCGGAGTTGATGATGAGATGATGATCGGAATGGTGATGGTGATTGGAATGGTGATGGTGATGGTGATCCAACTGGTGATGATCAAACGATAATAGTTGATTGGAATAACTACTTTTTGGAGGGAAATGATGAGAGCAGGTTGAGAGAAAAACACACAGTAACTGTGTGGAAAAAATGAAGCGAATGAAAAAAAAATAAGAAAAAATGACTTTATATAGTTGGGAGAATTAAGGTTAAGCATATTAAATCTTAGGTTAATCCCCACTATTAGATCAAAATAAATGGATGGTGAGGATTTGTTCATTGGTAAGCATCAAAATAAAGGTAAGCAAATGAAAATTCCTCATTAACACATAAGTTTAAACCAAAATTAGCCATATTTATGTAAACCATTCTTCATCAAAAATTTGGTTTATGTTATAAAACGACAACATACTTTTGTTATTGTTTTGTTATCACATATGTACATGTTTTCATACCACTATATATTATACATTTACGTTTCAAATATATTAGGAATTGTCAATTTTGTTTTGATATCAAATTTATTGTTGATGTGTTAGCAATTACAAAATTACTAAAATACCCGTAGATCGGGTGTAATAGCGTCCCGAAGGATGCTTTTGTGGTCACTACTTGTGTCTGAGAGATTTTGGTTTTGGTTTATTTGCATAAAAAGACATCATACTTGACATTTTTTTGTCATTGTATGTTGCGTACTTTTTTTTCCTCAAAAACGAACAAAACGTGTAAAAACGAATGAAAACATGTAAACACGGACGAGAACGTGCAAAAACAAACGAAAACGTGTAAAAACAAACGAAAACGTGTAAAACGGACGAAAGCGTGCAAAAACGAAAAAAAATTGTGTAAGAACGAACGAAAACATGTAAAAACGGGTGAAAAATGACAAACGGTGCAATAATATAATAAACGGTTGTTAAAAACAGACGAAAAGGACTAACGGTGCAATAATAAAATTAGCGATCGTTAACTTGACCGACTCCAACAGGTTAAGGAGGTCACCGGTACTAGGGCTGAGCACCGAAGGTTCAAAACCGAACCGAACCGACGAAACCGACCGAACCGACAAAAACCGAACCGGACCGACAGCCCGTCGGTTCGGTTTCGGTTTCAGGTCGGTTCGGTCCGGTTCGGCCCAAAACCGACAAAAACATGCCAAAATATACATAGACCGACAAAACCGAACCGATGAAACCGAACCGAATCGACAACATCGGTTCGGTTTGCCGTTTTTCACGGTTTTCGGTCCTCGGTTTTGTCGGTTCGGTTCGGTTCGGGTTGGTTTTTGACCGACGCTCAGCCCTAACCGGTACATACAATAGCACGAATTTAAAAGGCTATTGTCAAGTCGAGAAAATAAAAATACACAACATACAATGACAAAAAATGACAAATATGATACATTTTTTATGCAAATAACTCTTTAAATTTTTGTAATGTATGTTTATGTTAAAGTAAGATATATTTAAGTTGTAAATTTGGTTTTCTTATTACACGTTTTGTTAACATTGATGACCCGGTCTTAGAATTGTCCATTAACAGAAAACTTAGGAAAAAACACAAAAATCTATTTTGCACTTTCTCTTTCAACGAGTTTCAGATTACCAAGTCTTTCACAACACAAAAACACACCCCCTTTTATCTCATCTCATCTCCATCTCCATCTCCATCTCTCACACACACTAAAACACACACACAAAAACACATATCCAAACATGTCTGTTTTCCAACAATCACCAGCAACACCATAACCTCCGATCTCCAAATGTTTATTTTTCCGGTGAGATCCATATTAATTTCCCGCCAATTCCTTGATGCGTTTTGATCATTTTATAGAGACATGAAAATTGGGCTTAATTTAATTTATGGGTTTTTTATTTTATGCATATTTATATAATAAATATGCTGAAAAATAATTGGATAATAAGATCAAGAATTGATCTTGTTGTTTATTGGGTTAAAAAGGTATAGCAAAAAATTCAATTTTGGGAAGGGGGTATAGATAGATATACCTTATTTAGAAATAAAGATAAAAAATTTAGGGGGTATACAAAAAAAAGGAAATGAGTTCGAGTTCGAGTTCGAGCTCGAGTTTTAATAAGCTAAATAATAAGTCTTCCTTAGACTATTATTTGTTGGAGGAAGAAAGAAATGTGGTAAAAAAAGCTAAGAAGTATGATGATGGTCTGTATAGGTCAAATGATTCACTTCTTCCTGGAATGTGTGATGATGTTGGTTTGATATGTCTTGCTTGGGCATGTCGATTTGATTACGCTTCTTTAGCAGGTTTGAATATGAGGTTTAGTAGGCTAATGAAGAGTGGGTATTTGTATGAGTTAAGGAGACAGTTAGGGATTGTCGAGCATTGGGTTTATATGGTTTCTGATCCTAGGGGGTGGGAAGGGTTTGATCCCGTTAGTAAGAATTGGATGAGATTGCCTAAAATACCTTGTGACGAGTGTTTTAACTGTGCGGATAAGGAGTCGTTGGCTGTAGGTAGTGAGTTGTTGGTTTTTGGTCGGGAGTTGTTTCAGTTTGCTATATGGAAGTATAGTTTGGTTAGGAGAGATTGGGTGAAATGTGAGGAAATGAATCATCCTCGTTGTTTGTTTGGGTCGGGGACTCTTGGATCCATTGCGATTATTGCCGGAGGGAGTGATCAGAATGGGAATATTTTGAATTCGGCGGAGTTGTATGACTCGTCAACTGGCAAATGGGAAATGTTGCCGAATATGCATTCGCCACGTAGGTTATGCTCGGCTTTTTTTATGGATGGGAAATTTTATGTGATAGGAGGGATGATAAGTCCGGATGAGTCGTTAACTTGTGGTGAGGAGTTTGATCTTAAGACAAAAAAGTGGAGGAAAATTGAGGGGATGTACCCTAATGTAAACAAGGCTGCAATGGCACCGCCTCTTGTTGCGGTTGTTAGTGATGAGTTATATGCAGTTGAGTATGAGAGTAATATGGTTAAGAAATATGATAAAGAAAAGAACTCGTGGGATGTTTTGGGTAGACTTCCAGTTAGGGCTGATTCTTCCAACGGTTGGGGTTTAGCTTTTAAGGCTTGTGGAGAACGACTTTTAGTGGTAGGTGGTCAAAGGGGTCCAGAAGGTGAAGCCATTGTTCTTAATTCTTGGAGTCCAAAATCGGGTGTCAAAGACGGGATCTTGGACTGGAAGGTTCTTGGTGTCAAGGAACACGCTGGTGTATTCGTTTACAACTGTGCAGTGATGGGCTGCTGAGGACCTGACCATAGGTTTAAACTTTCTTTCAAGGTTAACTTTGATACTTTCATTCCCGCCTTTAGTTTTCTTTAGAACATTGTTGTAAGTCAAGCTCTGTACTTTCATAATCTGCAGCCTCTTTAGTCACAGGGTTGCCCTTCTTTTCTTAATTCTTTTTTTGTTTTTTTATATATTTCGTGTGCTTTCTTTGTAACTTGACAGCATACTTCCTGTGCCAATAAACTGCAAAAATTCATAATGAAGTTCAAGTAGACTGTTTTATTGTTTGTGCTCAGTTTAACACACTTTATGCGGTTCGGTCATTCCTTTTCTCGCTCACTAAGTATTTCTACAACTAGAACGACATTACTTTTTTAACTGATCCCTTAGCATCATCTAATTGATGTTTGTCTTCATCCACAAACGCATCTATATGTTCATACTTATTAGGAATTGCGGACTAATAGAGTTATAGCCCATAGGAATGGTAATTGTAAATTACAGTTGTGGGTATGTTTTATAAGTGATAAAGTTAGACTTTAATTGGGTTGGTCGATTTCGAAGATATAGCATATGCGTTTGGGATTTTTAGGTGCTATAATCATTTTACGCGGGTTCAACCTATACGCATGTTCCTATGTGATTATTTCCTCCTACATGACTCCACAACATGGTTAGCTGAGTTTGAGCTAGTATCAACTTGAAAACATGTGATATACTCTATAAAACGGTAAACGTATGAGGTTTCCCCTTTCCTCGTTACCCGGGAGAGGGTGAGTCTTTGACTGAGATGTACACGGCCTAACCGTAATATCCCCGTGACATGACTTGTATATATGTAGATGAGTAATGATGTATAATCCTAGTGTGTGTACTTCATCCATCCTCCTAACAAGGACATGATTACATATGTTAACACTCTTTTCTCCCCCGTCATCTCATATTTATTTCAAACAGCGCATGATTAAGAGCAGGGACGGACCTACATTAGTGCCAGGTGTTGCACGGGCTGCACCTGATTTTTGGTCATGAAGTGCTTTTTTTTTTGGTTTCCAAAAACAGTCTTTTTCTGATATGTGCAACCACGATAATTTTTTTGCTACTTTTCGGTTTTTTGGTATAACTTTAGTTAGCCAAGCAATTATTTTGCACAACACCCTCTCGAAAATCCTGAGTCCGACCCTGATTAAGAGGATCATCAGCCCCAAAAGTAGAATTAAATACTTACATTTTTCATATGTTGATAAGTTTAAACTTATATGTATATGGTTCTTCTGCTAGATAAATGTATAACTTAAATGGAGAAAAAGATCTTTTCCTTTATGTGGTGAATAATTGGATGCTCTGTTTTTATGCTGTTGAATCAACCAGTTAACAGTAAGGCATCTGCAGTTACAATTTTATAAGTCTACGATGGTGGGGTACCATGAGGAAAGATGCTTAAGTTGATGGCTAATCATGGCTAAATAGTAGAATGTGGTTGGATATGTGTCATTTCATGTCTCATTTTAACATTTCTTGGTTTGGAATATGGTACATGTCACATTGGACTTGAAGAAGTTTTAATGTGTTTTTTAGGAAAATTTAAAACTAACATGAGATATTTGGTTCTTTGTCATTATTGTTCGCCAACCATGTTTCCTTAGGCTACTCGTGATGGTGGTAAATCGTCACCACCGGAAAATTAACTCACTCGCCTAGCGTCAGCGTCACATATACTCATCACATTTAACTATACTCATCACATTTAACTCTGCAATGGTCACCTTTATCCCTCACCTTTCAAAAACTGTTTTCGTTTACCATTTGAGCCCAATGGTGGGGTTTTTTTTTTTTTTTTTTTTTTGCAATTTCAGGGTGACCGGTATCAACCCTGCTTCGCCAAAAACACCCCTTTATGCGTGACCCTCCTCCCATGTTGTTTGGTTTGGGAATTTGACCTTTCCACCCATTACGACAAGCCTTGGTATATATTATTAAGGTTTTGGTTTGAGAATTTGAGTTTCATACTGGCAAATGTGCTAAAACATGTTCCTCATTCAGATCTGTACACGTTGTTTGGTACTAGACATTAGGGTGTCAATCAAGTTGTGTTCGGGTTAAACTATTCGGATTTGTGGTTTGGCGGGTTAGTATAACCTCTACCCAAACATGACCCGTTATTAAATCGTATAAAAAAGCTCAACCATAACCCAGATTTGCATAACACGTGTAACCCGTTTATAACCCGTTTAACATATTTAAGTAAATATGTCTAAGTAATTAAGAAGATAGTGATTTCAACTAGTATAAAAAAATGATATAAATGACACACAAACAACTATACAACACTTTCAATAATGTTGATACAAAAGATGGGCGTTCCTTATTTGGGCTCCGGCTCTCGTACCAATTGATGATTGTTGCTTGAGACCTGCGCACTAAGAGACAGAAAACATCGTTAGGCTTATCGTGGGATAGTCTCCCACGATTATCCTCCGACGTGAGAGCAAGTAATCGGTTTAGGGTTAAAGGAGAATTAGGGTTTGTTAATCGTACCTTTAACGAGGGATTGGGTTCCCTTTATATACACACGGAATCCTTGTTGGTTCCGTGTTCCTCAACCTTCGGCGTATCCCGCCTAAGTCGGTTGGGGAATGATTATCTCCCTAATTAGGAGATAACCGATATCTATTCCGTAAATAGATTTGGGTTTGAGCCTTCGTGAGCCCAAACACTTATCAGTTTAGCCCAGTTCGTGCTGGGCTCGTTAGTATTGGACTTTAGTTGGGTTCGTGACCCAACTATAGACTATACGTCATCATGTCCCCAGCCTAGTATGCGCAGTTAATGCACCGCGGATGCTAGACTAATAACCGTAGTGAATTAAAAAACTGCGAAGCGTAGCAGAGAAGCCAAAGAGGTTCCCGCGATGAAAGATATACGTTGTATCTAGACAGTAATTAGAAAAAGAACGCCTCGTAAGTCGGGGGAAAGTAACTGTGCCTACGTCATGTCAGGTAATCTGAGCCACATATTGGTGATAGTGGGATCCACGTGTCGCTCATCTGGTGGATGAGAAAACTTATATAACCGGCTGCCTCATTTTGACTGTGTTTCTCACAGTGTAAAACACAATCCGCCATTGTTAATAAACCTTTCATTTGCAAAAACAGAAAATTGCCTATTCCCAAGGTAACCACGCTTGCGCCTTTCAAAAGAAAAAGAATACCATGGTCAAACAGTTATCTGATTTCACTTCCAATATAACTGAGGGTGAACTTCTAGAGTTCACCTCGGATTATTTTATACCGCTTGACGTGCATCCGGTTGCTCCGGATGCGCGAGCATCTATTGCCGATTTCCCCGAAGGGAAAGTAGGGGTATACACACGTTTTTTCGAGTTCGCGAATCAGCGTGTGCCCATATCCCTATTTCTGTATGACGTGTTAAATTATTACCAGCTGCACCTATCCCAGCTGCACAGCATCGATTAGCGAAGATTACCAACTTCGAGGTTAATTGCCGATTCACGGCGATTAACCCGACTATCCATCTATTCCGTGCGTACTACCACACAACATGGGCGCACGGGTGGGTCTCATTTGCTAAACGCCTGGCGCCTTCGTGTTATACAGACAAACCGGATGCGCCAGAACTGGAGAGAGACGTTCTTCGGGTAGACGACGCTGCTTCCCACCGCGTTTTGAATTTTATACCCAGGGAACATTGCCGAGGGATGAGCGCCCCTTGCCTGGATCATATGTCGTGGAGGATGCGGAACTGATAAACGCCAACCGCATCCCCATTAGTGCCTATCCTAAGGAATTCCTGGTGCATATGGGCATTAGCCGTATTTACTTTGGTATGTCGGATGAGATGCCAATCTTCTTAGGCGCTGATGGCCAGGGTGGGTGCTCACTCCTCCGCATTCCCTTGTTTAATTAATGTAAGAGCTTTCTTTTCCTTTTTCCTCATTATGTAACCTGTTGTTTTCTGTCGCGCAGAGATGGATCTGTTCACAGTTGTTCAACTAGCTAAGCCAACACAGGTGAAGATAGGGACGCGGCCGTTGAAAGAAGGAGAAGATCCCGCATCGATGCCACCGTAGGGCGCACTCGGAGATGAATCTAGGAGAAACAGGGGACCGCTCTTCGGTCACATGGAAGCGGCGCCGCGCAAGCGTGCCAAGTCCTGGGTGCCATCCTCCGTAGCGCAGCCACCACCCGTAGCGATTGGCGCAGCCTATGGAAGAAGAAGAACAACAACAAGAATCCGGGCTGAAGCGCAAAAGATCACTTGGAGAGGATGGCGCGAGCTCATCAAGGAAAAAGCGCCCGGTGGTCGCCACCGTGGAATCATCATCCGCTGATGCCGCGTCCATCGCACCCTTCGCGAATGTCTCGTGCCCACAGTAAGTAATGTCTTCGATATGTTTTTTTTTTCTTTTTTTTTTACCCACTTGTTAATATGGGAAACCGATAATTCTCTGTCCATATATGCAGGTTTGAACAGGCTCGAAGTCGCCCCGGATAGTCCGCGTGGCGGAATCCTCGGGGCCAAAGAGCCAAAGCACTGAGCCGTTGGTCTCGGGGGATGTGCCAATGGATAAGTTGGTTGAAGATCCGGAGCTCCAACTGCACATCAAGCGAAGTTGGTTGCGCAACTAAGGGCTAAATACTCAACGGAGAGTAGTCAAAGCGCCGAAAGACCACGTATTGCGGAGTTGGAGGCTCGTTTAGCTAGTGCCCGCAGAGATAGAAGCGGCAAATGCGTATTCGGGGAAGCTTGCCGGCGAGAAAATGGCATTGCTTTCCCAAATAACCCGTGAGCGTCTGAGGCATTAAAGTACAAGGCGCCGTAATCGGGCCCTCAAATATCCGGAACAGGGTAAGGAGAGTTGCTCGCAGTTGCTAGGAGACCTTGGCGGGACTGTGAGCAGGCTCGGAAACACAAGAGATGAAGCTGCGTAAGCTTAGTTTGGAGTATGACGAGGAATTATATCCTCATCTAATGTCGCCATTTCGAGCGCAGTGGCTTATCACCATGGCCTGCGCTTCTTGCTGCCTGAGTACCCTTGAGTCCAAGGAGGTAGTGGACAAATTTGGTGGGGTAGTCCAATGTGCCTTGGCGAGAGGAAAATCAGAGGCTATAGAGGCGCCGCAAGAAGTCGACTTCTGAAGGTACCTGAAAAGGTTCCCGAGTATGATGCGCAGATCCTATGATAACCTGGTTGCTGCTATGAATAGGATGAAGGCCTTAGAGCTTCCCATGATTGCTGAAATGGAGCGCGACCGTGATTATCCTATAACTGTTATTATGGAAGGGTTGACCTTAGCGCGCCATCGTCTGATGATGGAAGCATACGGTCGGACTATTTTTAAAGCCCGATGTCTCTCGCAGTGCCTGCTTTTGCTCGCCCAGGGACATTCTGAATCCCTTTGCTTTAGAGAAAGAAGTGCCCTTGAAGGAAGTGTTGGAAGCGATGCTACCGACTTGCTAAAAGGAAGGTATTAAGGGTAAAGCAATTTTGTGCGGGGTTGGTGCGGCTCATCTTCCAAGGTCCGGACGGGTGCCAGTGAGTGTTGCCACTGTGTCTCGCCAAGACTCGAACTTGTTGAAGAGGCTTAGCGAGAGTGGAGATGTTGCGAGCCGCGTAGGGACCTCATCACTGGAGCGATCTAAGAGTATATAGGATCTTATGTTTATGAACATCCTTTGTAATAACGTAGGCATTAATAAAAATCTCCTTTTGCCAAGTGTGTGTTAATATTTATTGCAGCTTGTAATGTGCGTACTTATCTGTCTATCTTTGCGTAAAAGATGTATTTGTCTTAGTATCCAATTTGTACACAAGCGCAAATAATATGAGAAATTCATAGTCATGTATGAAGATCATAGTATAATTAAACATAGTTTCTAAGTAATAATGTCATAATCGTGTATGATGTGATATGCAGCGTACTGTAAATATCATCTGAAAGAACCAAGCGTGTTGATTCCTTATGTTGATAAACGCGCACCATATGCATAGTTGCGCGTCCGTCGTGGGATGCGCACCATACTTATTCCAACGTCTTGTGAATAAGGTGTTTAACAAGGATACATGATCCGATGTTGATGGGTTTGCAACCCTCTTACTCAACGAGTCATTTAGTAGGTTTACTCATCCTTTTACCATCGTGGGTTTTGTAAGTGCATGCACGCCATGTAGGCAAGAAAGGATCAAAAATGTTAAGACATAAAGTATATGGAAATAACAAATTGAAATGTGTCGCAGAGTTAGCTAGAAACCGCGACATTTTATTAATACTTGCAAGTTTTTATGAGAAATAAGTAAGACATTAGACTAAGGAAAACAAAAAATAAATACATAGATGTCTGTTGGGCACTTCAATAAAGTGTAGGAGTGTCTGTGCGCGGGCGTAGCCATTCCTATAGGTAGCACCTCTTGAGGTTGCAGATGTTCCATGTGTGTGGCGCTTCACGCCCATCCAAGCCTCGTAGCTTGTGCACGCCGGTTCCTAATGCTTCAAGAACCTCATAGGGTCCTTCCCACTTTGGTCCAAGCTTACCTGTGTCTTTTGCATGGCTCGCATCATTGGCGCGGTAAACGAAGTCACCTGGTCTGAATGAAACACTTCGCACTTTAGCGTCATAGTATCCCTTCATCCTTGACTTTGATTTTGCTTCACGTATAGCTGCGCGTTCACGCCTTTCTTCTAGCAGGTCTAAGTCGATACGCCGCCGTCATCGTTGGTTGCCACATTGATTTCGGCAGGCGGATAGTTGGCATTCCGATTTCGGTGGTATGACCGCCTTCTGTCCCATAGACTAGAGAGAAGCGGGTGTCCCCTCTGGTTTTAATTGAAGTACGGTGCGCCCACAGAACATGCGATAGTTCTTCCACCCACCTTCCTTTGTGCTTGTCCAGCGTGCCTTTAATTCCTTCACCCGTGCTTCGATTCGCCCGCTTCTACTAAGTCGTTGGTTTGTGGGTGTTTGACCGAAGTCGCCGTGTCGTGATTTTCAATTTCGCACCAGTCCCTTGAAAGGATTGTCGTAATTGTTTCCCGTTGTCCGAGATGATTTCTCCGGTAGACCGGAAGCATACTATATTTTCCCAGACAAAGCGTTTCACCTGGTTGCCAGTGATTGTCACCACTGCCTTTGCTTCGATCCATTTGGTGAAGTAGTCTATGGCGACTATGAGGAATTTTAACCCTCCGGCTGCGACAAGGAAAGGGCCTGCAATGTCGATACCCCACTTGTAGAATGGCCATGGTGCTGTAATTGGTGTTAGCTCGTGATGTGGTCGGCGCGGGACGGGTCTATGAACTTGGCAATCGTTACACTTCCTTATTAAGTCCCGCTGCGCGCGGTGCATGGTTGGCCAGTAGTATCCTCGACCTCAAGGCGTGCCACCACGGACCGTGGTCCCGAGTGCATGCCGCATGAACCTTCGTGGATTTCTTGCAAGACGTGCAATTTGCTTGTAGGGCACCAACGCAGCGGAGCCATGGTTGCGAGGAAGGAGCGCCGCGAGATGTTGTCTCGAAGTTTGAACCTCTGTGTGGCGCGTATCCCGCGGGCTTCCTTCGCTCTTGGGTAACGCTCCTTTGTTTACAAATTCCGCTATCGGTGTCATCCATGTAGGACCTTCCTCCTCCATTATCGTGGAGACTTCCATTTCTGAGATGGATTTGCTTTTCCCGCCGTTTCCACCGCACTTGTTTTGACAGGTGTGCAAAGCTTGTCGATTCGATCTTGCTCAGTGCATCTCGCTTTCGATTTTCCTCTAGGGACTTGCTTGATGGTGAACCTGTCAAAGCCTTTGATTAGTGCCTTGGTCTTGTCGAGATACTGAATCATATTTTCTTCTTTAGCCACGTACTCGCCTAACACGTGGTTGGCTACTAGCCGGGAATCCACATTCGCTTCAGTTACGTACACCCATTCCAAATTGCAATGCGTGAGTCCGGCGATTAGAACTTCATACTCGCCTCATTGTTTGTCGCCAGAATTCAAAACGCAGTGCGTAAGTGAATTCCATTCCTTCGGATTTGATAGAATGAGGCCCGCTCGACCCATCAACGCATGAGGATCCATCTGTGAACAAGATCCATGGATCTGGCAATTCCTTCTTGCTTGGTGCGGTGCACGATCGGTCCGGTTTTTCGATGATGAAGTCTGCTAGTACTTGTCCTTTTACGCGACGTGGTCTGTAGAAGATGTTGTGCTCACCTAGCAATACACTCCATTTTGCAGTTGTCCCGATGCGCGCCGCTTGGAGATGATTTGCTTGATCGGTTGGTCTGTGATCATCGCTATCGGGTGCGCTTGGAAATACTGCCCGCCGTTTGGGCGAATACTAATGCTTGGACCAACTTTTCCATTGCGCTATAGTTCATCTCTGTTTTCTTGAGCGCTTTACTTACAAAGTACACTGGAGTTTGTACTGAGTTCCTATCCGTGAGTAGCATCATGCGACGCTCCATGAGTTGCGATAAGTACATGATCAACTCTTCCCCTGGCGGGTGCTACAAGAGTAGGGAGTGTTTCCAGGTGTTGTTTAAGCTGCGAAGGCTTCTTCTCGCCTCCGTAGTCCAAAGAAAATCTCCCTTTTTTATACACTTCTTGAGTGTTTTGAAGAGAGGTAGAGATTTGTCTGGCGACTTGGACAGAACCTATTAAGACCGGCTAGCTTTCCATTGAGAGATTGGACCTCCTTCAACGCGGCGCTGTGAAGGAAGTTTGATGACAGCCTTGGTATTTTCTGGACATGGCTTTATGCCATCAGGTTCTATCAGGTATCCGAGAAACATGCCTTCTGTAGCGCCAAATGTGCATTTTTTAGGATTGAGCTTCATATTTATCTATTTGAGTGTCCTAAATGTTTCTTCCATGTCGCGCACTAACTCATCTTCAGTATGGCTCTTTATGACCAGGTCATCAACATAGACCTCTAGGTTGCGCCCACTTGTTTTCGAATGTGGTATCTACTAACCGCTGGTAGGTGGTGCCTGCATTCTTCAAGCCAAAGGGCATTTTTGTGTAACAGTAAACTCCTTGGCTTGTGTGAAAGGCCGTTTTTTCCTCGTCGTCCCCAGCCATTTGGATTTGATAATATCCTTTGTATGCGTCGAGAAAGCACTTTAACGGATATCCACACAAAGACTCTACTTTCCAGTCTATCTCTGGTAGTAGATAGCGATCTTGTGGACATGCTTTGTTGAGGTCTGTGAAGTCCACGCACATTCGCCAGCTACCGTCGCTCTTTTTGACCATTACTGGGTTAGAAAGCCAGTCATGGTAGTAGACTTCACGCATAATCCCCGCGTCCACAAGTTTGTGTACCTCTGCCATCGAATAAACTGCGCGCTCTGGAGCTTGGCCGCGCTTCTTCGGCGTATTGGTGAGTACCCTTGTCGGATTCTCAGCTTATGTTCTGTGATTGAGCGTGGCACCCCGGTCATGTGTTTTGGCTCCCATGCAAAAATGTCTCCAGTTCTATTGCAAGAGTGCGCACACAGCTGCTCTGCCGTTGTCCGACAGCGATCCTCCAATTGATATTTCCTGTTCTGGGTAATCGGGATGAATTGCTACCTTCAGATTTGGAGTTTTGGCTACGCATCGTTTCTGGGATAGGTGCCGTCTCGCCTACAACCGTGTTACATTCTCTGTGGCACGAGTAGCGTTGTAGAGTGACAATGCCACCTTCCACGGGAATTTAAGCATCCCATGTGTCGTAGATGCATCTGCGCTAATGGTCGATATCCCTGGTCTTTCGATAATGCCATTGTATGGCGAAGGGGATTTGATCACCATAAATTCCATCCAGGCCGTTGCGGAGTGTTCTTCATTACCAACGCTGACTAGTAATCGTATTTGCCCCATAGGCCATATCTTTTCACCCGTAAAACCACCAGGCCGTTCGACCGGGCTTAACAGACTGGCGTATTTCAGTCGCCGAGTCGCTTGAAGCGGTGCTCATACATGATGTCCGCAGATGCTCCACCATCAACGTACATGCGGTGGATGTCGTGACCCCCGCACTAATCTCAATGGTGAGTGGTTCTACTATGCGTTGTCGCAGTTAAGGTGGGGAAAGAGATTTCACTTCCGCGAAAACTCCTGGTGACCTTCGCCTAGTGACCCGCTGCCATGATTGTATCATGTAGATGGTGTCGGACTTGTCCTTAGGTGTCTCTTTCTTGTTCCCACTCTTCTGTCTATCCTTTCCTTCCTTGATGTTTTTGACCAAATGGTCCAATCTGCCCTCTTTAACCATTTTGTCAATGAGCTAGCGCAGTTGGACACATTCGTTAGTGGTGTGGCCCTACTGTGCGTGGTAGTCACAGTATCCACTCCCGGGCGCCGATCCTCCGGAGTGCGCGATTTGTGGCGGTCTTGGAAAGTTCGCACCTTCATTGCGCAGTATTTCCTTTGGAGTCTTAGTCAGCGGGGTGTATCTGTCATTGTCCCTCCCCTGACTGCGATAGCTCTTATTACGGTTGCTACCCCGGTCAGTGGATTGTCTCCCAGGTTGTTCCTGTGACCGATAGTTTGAATAGTTTCTTTTGCTATCCGCCGCGGCGGCCTCTTCTTGGACGAAGGACTGAGAACGTTTCATGAGTTCATCAAAGGTTTCGGGAATCTTGTCGGTCAACCTCTTGATGAGTTCTGGTTTATTAATCCCATTCATGAAACCTGAGATCTTTAGCACTTCAGGACATGCTTTAACTTGCATGCATTCATCTTTAAAGCGTTCCATGAATGCGCTTGTAGGTTCTCCCTGGCGCTGCTTTACCCTGGCGAGTTCGACAGGATTTTTAGCGCACTTCTTCCGCTGAGTAAAGTTTTGGCGAAACGCCTTTCTCAATTCCTCAAAACCATTTATGCTTCTGCGTGGAAGCTTGCTGAACCAGTTTCGCGCATTTCCCACTAGTGTAGAGTTGAACATGTGGCACCATAATGGTTGTGGCCAGTTTTCAATTGTAGCGGTGATTCAAAATTTTTAGGTGATCATCGGGATCTGTTCGTCATAGGTTTTCACGTTGGCAGGCATGCGCCTCCTTTGTTTTCGAGAATCACGATGCGTTGAGTGAACGCATCCACCTTTGACGCGCCATGGGAGAGATATATCGTCATCCTCCGGTCATTATATCTGTTTCGGACTTCCAGTGTCCAGGTTTCACTATCCTTGTTGTCCGAGGAATTTCCGAGGGACGAATTTTCCCTCATTCGACGTTTGCGCCGACTGTCCTCAGAATTTGCACTTGAAGTGCTTTCACTTGGGGAGTATCGTCGCCCAAGTTCGTCTGTATTCTGCGGCTACCAAGTCTGGTGTGGATACTGGTACGCCGTTCATCCTCCTCACTTCCTTCCAGATGCTGTGAGTTGGATGTTTCATCATCCTCAACTCTCTTCCCAATTCTGTTAAAAACTGGGTGTCGGCGACTATCCCTCCGCTTTTCCTCGACGACGATGGAGATGTCTAAAACTCCGGGCCGAAATCAAGTCGAGCATGCAGATTCCGACCTGACCTTTTCTTTGCCTCCTTTTGCATGAGAGCAGCCAAGGCTTCGTAGTTTTGTGATACGAACTCGTCTAGCGCTAGTTCTGACACAACCCCTTCTAGAGTAGGAGTATCAGTTTCCACTACTATACCCTTATTTTTATCGGGCGCATCAGGTGCTTTTGTGAAGTTTGTCTACACTACGGTTTGGAATAGGGTGGCAAAAGAGTGCGAATGGATCTCCTCAGCTAGCGGTGGTTGCCGGGGCCTGGGTTGTCCCGAGCGTGGTTCCACCAGAGGGAAAACCAAATCTTGGCCGATCCCTGTTTTAGCAACACTTGGTTGTCCCAGTTTGCTTGGAAGCGATCCGACGCGCTTCTTTCGGTAAGGTCTTTTGCGATCGCTGATTTCCATGATTCGTCATTCTAGTTCTTAGTTCTTAGTGAATGGTCCCACGGATGGCGCCACTTGTTGATACAAAAGATGGCGTTCCTTATTCGGGCTGGCTCTCGTACCAATTGATGATTGTTGCTTGAGACACGGGCACTAAGAGACAGAAAACACCGTTAGGCTTATCGTGGGATAGTCTCCCACGATTATCCTCCGGCGTGAGAGCAAGTAATCGGTTTAGGGTTAAAGGAGAATTAGGGTTTGTTAATCGTACCTTTAACGAGGGATTGGGTTCCCTTTATATACACACGGAATCCTTGTTGGTTCCGTGTTCCTCAACCTTCGGCGTATCCCGCCTAAGTCGGTTGGGGAATGATTATCTCCCTAATTAGGAGATAACCGATATCTATTCCGTAAATAGATTTGGGTTTGAGCCTTCGTGAGCCCAAACACTTATCAGTTTAGCCCAGTTCGTGTTGGGCTCGTTAGTATTGGACTTTAGTTGGGTTCGTGACCCAACTATAGACTATACGTCATCAAATAATATCTGAGTTATAATAGTAATTCATTGTCATATTAAGTACATTACAAAATATATTTAATTCAAATAAGATCCAAGTTATATATTTTATTTTTTAGCGGTTATATACTTAAATATGTACACGGGTTGACCTGTTTAATACTCAACCCAAGCATGACCCATTCATTAAACGGGTTAGACTAGTTGACACGTTTTTTTACGCAAACCTATAAAAAACATAGCTCTACATTAGCTTGACCTCCTAATGAGATGTCAAAAGAGCATCAAAGAATAATGTTAAAGTTCTAAATGGAGTCCTGCATGGATGTTAAGTTTGTTCTAAAGTTAGTTCAAAATTAGTGTTGTATTTAAATTTCAATTAAAGTTAGTTCTAAACGTGAAAAAGAGTGTCTAAAATCAAAATTTAATTTTGTAGCTAATGGGTATTGTTGCATTAATGGGCCTAAGCAATCTCTCTTTCTGCATTTGTTTATTTGTAGCTTTGTGTTTTTCTAAAGTGTGTTTGAGGTTTTATTGAAATATTGCATACAAATAATTAAGTAACATCATTACTCGAAATAATAACAATAACATCTTATCCAAAAAAATTTGGTCCATGTAGCAATGATCACAGAGAAAAGAACGAAAAATAATAATAACGCGGAATTGTTATTTAAATAACATACCACTGTTAAAAAGAGATGCGCGAAGAAAAATAATAATAATAATAAAAACTGGATAATATGGTTGATATTGCGGTGTTTTGTGATGGAGTGAAAAACTATATGACGCCAGAGTGACGGTGATAAATGTAGTCCTTATTAGAGTCTTAAATCTCATAGCAATCACGCCATGAGTTTGTAACGTGTCTTCATTTAGTCACTACAATTATTTTTCATGTATTTTATACCCTTTGTCCGAAATCCGTTAGACCAATTATCCTACACAGCTAACCGCATCTTGCAACATATGTCGTATCGATTTGAAGTTGAATATTCACTCATTTGGCATTAATTATATTTTCTTATTTAGTTATAACAAATATAAATCAATATTATAAGCCGATTTTTGACATGATTATCGTAGTAAAATTCTTCATTTTGTATAAAACCACCCTCGCTTACGTGGTTGTCAAATAGAGTTAGTTTCAATGCATGTCACAATATCATTGATCCTCTTTTAAACTTTTGACCTTTCAAATTATAGGTTTATGTTTCTGTTAACAAAACTATGCCTACCACTAACATTATGTCATATTTAATAGTATATAGGTTTGGTACTTTGGTTGGGTAAAAATGTAGTAGTATCTTTTAGACTAACCAATTAACATATAACGTATAAATTAAAACCTAAACTTTAAGAAATTAGCTTTTTTGGCCTAGATTTTTATAAGTACTTTAAAGATAGGGGTGGAAACGAGCCGAACTACTTATGAAAGCTCGAGATCAGATCGGTAAAAAACTTGAACGAGCCGAGCCTAAACGAGTCTGAGCCCGAGCTTAAGCCTAAATTGAAGCTTATTTGATAAACGAGCCCGGGCCCGAGCTTTAGTACATTTTATGTATGTGTACTAACGAGTTCATTAATGAGCGCAAAACAAATAAACAAGCTCTATATAAACGAGCTCGAACACGTAAGCTCAAGAAGCCAAGCAAATTTTTATAGGTACATCACAAACGAGTCGAGCCTAAACCGAACTTGAGCTTTATATATCATATCACGAGCCGAGCTCGAGCTCAAATCTCAAAGCTCGAATCAAGCCGAGCTCGAGCTTTCTAAAATATAAACGAACCGAGCTTAAACCTGACAGGCTCAGACTCGGCTAAGCTCGTTTATACCCATACTTAAACTTAAACCTACCAAAAAATTGTGCTAGTTTCCTATTAGGAAACACCCTTACCTTCCTCCTTCCAGTTCCATTAGTGAAATCTTTACCCCTATTTCACTCTTTTTGACAAGTTGGACCTTTGACTTTGGAATGTGTACTTGCATTATAAGATTTTGGTACCTCCACTAGCCTCAACACCAATGGAATAGTGCATGGCCATGTAGATTTGCACTAAGACTTGGTCATAGGATCGAATGTCTCTTTCTCTTGTCCTTGCAAGTCCAAAAAAAAAAGATCCATTCACATCAACATTTCTATTGAAATAACGACGTTGTAATGACCAAGTCACAAAGTCGGGTTACAGAAAATGTTTCTGTTTCGCGTGTAGACATGTAAACTCGTAAAGGTATCTTTATGCAATCTTCGTAAAACCTAAGAACAATGGCGCACGAGTTCACACCTCAAGTCAATGTCCATCGTTTTCTATACGACGCGCCAAAAGGCCCAAAACATCTTTTGAAGGTGATTACATTAGGGATACGCAAAGGTTTCAACTAAAAACCATGAGACATCGTCAAATGAATTCGGCAAGAATTAGTCAATGTCTAGTACGGTTGGATAATAGATATGAAACAATCTTTATGCCTTAAGCTTCATGTCAAAAGAATACATCTCAAATAATACCCAATTTCAACTTCATCTTTATCTTCTCTACTTTATCTTTTTATCAAATATAAGACTAATATGATTTCTCTTTTTATGGGTCCAATCCACTTACTTTGGTTTTTATGTACTTATCCCAGGGGTGAGCTTGGTTCATTAGTTACGTACTCTCGTTACTTTTTAGTTTAATTACATAGAAGCTTCATACGTGATACATGCATCATCATTGAAGACTTGAAGTATTTTCTCTTAATTTAAGTGGATACTTTTAGTTAGGGAACTTTCTAATCACTAACCATTTGGTGAAAGCTACTTTGTAAAATGTTGAAACTTTTATATAAAATTGGGTTTAATTTGTTACTCTATCAAATGTTTGATGTGATGCATTCCGTAAGTTTCAGTTGTTCAATCTCTCTATCTTTAGCAATAATTAAACTTATACATCTTATGTTATCTCTAACAAAAAAGTAGTGCATGGCAATAAGATTTGATTTGGTGGAGAATAACTTAGGCCAAGTGTAATTGTGAGTATATATAACCGCGGTCATCACTGACGCATTTTTTCTCTTTACAATTTTGGTGGAGAATAACTTAGGCCAAGTGTAATTGTGAGTATATTTGTGCCAACTCAGTTTTTTCTTTTTACAATTTTCTTCATGACCAATTTAGTGTAATAAAGTGATTGCGGTCACCACAAAAAGCATACCTCACTTAAACACAAATATAACTCACAAAAATCATTTAATAAAAACACCCACACACATAGCAACCTCACACGACTCGATCGAGTATACGACTGAGTCCTTGCAAAATACCATGTTAGACGCTTGGGTGGAGGTGGGGGTTGTGGGGGGGTTGTACTGGAGAGGACGCATTCTTTGTGTGGGGTGCCCCGGGTCATACGACCATCTATTACTGATGGTCTAATGTTCTTTAACGAGCATTAAATACACACGCATTGCGGAGGTGTATTGTTTGATAAGTTAAATCATCTAATTATTATACTCTCTTTGCACGAAAATTGGGTAAGCACAAAAACCAAAAAACCGAATCGAACCCGAAAAGACTGCACCGGAAAAACCGAACCAAATGAAAAACCGATTGGGTGGTTTTGATTTTTAGAAATACCGAATGTTTGGGACGGTTTTCGGTTGTATATGAAAAACCGAACCGAAAAACCGCTCCGCCCACCTTTATCTATTTTCAAAAGATTTTTAAAATAATCTCATCTACTTAATTATTTCAACGAAAGATTCGGTATATCTCTTGAACTTTGCAAAAAAAAATGTTAAGACTTGCATTTCATATATCTATGGATTTTATATGGTTGTTTCATACTTTATTTGGTAGCTTTGAAAAATATTATCCTACTATTAATCTTGTTGGAATAACGTTTTGGGAAACAAAACTTTTATCTTTGATGCGTAACTTGCTAGCTACAGTACTATTTTTTTATCAATCGAATCGAGAGAATGAAGATATAAGTTAAGAGTTATGTTGGTTCATAATTAATTGGATTATTTATCGGTAAATCCAAAGCAACACAAAAAACCGAAAAAAGAACCGAAACCAAACCGATTTAATGAAAAAAACCTAAAAAATGAAACCCAAAAATACGAAAACCAAACGGTTTACAATTTACATAAACCGAAATTTTTGGTCCGGGGTTTGATTTTAACCAAAAACCGCCCCAAACCGTTCCACGTACACCCCAAACAACAATATAATTTGACTTCATGCGTTTTCATATAACTAAATTGTATAAGGCAATATTTATTCTTTATCTGTTAGTATCTATATCATTTAATATTTATAATTATTTTGACTTATTACTAAAAAAAATAAGATATTGAATTTAAAATTGTAATCACCTTGCAATGTTGGACTAATTTTATTAACAATTAAAAGACCTTTTTTATTGGTATATTTTCTATAGGAAAATTGCTAACGTTTATTAGATATTTGATAACTAAAATTTGTTAAATAATAAAAATTGTAAAAAGTAAAAGTTTAAAGTAGTTTTTCTAACTTGTTATATAGTTTAGAGGTGTGTTTTAATTTTTTTTAAGTTTTTATTTTATATATATATACATTTAAAGGAATAAGGCTTAGAGTAGTTTTTGTAAATTGTAAAGTAATAAGTTTTAACATTTTATATAAAATCGTTCGTTAATAAAAAGTATTGCATTATTTGGCTTATTTAACGATTTTGAGATGTTTTCATCAATATATATATATATAAATCACTAGACATTTGTTATCTATTTGATACATAAAGTTTGTTATTCATAAAATTCACAAATAGCTAAAAGTATAAAATAATTTTCATAACTTGCCACATGAGTTACCTTTTTTTTTTTTTTTTTTTTTTTTTTTAAACAGCGTTGAACATTTATGAACTTTTTGGTGCGAGTGTTATGAATAGCACCCAAAATATTATTAAAAAAAAATAAAACCATTAGTTATGCATAAATATGATGACTTTTTGTACTAAAGGGCAAGTGTTTTCACCTCCAATATTCAATTGTTTTTAGTAGTTCTTTATAAAATTAACTTTAATGCCTCCTAATTTCTATAAAATACTTTTTAACTATATTTGAAATATTACAAGTTCATTTTGTTCAAAATATAAAGACATTTTCATATATATTTTTTAAGAAAATATTAGATATTTTATAAATAAAGATTGTTACATAAAAAAGATCGTATAGCTAAAAGTATAAAGTAATTTTCAGAACTTGCCGCACAGTTGGAGAGTTTATTTGAAACCTTTTTTTCATTTTAAACGGCGTCGAAGGCTATGCCTAATATATAGTATACGGTGAATGATTTAACTTATTATGGTAGAATATGATCTACTTTATATGATATTCTTGAGTATTCTTTTATTAAAGATGCTCATAAAAGCAATGTTTGTAACTTTTTGATAAAATTCTCAAAGAACGGATGGCAACATAACCTTAATAACATATACTTTATGTCTGTTGTAGCTGATACATACTTAATTTCCATCGAGAAATATAATATTTGTTTGCAGTTTGCAATATGTATCGGTGGATATCCTTTTATGTACGTACGAACATATATAATACATAGGTTATGTTGTTATGTACGTACGAACATAATACATAGGTTAAGTTGTTAAATATTGTGATTGAGGTTTCGAAGAACATAAGCTCTTATATTTTGAAATTTATATACTTTAAAAATATATATTTATTAAGAAAATAAGTAGGTTATAGTGGTAATAAAAATAACTTTTTAGGCATTTTATACATTTGTCTTTCTTTAGAATTATGACCAT
Source organism: Chrysanthemum makinoi (assembly GCA_910596185.1). Taxonomy (NCBI): domain Eukaryota; kingdom Viridiplantae; phylum Streptophyta; class Magnoliopsida; order Asterales; family Asteraceae; genus Chrysanthemum; species Chrysanthemum makinoi. Next base: position 148,298,220 of record OU343218.1, read on the forward strand.
TTACCCTTTACGAATTATTTTGAAATTTTTTTCCAAAATTTTTTTTGAATTTTTTTTTCAAAATTTTTGTTCCAAATTTTTTTTTCTGAATTTTTTTTTCGAAACACTTTTTTTTTTAAATGTTTTGAAATAATTTTTAAATTTTTTTTTTTTTGTGACATGCGATTTTTTTATTTTTTTTTAGATTAAAAAAAATTTCTGAATTTTTTTTTTCAAATTTTTTTCAGAAATATTTTTTTAGAATTTTTTTTATGTGACATGCGATTTTTTTTTTAGATTAAAAAAAATTTATAATCTTTTTTTTCGATTTTTTTTTGTTAAATATTTTTCGAATGGTAAAATTATCATAATACTTAAAGAAAGACAAAAATGTCAACATTAATAATAAAGAGTTATTTTTAGTTAAATTCAATTGTTGAGAATGGAGTCCCTTCCCCACCCGAACTCAACCCTTGAATTTCTATTAAACGGCAAGATTGGCTTTCAATGCTTTTGTATATTAATAGAGGATTGCTATATCACATACATTTTACAAAGCAAATCCAATAAAGGATGTGTCGACATGTGATTGGTGAGATAAAGAAGAGGGAAAGTGTATGAAAATACACCAATCACGCACTTACTTGCCTCGTTGTGGATTTGTTTTTGTAAAATGTATGTGTAACAATCTATATAATATAAGGAAGGAAGCGAATCATTCTATGATGCCTACACTAATCTATTTATAGGTTAAAAGCAAACTGATTGAAGTAAACTAAACGTGGGTACAACATGCTACATGTACAGCCACTACTCCCTATTCAAATGCCATGCAAATAGGTCATTCCATTTTTTTCCATAATACTCGGTCAAGTAAGCTACCAAGTCACTGACCCACATGCTAATCCATGACCCATAAACTTGGCCCATCAAGATTACCCAACAAGAATTGACATTTTTGACAACTATAATGCTTTAATAAGTTATTAGCCATATATTTTACTAACAATAGGACATTTTTTTGCTTACATGACTGATCAAGTCATCATATTCAAATGAACATGATAAGATATCTGTTCATAAATATAAAATTTCGGTGCCTTTTTGGTTTACCTACAAAAGCTTTAATAATGATCGGTAGGCTTAAATTAAAGTTTGATAAAAGCATCAAGTGACAGAAAACACTCAAAAGATGACAACATGCATGATCAACACAATTGCATAAGGCTCGACAAATTAGGTTATGCCAAGTGAATTTTTAGTAGAAATCACGCTTTTAAATTGGATTCATTTATAAGTTAACCTTTTACGGGCTGTTTGGTTCACTGAAAGTTTCTGATGGAATTGTAATTTGTAGAAGGAATTGTAATTTAGATTAATTGTAATTTGAATTGTTGAAATTGGTCTTGTGTTTGGTTGGCAGGATGTAATGTAATTAAATTAGCCATTACAAAGTAAATTTAATGTAAGAAATACAAGTTGAAAAAATTTTAACGTTTTGTCGGTAAGCTTTGAATTTTTCGAAAGTCAAAACTAGGATGGCAAAAGCACCGAAACCGATGGGGGCAAACCGAACGGTTGGGTGGGGTTAGGAAGCGGTTCAGCGGGTTTGGATTGGGTTGGGTAGATATATTCTTTTCTTTTTAGGTGCGGGTTGGTCAGGGTTCTAGTAATACCAGCGTTTACCGTGTCCCATTATCCCGTCTTAGGTATACCGAATTGTACGTTGTTTGCTAATTTATATAAGGTCTTAATAAGTTTTGAGCTCTTAACCTTGTATAATTTTTTTTCTACTCTACCATTAGCATATATCTTGGTAATTACAAACTAATAAATTAACACTAACGCTTGGCTACAAATTCTCACACAGCACATTAACTCTTTAATCTTCAAACATTAAATATTTAATTCCGTTTTTCTTTAACTTCTAAAACTTTGAATATATTAGGGTGTTTTGTTTTTAAAGGTTAGTTGTACAGCATAATTTTAATGGGGATACTTGAAACCAGCGAGAAAACCGATAACCCGATGGATAATAATAATTGGGTACCCATATATTATAGAATAGGATTGGGTTTGGATATTATAAGCGAATGCAAGTCAGGTTCATTTAAAACCGCGAAAACCCGACCGTTGCCATCCTAGTCAAAACAATCCATTTGATTGAACCACAAAAGTGGGTAAGAAAGATATGTAAAAAGATTTGTAGGCTGATGTATGAATTCCTGTAATATTAATACTTTCCATGGTACATGCCAACTGTAATTGATTACATCAAAAGTGGGCCCAATGTAATTTAAATAATTACAATTCCGCCTATTAACCAACCAAACACCTTATGTAATTGGAATTCGAATTACAATTACATCGAATTACAACTATTACTTTAAAGATAGCTATGATTTAAATGTATGACCATATATATAGATCCGTATTTAAGGGTGCAAGTTGTGAAGGCCTAAAAATATACATCTTTTGTTGGAAAATTTAGTGTACTTGTGGGATTAGTTCACACCTTGTAATGGGTTAGGAGGTACGGAGTGTACACCCATAATGTCCATGAACACCCTGACTCTTGTAGTGGTTTGTATTGGTAGTGCTAGTAGAAAGTACTGCTTGTGGAAATACTGCTTGTGGTTTCCACGATAGCGATGTTTCCACGAAGTTGTGGTTTCCAAGCTGAAGCGTGTGTGTTTCCAAGTAGTGTATCCACTGCTAGTGCTATGAAAATGCTAGTGTGAAATACGCTAATGGTATGAAGATAACTGCTAGTGTTAAAGTACTGCTAAATGGCAGTTACAACTGCTTAATGACCACGTTTAATGGTCATGTAACCACTAACGGCTATAATGGGGATAATTATGAGGCTATTAATGGGCCGATTAATACTCATAATTCCATTTTGACTAGCTAAGAGTAACCTCCTATAAATAGGAGATCTGATTATGCATGATAAACACACAGAAAACGATTAACACTTATAAGCGCAAGGGTTATTGAATTGTGCCTAATTCTATAACTACATTTGGTCTTATCCCAAGTAGATATTCGTGTAACCCAAGCATTAGGGTCGAATAGTTTACTTTGGAAAGTGATCACACGATTCCAAGTGATATCCGGTAACCACCTAGTGGTATTGTTGCTTGCTACTGATTATCTAACCCTGTTCTAGGATCTACACACCAACAATCAAAGTAAACTATTTGTGATAATCAATGGCTGCTGCTGCAATGAAACACATGGCTTCAAACTTTGCCAAGCTTGATAAGTTTGAAGGGGTGGACTTTAGGAGGTGGCAGAAGAAGATGCACTTCTTTTTGTCAAGCATGAGTGTGGTATGTGCTAACCACACCTATTCCTGATGATGGTGATGATGCTACTGTGGAGCAGAGCAGGAGGAGGAGCAAATGGGAGAATGATGACTACATATCACGAGAGGTCTTATTCTGCATGGTATGTCTGATTCTTTGTTTGATATTTATCAGAACTTTGAATCTTCAAAAGAACTGTGGGATTCCTTGGATGCCAAATATATGGCTGAGGATGCATCAAGTAAGTAGTTTCTTGTTAGTAATTTCACAAATTACAAAATGACTGATTCAAGACCAGTCATGGAACAATACAATGAACTTCTTGGAATACTTGGAAGGTTTACACAACACAATATGAACATGGATGAGGCTATTAAAGTCTCTTGTGTCATTGATAAACTTCCTCCTTCTTGGAAAGATTTCAAGCATACCTTGAAACATAAGAAAGAGGAGTTAACTCTGGTTGAGTTGGGCAGTCATCTGCGCATTGAGGAATCTCTCAAGATGCAGGATAATGACAAGCCAAAGAGTAGCAATACTCTTGGTGCATCATTGTCAATATGGTGGACCATAATAACTCCACCAGGTACAATGACAACAAAGGCAAACGCAAATATCATGACAACACAAGGGCAGATCCTAACAAGAAGGCAACACCTACTTGTTGGAAATGTGGCAAAACTGTCACATCAAAAGGGACTGCAAGGGTGTTAAAGTTGGTGGTAAAGCCAATGGATCAGGCACTAATGGTTCAGGGAGTGGTGGTTCAACCAACTCACTGAAAGTCAGAATATGTTTAATAAGTCTTTTCAGATTTATTATGTTACATATGTATCTGAATCTTATTATGTGCAGGATGATGATGTTGCGTGGTGGGTTGACTCTGGTGCAACAGTTCATGTGTGCAAAGATAGAAGGCTGGTTCAAGACCTATGAGTCACTAAATGATGGTTCTATTCTTCACATGGGAAATGAGTCAACAACTCTGGTGCATGGTCGTGGTTGTGTAGATCTCAATTTTAGTTCTGGAAAGATTGTAACTTTGTTTAATGTTATTCATGTTCTTGATATAAGGAAGAACTTGGTTTCAAGTAGTGTATTGAATAATCATGGATATAAACAAGTTATTGAGTCGGATAAATTTGTGCTTTCTAAGCATGGTGTTTTTATTGGTTTTGGTTATTTATGTAATCAAATGTTCAGGCTTAATGTTTCCACTGATAGTGTTATTTTAGCTTTTGTGACCACCTATGACTGTGACTCTACCCTATGGTATGCAAGACTTGGCCATGTACACTATAAAAGAATGCAAGATATGTCTAAGGATTGGTTGATCCCACTTTTGACATGGACACTAGAAAGTGTAAAACTTGCATGTTGACCAAGATAACCAAGAAACCCTTTCAGGGTGTTAGTCGTGAGACTAAGCTCTTGGAGTTAATACCAGTGACACTTGTGATTTGCATGCCACTCCTTCTTTGGGGAATAAGAAGTACTTTGTGACGTTTATTGATGATGCTTCTAGATTTTGTTATGTCTATTTGTTACATACCAAGGATGAAGCATTAGATAAATTCAAAGTGTTTAAAATTGAAGTTGAATTACAACTTGGGTCTTTGATCAAAAGATTAAGGACTGATAGGGGGTGAGTACATGGATACTCGTATTTTCATCTTTGGTATAATCCATGAAACGACTGCCCCTTACTCCTCGGCAAAATGGTATTTCGAAGGAAAAGCGGTCTTTGAAGGAGATGGTTAATTCCATGTTGTCCTATTCAGGTTGAGTCAAGGGTTCGGGGTGAAGCTATGTTAACGACTTGCTATTTATTAAATAGGGTTCCCAACAAAGGAACAAGGTTACCCCTTATGAACTCGGACTAAAGGAAACCCAACTGAACTATCTCAAGGTCTGGGGTTGTAGGGTTGTTGTAAGACTCCCTGATCCAAAGTTGAAAACTTTGGGTGAAAGAGGCATTGATTGCATCTTTGTTGGATATACTGAGCATTCCAAGGCTTTTAGGTTTTATGTTATTGAACCTAATGAATATGTTTCAGTTAACTCAATAATTGAATCAAGGGATGCAAACTTTGATGAGAATAGATTCTCATCAGTCCCTAGACCAAGTCGGAGGATTCCTAATGGAACTCATGACACTGGTGTATCAGAGGTCCCTGATGATGAACCATCAGTGGTCCCTGATGAGGTTGTGGTTCAACAACTAAACTTGTCAGGGAAGAGCAAAGGGTCAGGACTCCAAAGTCATTTGGACATGAGTTTCAACTATACTTAGTTGAAGGAACAAGGGATGAGGTCTCAGACCAATACTCCTATTGCTTCATTGTTGAGGATGATCCCAAGACATTTGAAGAAGCAATGAAGTCCCAGGATATTGCTTTATGGAAAGAAGCAATCAATGATGAGATGGATTCCATCATGGGGAACAACACTTGGGTGTTGGTTGATCTACCACCTGGTTGCAAACCTTTGGGTTGCAAATGGATTTTCAAGAAGAAAATGAAGGTAGATGGAACTATTGAAAAGTTTAAGGCTAGACTAGTTATTCAGGGCTTTAAACAAAAGTCAGGGATAGACTATTTTGATACTTATGCCCCGTGGCTGTATCGATTACCATAAGACTGGCGATTGCTATGGCATCTATTCACAATCGATTATTCATCGGATGGATGTGAAGACGACTTTCTTGAATGGTGAATTGGAAGAGGTTTATATGAACCAACCTCAGGGCTTCATCTTGCCTGGCAATGAAAACAAGGTGTGTAAAGTGATTAAGTCTCTTTATGGACTTAAGCAGGCACCTAAGCAATGGCATCAAAAATTTGATGAAGTGGTTTTGTCTAGTGGTTATGTTCTTAACGGTGACAAATGTGTATATAGCAAATTTGATGATTACGGTAAAAGAGTCACCATTTGTCTATATGTTGATGACATGTTGATCTTTGGCACCGACCAAAATCAGGTTGACCTAACAAAGAAATTTTTGTCATCAAGGTTCTCCATGAAAGACATGGGGAGGCTGATGTTATCCTTGGTATAAGGATTAAACATGAAAGTAATAGAATTTCTATCTCTCGGTCTCATTATATTGAGAAGGTACTGAGGAAATTCAATTACTTTGATTGTACTCCGTTGAGTACACCTATGGATACTTGTGAAAGTGATGCCTAATCATGGCAAGGTTGTATCTCAACTTGAGTATTCTAGGGTAATTGGCACTTTGATGTATGCCATGACTTGTACAAGGCGATATTGGTTTTGCGATTGGGAAAATTAAGCGGTATACTAGTAATCCTAGTGCTCATCAGCGGCAAGCGGTTCAAAGGGTACTGAAGTATTTGAAGAGAACTATGGATTATAGTCTCTCATATACCGGGTTACCCATCAAAGGTTGGAAGGATACACCGCATGCAAGTTGGATCAAGAATATCAAGACAATTCGCCTTACCGCTATCGGTATTCCTACTGGGTGAAGGTGCAATTCTGGGCATCCAAGAAACAAACTTTGCATCACTGGCCCAACAATGGAATCCGAATTGGTCTTTATACCCGCCGGGTAAAGAAGCCGGGAATTAGTTGAGAAACTTGTTTCGAGATTCCATTGTGGCCTAAACCTATAGCACCTATTTCTATCCAAGGTGATAAGGTAAAATACATTGGCTAAGGCTTATAGCTAGATGTATAATGGTAAGCTCAGACACTTAGGTGTCGCATATAGCATTTATTCGCGAGCTTAACATGAATGGTGGTATCTATAGAGTTCTGTTAGATCCTCACCGTAACTTAGCCGATCACTCATCGGGGTTTGGCTAGATACTTGCTATAAAGTCTCAAGCAAAGGGATGGGTTTAAGTCCAACTTAGTCACTCATGCTAGGACACGCAACTTCCTCCTAAGGAAACTTGGGAGCCGAAGTTCAATATGGAAAGCTAAACATTCAAAGGGACCGGAGCACATGTTTTATATACATCCCAAGGTTGTGCCTTTCGTAACCTCGCTTGGAAAGGAGGATGAAGTATTTACTTCTTTAATGGTTAATTTTATTTGAAAAAGTGCTTCAAGTGTGAGCATGAATAAAGAGGAACCACCTATGTAAATGTTGAAGTTTTGCAGCTCAGAAGCTTCGGAATTTTAGCTTACAACATTTTATGAATTTGATATACACATGGCTTGTATAGTGCTCCGGGAGCTTTAAGTCTTTGAAAACTTGTGTGTATTTTATCTTCGTGTATTTAAAATTGGTTCAAGGGTTCAATTCTTAGAACACCCCGATTCTCGAATATTTGAAACGTGTAATTTACTAAGATGAAAATTCAATCCTCAGACATTTTCGCTATGCACATGTTTTGTTTAATCTTTATTTTTCATGTAAAAGGAAGTGAACTAAATTTGAGGAGGATTGTTGGAAAATTTAGTGCACTTGTGGAATTAGTTCACACCTTGTAATGGGTTAGAGGTAATGAGTGTACACCCATAAGGTCCATAGAACACCCTACTTTTGTAGTGGTTTGTATTGATAGCTAGTAGAAAGTACCGCTTGTGGTTTTTCCAATCGATAGTTGTCGGTAATCGGCAGCAGGTGTTTCCATCAAGTAGTGTATCCACTACTAGTGCTATGAAAGTACCGCTAGTGTGAAAGTACAAGCAATGGTATGAAAGTACCGCTAGTGGGGGCATCATGAAGTGTTAAAGTAATCGCTAAATGGTGGGCTATAACCGCTTAATGACCACGTTAAATTGGTCATGTAACCACTAACGGCTATAATGGGGATAATTATGAGGCTACATGGGCCCATACTCACAATTCCATTTTCTAGCTAAGAAACCTCCTATAAATAGGAGATCCGGGATTATGCATGATAAACACATGTAAAACGCATTAACACTTATAAGCCGCCAAGGGTTATGAATTGTGCCTAATTTATAACCTGATTTGTCTTATCCCAAGTAGATATTCGTAACCTGTGCATTGGGTCAATAGTTTACTTTGGAAAGTGATCACACGATTCCAAGTGATATCTGGTAACCACCTAGTGGTATTGTTGCTTGCTACTGATTATCTAACCCTGTTCTGGGATATACACACCAACATCTTTTTATATATTTTTGGGCCATAAAATTTACTTCCATCATCATATCAAATGTTAACGATATATGAAATTATGTTCATATTTGTTTAACTCGTCTTCAAGTGGCCGAGGGTCGCGAATTGAAGAACTCATAAAATTTAAAGCAATGGGTAGTTACAATATATTTTTATCGTCGTGTTTAGATATCATATACACCTCTGCACAGGGCCTTCACTAACTCAACTATCACGCTGCATATACACAATCCGTTACAAGATTTTATGCACTTGAAATGATGCGAGTAACTTTTAACATGTCTGATTTCAGGAGCGGACATACTTGAGTTAAATGGTATGCACATATATACGTACTCTCAGACCTTTGAACACAATACACAGGCACATTATACGTATATACCTAACACTCGTGATATTGCTTTTTTGTTATAATTATATATTTTTCTGACAAAATTTTATATTATCAAAAGGGGAGGTGATTTGCACTATTAATTGATTGAAACACTTAAAAGTATTGTATACTGATATATATACCCTTAGATCACTTTACCTATATTCACCACTGCAAAAGTATAAATATCAAAATATAGTACTTTTGAGGGTTAGGGAGGGAGGAGTGGAACCCTACTACCCTAATACCCTGAGGGTGCCACATCACCTCTATCCAATAAAAACTTTCCAACTCAAAACTACCCCAATAATTACCCTGCTAACACTACCCTAACTAGTGGGAGAGTGGCACCCTAGTACCCTACCATTTTTTTAAATACATAAAATCACATACAATATTTAAAATAAAAACATACCATTTCATTAAAAAAAAAAACATTACATAATACTTAAAAAACTACAACTTAAAAATTGAAACTACAACTTAAAAAAAAAAAAAAAAAAAAAACATTACATAAGTTGAAATTAAAAAAACTTGAAACTACAATTTAAAAATTGCAAGTCTATCCGTTTGGCCGCTAGTTCACGCTTCTAGGTAAGAACTAATTCCAACATAAAGGATCGCGAATGATCATGCGTGCTCCAAAAAAAACTTCAACTCCCCGCTGCTCATTCTTGAATCTTCACGGGCCTCCTCCCAAATAAAAGCTTTTTCTTCCTCTCTCTGACGACTTTGAACTTCCTCATCTTCGCTCTCTTCGCTTGGTAGTGGTTGTGTTTCTCGCACGTGACTTTACGCCTTGACTCAAGGTTTTCGAATCTTAAAACTCGCCAGAAGCAGTTGATGTCAGAAATATTTTATCAATTGGTGAGGACCTATATATTATATCGAAAAAATTGTGAGATTTTGTGGGTTGAACATAAAAATTGATCTGGATATGCTGGTAATAAAATTACTTTAAATCCTAACGGAGTTTGTTTTGGTTGATTCTGGGATTTCATTGCATCAATTCTCACGCTGGCGGAAAGGTTTTTACCTCTTGATCCATAAAGGCTGGAAAGTTTTAAAGGCCAGCTATTGGTGAATTTGTGTAGTGGTTTTTATATTAAAATGAGGTGCAAGTTTATGGATTAAATAGAGTGATTTTTTTAATTTATTTTATAAATAGCCGCTTAATAACGCATAAACTTTGCAACGCACATCTCGCTTCCCAACTCAAAACACCCCCTAACCCGACGACCCATAATGGTGTGTAGCCCGCGGGTTCACGAACAAGATGCCAACCCGAAAGCCCAATTGGCCCTACCTAATAAATTTATGCCCATGGGGCTATAGGTGGTTACCTGTTTTGGTGGCATATTTTTGTTGGCGGAAAGAAAATAAAGCAGCAAGTGGTTAGTGCAATAATGAGTTAATGAGTATATTCATTGCTATCCACATTCCATGGGCTTAAGTGCATGACACATAATCAAATCACAATAAAATAGTACTTATTGCTAGTATCTCTCAAAGCAAACATAATCAAGCTTACAATAATTAAGACTAGCATTAATGTCCATAGAATGATGATATGATATCTTTTACAATTCATATAGGATGATGAGGTGTTAAAGAACAAAGAAAGACGGTACAAGTGATTGGCTTTCGGTTTAGTTAGGTTATATTCGAGTTTTCGTCAACCACCATTTTGCTCGAGACCTAATTTGGAATTGGTCATCCATTTAAAACCAACTGAATAAGTTTAGTTTTATTTTATTAGACAATAAAAGTATTCATATACACCGTTTTAGTTATCATGCACACATGATTATTTTGTAGAGAAATGATATATATTCCTACTTAGAGCATTGTCATGATGGCACATTCATACCTCTTCATTTGGACTCCACGTGCGTCACATCACTCTAACACACTCACTTAAAAATACCCCTTAATCACAACTAACTCAAACCTTTTCACTTGGGCCCCACCCATACTCATTTTATTTCGTTTATCAAACAAACACACCCTTTGTTGCAAAAGTTTTTTTGTCTTCTTGCTCGTCGTTGGAACGGCGAAAACCAAACCGCCGAAGGTTCATGGTGTGGTGGCGAGGGACGAATTGGAACGGCGAGCATGCCACGTTGGAGTGGCGAGGGTGAATCGTTGCCACACCCCATGCTCTTAGTATTCCTACATATCCTCGTACTTACAGGAAGCTGACATATGAAAAAATTGACGGTTCAGATGAAGAGAGGTAATGAGTGAAAAACACTTATAATAATTATGTATGAATAGGAGGATGAGTAGAAATAAAATGTAAGAGGATATAGCAATGATCTTATTTTTACTCACTTGTTTTTTACCTGAAAATTAGTCACTTAGTTGGATAATCAAAGGTTTATAATCAACAACTAAAAAAGTTGTTCAATATGCCTTATAACGACACTTGTAATTATATTGAATGACTTGATAGACATCCATTTGACAACATTAGTTTACACAATGATGACTTGTTTAGATTAAAATAATCATATATACACGTACCTTTGAGTTTAACATAATTTTGAACTTTAATCGACTATAAATATACTACTATGATCTAAGGGTTTTGCAAACCATAACCCCATAAATTTATAAGTGAATGTATACATGAAATGTGATCTTAAATATAGAAGTTAGTGTGTTCATTAATGTTTGTTGGTGAAATTCTTGTAGGCTTAAGTGTTTAACAACAACCAATATAGAACTATGCTTAGTAAAACTCATGATCTAATGATTGATACTCTTACTAAAACTAAATAGTAACAAATTTAAAGCATCTTTGATTTAGTTTTGCATTTTAAAGTTGTACTGATAAACATTGGACATAAAGTGTAATGCAAACTTGCATTTTAAAGTTGTATCTGAAAGCACAAAAAAGGAAGATGGCTATTTGTATGACTTGAGTGGGGGTAGTGAGAAGTAGGAACTAGGAAGTAGTTGAAAAGTATTCTCACACCTTTGCAATTACTCCATTTTGTAATAAAAACAAAATAAATATAGAAAATTAAATTGTGAATATATTAGATTAAAATGTTAAAGGGGTTAAGATGTGATTCTATCTTTTTTAACTTAAACTACAATAAATTATCTGCATGATTGGCCCTAAAAAATTCTTCCAAAAAAAGATTTACTATATTAGAACATATTCTTTAATTAACTTACTACTACTATAATAATTAAAGGGATTAGAATAATATTATATTCTTGAGAGTGTAGGAAGAAAAAGATATAAATGCCATTCACTCCCATAGCAGGACACCACCTCTCTATGTACATGCCATTACTACCCAACATCATCAAACTCATCATAAACTTTGCATCTCCAATTAATTCTTGCATTATTTTAGTACAAGATAACTTTTGGGTATCCAAAAAGTATCAAAACCTCATCTCAAAGTGTTAAATGAAGTCACAAAACTGCAACAATATGTCTCTATTTGAGGTGCATGGCTCAAGCTCATCACAAGCTGAAGAAGTAGTCATCAAGGTCTCTCTTTCATTTACTATAATACTTCCTTTTTTTTGGTACTTTTTTGCTAAGGTTTTGTTTAACTTTAAACTGATCATTTATTACCAAGTTATGATATTTGTTTTAGTATAATTATGTGGATCTGTTAGTTTGGCGCTAATATATAAAGGTTACTAGAGTGTTAGTAAGTAGCTAGCAGGGCTTAAATCAGTTGATTAATTTTATAAAGTTGGCAAATAGTTGTTAATCTCTCCCCAATTATTGGATGTGAGTTAGTTAGTTAAAGCTTATTATTATAATACTGTGTGATATAAAATCCTTGCCTTTGTTTGCCCATATTTTGTTAAATTTTGTTGTGGTAAGAAACAATGTCTTTATTCTTTAACTGTGTGAAGCAACAAGTCGTTTGAATTTGAGCTTAGACACTGTCAAAAAGTTGCAAAAGAGTTATTAATCTTGCCTGATCATTCAATGATATGTAGTCTTTATCGTCCCAGTTAATAAACTTTCATCTGTTTTTAGGTTCAAGAAGAGGTTTCGGAGGAAAATATAGAAGCTCAAAACAGCAAGCAATGTCGAAAACCAAATCTTTTCTTGGAGATACCATCAAGATCAATACTACCCTCTTCCTCTCAGGAATTTGTTCAAATAAAAATGCCTACAACACCAACTCCTACACCCAAGAAAGTAAATTTCAACTTGACGCCAACCTCTGCAGAGGCTCGATCACTTGCTTCGCCAGCTACTTACACCCCACGAACCAAATCGATGAAAAAAAGTTGTTTAACCAAGCTAAGTTTCAAGAACAGGAATACTGTGTCTGATACAGAAAAGGCTGTGGTTAATACAACTCCAACAACACCATCTTCTGTGCCTCAAGAGAAGCCTTCGTTTGTGAGATCATGGTCGTTTAAAATATTTACCCCTCGTGGGAAGAGAACTGCATCTCTACCAGTTACCCCTGTTGGTCATTCGGATCATGAAGCATTAGGAAGCTCAAGGGGTTCGCTCAACTTGGAGGTATGTCTATTTTTATCTCCTTTACTTCGATGTTTTCCGATCCTTTTCATCATTTTACTTTCGAGCGTATGAGAAGCAGGGGTAAGAAATTTGACCATTTAGTTATTTGGGTCAGTTTGGGTTGTGTTTTATCTCAAATCGGTCAAACAGAAAATTACCTTAAGGCTTCAAGTCAGATGGGTCAAAAAGGTTGAAACTCGAAGTCACCTAGAATCTATTGCTAATGAATATAAAAAATTATTCTAATCGAAGATTTATAATATTATTGTAATACTGTAGTCTTTTTTTAAAGTTCAAAACCATTGTGATAAAGAACAAAATTTTCTGCGGGTCAAGTGGTCAACCCGGGCCAACTCATTATACTAAAAAATGACCCGTTTTGACCTATTACCCAACCTGCCCATCTGTCTATCTCTAAAGAGAATTAGTGAAAATTTGATCATGGGACATTCAGAATGGCAAGTTAAGTATGTAGTATTTTCTGTGATTTTGTAGGCTAAAGTCCAGAAATATATGTCTCGATCACGTTCAGTCCCCGACCTCAACAAAAATCCAAGTATCAAGAGGACGGATTCATTTTTCCGTGTGATTCCATTGACTCCAAGAGTAAAGGAGGCTGATCCCACCACACCAACCCCAACTCAGACTGCTAGTATTGGTGAGTTCATAATCTTATACTGTAATCCTAACGAACCTTACATTACCATACATAAAAATGCTTAAAATGATCCATCTTCTGATGGGGCTATTAGCATATCCTTGATAGAAGATTTAATCTTTTTGTATAGATGAAGATGAAGATGATGGTGGTGAAGATATACCCGAAGAAGAGGCAGTTTGTAGGATATGTTTTGTTGAATTATGTGAAGGTGGTGAAACCTTAAAGATGCAATGCAGCTGCAAAGGTGAACTTGCTTTGGCCCATCAAGAATGTGCGATAAAATGGTTTACCATAAAAGGTAACAATAAGTGTGATGTTTGCCATCAAGACGTCCGAAACCTATCTGTTACACTTTTAAGAGTCCAGAGTAGTGCTAGAAACCGAAATTCCTCTGCATTTAGAGCCAATGACTTGGAACTTAATGGATACGGGTAAGTTAACAAGCTTCTTTTTTAGTTAAATTTTGGTTTTTGATTAGTATCGAATGTTAGTATTAATCTGATATCTGTTCAGTGATCTCTATAGGGTGTGGCAAGAAGTCCCGATTTTGGTGATTGTCAGCATGCTTGCCTACTTCTGTTTTCTTGAGCAGCTTCTGGTATGACTCAATAATTAGTCATTTCTATACTAGTGGTAACAAAAACTCATTATTTAGGCGTAATGTAACTTACCTTTTTCAGCGAAAATTTTATTTTACTTTTTATAAATTAGAGTAATTTTTTTTTTCAAACATCGACCATATTATTATTATTACATTTTCAATAAAAACAGAAACACCTCAAAACTATTTTGTACTGCCCATTTTATTGAAGTTGATTATCCGATAGCACGTCTGACCATCTAATAAACTTGTTGTATGAAGGTTGGGAACTTGGGTACAGGTGCAATCGCCTTATCTCTTCCGTTTTCATGTGTTTTGGGTCTTCTCTCATCCATGACCGCTTCTACAATGGGTACGCTATCTATTTCATCAAATCTTAACATGAAAAGACACATCTATATTCGTCTTTACCATTACAGTATGCCTCTTAATATCGCGTTTTCTTGTGTGCAGTGAAGAAACAGTTCATTTGGTTATATGCATCAGTTCAGTTTTCATTTGTGGTACTCTTCGCACACATTTTCTACAATGTGGTAAGAAACATAATTTTTGACATTTAACCTTTTTAATTAAATATAATCCACTAACTTATTTGATTTGGATGCGATATATGCAGATTAATATTCATCCTGTTTTATCTATCCTGCTTGCAACTTTTGCGGGGTGTGGGGTCGTTATGTGTGGCAGCTCGGTTCTTGTGGAGGCTTTAAGATTAAGAAGACGATGGCTTGCTAGATCATCAAATCAGCAAACTGATGCTCAGGCTGTTTCGCATCAACCACCACAGTCGTCATCCTCCCATGCTGATCCTTCACACCAGATTGACATCGGAAACATATAAGTGTGACTAGTGGTATTTAAGTTAACGGGCATTTAGACATTTAGTTAATGTCATTAGTGGAGTCTTATGGTAGACATAGAGTATTGCAGTGTCACAAGTTTTAGTCTGTATATTGAAATATATATATAAAAAATTATTTTCTTTAGAGTTTTGATCATGAACTAGTTTCCGGTTCTTTTTTTTAGTGGTTTGCTCGGGTTTGTATAAATAGTTGTATATTATGTTTGTAAGATATACATTAAGGTAATCGATGCTCATGAAATCTAATACAACTATCAAGACTGTATGTGTCAAAAAGTGAAAAAAGTCAATAACATATGTATGTACGTAGACAATGTGTAAATCAACTGTCTGTATACAATATGTCAGAAACTAACAACGCTAGTGACAAAGGCCAAGAATATCCGGAACAACACTATGAAAACAAAATCTAGTGATGTTTGGGTTGAAGGGTCGAAACTTATATATTTGGGCTTGGGTTATAAACCCAAAAAACACGTTTAAATCTCATGTGAAGTCCACAAGGACGGAGCTTGAACTATTTTTTTAGAGGGTCGAAGGATCAATGATTAATTTTAGAGATGCCCAATGATAAAATAATTTATTTTTTTCACTAACTTTATAAACAAAATATACCGGAAAAAAAATAAACTTTTTTTAGGGGCCAGAGCCCACCCCTGCCTTTGATATCCTCCATTCATGCTTATAGAGTTTTTACTTTGCCTCTTTCGATTTGAAAAAAGCCGATAATGTGAGTTTCTAAGGTTAATGAGATTATCAACTTTCGCTACGTATTCATAAGTCGAAATTGATTAACTTTACGTACTATAAACTCACATAAATGAAGTAGATTCAGAAATTGCTCACGTGCTAGACGTCTTTGACTTGCTCGACTAAAGTGACATATTACTCGACTTGTGTATCTCTTGTGCGACTTGTATTTTGTAATATATAGAAATTATAAAAGGGGAACCTATCATGCATTTTAGCATGATCAGTTTCTCGATTTGAGACATCAGCTTTT
Organism: Chrysanthemum makinoi; assembly: GCA_910596185.1. NCBI lineage: Eukaryota > Viridiplantae > Streptophyta > Magnoliopsida > Asterales > Asteraceae > Chrysanthemum > Chrysanthemum makinoi. The sequence goes on from OU343218.1 coordinate 148,314,645, forward strand.
GATTTAACAGTTGAAAAATCGACGGACTTGGACCTGTTACTGGCGCGCCAGTCACTGATTCTAGTTTTAACTTTTTTCTTGGATCAAAGGGTGAAAACTAGACCATTTTGAGAATTTTCTTACCTTGTGCTCTTATATTTACTTGTCAACAAGAATAGAACACCAAAAGGATTAAAAACATTTACTATTAGGGACAAATTAGTAAAATCCTGTCAAACCCTAATTATAACCCAAAACCCGACCCGAACTCAAAAACGGGTCGTCTACACCTCTTCTTAAAAGTTACTAAAACAAACTGAACAACATAACACTTTAACCTTAAACACAAAAAACACAGGGACAACTAAAAAGAAGAAAAAAGATGAAGATAGAAGAAGTTCAATCGACAACTAAAAAACAAAGGATCGCTACTCACACTCATATCAAAGGCCTTGGTCTTGAGGTCTTTTCTTTTTTATTTTCCTTCACAGTTTTATAAAAATAATTTTATTAGTAATTAATTAGGGTTTAGGGTACATCATTATAATCCAGATTCTACTGTATATTGAAAATGTATGCTACTATTACTTTTTTATATTTCCTTTATTATGCTGCAATTTTATTTTTTAAGTATATAGGGTTTAGGGTTTATAATGGGGGTGTTTGGGATAGCCTATTTTTAATTTCTGGTTTTAAGTATGTGCTTATAAGCTGCTTAAAAGTAAGCACTTCATGATTTATAGTGTTTGGATTTGCTTATTATGTAGAAAAGTACAGAATAGTTCTTTTATAAAGGCTTTAATTATAAGTATTTTGAAATAAGCACATGCTTATAAAAGAACTGCTTATTGTTACCTCTAAACAAGCAGATAAATACAATTAGCATAGTTGTTAGACTTGTATGAGTCTAGTTAAAACCACCTACAATGAAGCCACTCTCGCAACCTGACCTGAATCGGAACTGACTCGCAAGTCATTGACCATCTTGAGACAGAAATGATGAAGAGGGGGATGGATATCAGGATTGGATCTGTTTAAATTACTGCAATAAATGGGATATAAGAAGAATAAACATACGAGAATGGACTAGAAGCATATTTGAATATTGAACTATATGAGATGTATACCTGAGCTCGTATTTAGTGTGCTACACATTTCCTTGCCCTCCATCGTGTTTCTTGACTTGCCTACAAAAAAAAAGGATAAGAGGCTTACGAAAAATCATTATTTAGCAATCTCAGACACCCCCTATGTTGGAAAAATCATTATTTTTGGTTTAGGGATTATCAGTGATGTATCGTATAGTGTATGGGACTGTTCTTATATGTTTTTGCCTTTTTGGGCTTAAATTTATTTGATTGATTTGAATTTACTTTATGTTGTACAAATTGTAAAATGGGTGGTCGTAAACTCGTAATTGTGTTTAGGCTACTGGAAAAGCGATACCACTAGCTGCTGGATTTGTGGGACAGGTGTCAGCAAGAGAGGCCGGTGGTCTTGTGGTTGATATGATTCGACAGAAGAAGATGGCGGGACGGGCACTTTTATTTGCTGGTCCTCCTGGTACGGGAAAAACCGCACTTGCTCTTGGGATTTCTCAAGAGCTTGGTACTAAGGTATGTCATTTAAATACAAGATAAAGATGACTATATATGTATACAAAATGTAATTCTCTTGTTGTTTCACTTATGGATTGTATTGTTATCTTTAGGTCCCATTTTGTCCCATGGTTGGATCAGAAGTTTACTCTTCAGAGGTAAAGAAAACCGAGGTTTTGATGGAAAATTTCAGAAGGGCTATTGGTTTACGTATCAAGGAAAATAAGGAGGTTTATGAAGGAGAAGTGAGTTCCTTTACCTTGATATTTGATTTATGTAGTTAAATGTTTAATGTTGTAGCGGTTTGAAATGTTTGATGACAATTGGTTTTAGGTGACTGAACTATCTCCAGAGGAAACTGAAAGTGTGACTGGTGGATATGGAAAAGCGATTAGTCATGTTATTATCGGATTGAAAACTGTTAAAGGAACAAAGCAGTTGAAATTGGACCCAACTATTTATGATGCTTTGATTAAGGAAAAGGTAGCTGTTGGCGATGTTATATACATAGAAGCAAATAGTGGCGCCGTTAAGAGGGTAGGCAGGAGTGATGCATTTGCTACTGAATTTGATCTCGAGGCTGAGGAGTATGTTCCTCTTCCTAAAGGAGAAGTTCACAAGAAGAAAGAGATTGTTCAGGTATGTTTTCAGAACCTTCAAGCCATTCTATGTTATTATGCATGAATGTTTGATTTACGGGTCATTTTGGAACAACTATGTCAGGATGTTACACTTCATGATCTTGATGCTGCAAATGCACGGCCTCAAGGTGGACAAGATATATTGTCGCTAATGGGTCAAATGATGAAGCCTAGAAAAACTGAAATCACTGATAAATTGCGACAAGAAATCAATAAGGTATTCATACTTGTTTACGAACTTTGCCATTTAGTTAATTAGCTTTAAATGGATGACTAATGTTTTTATGCTGATTTCAGGTCGTTAATCGTTATATTGATGAAGGGGTTGCAGAGCTTGTTCCTGGTGTCTTATTTATTGATGAGGTACTTCTTGTTTGGGCCTTTTTGTACCTTTCTCAAAAGAGGGTTTGTATGTGTATTAAAGCTCAACTCATTTTGCAGGTACATATGCTGGATATGGAGTGTTTTTCATACTTGAATCGTGCTTTGGAAAGCTCATTATCTCCAATTGTTATCTTTGCCACCAATAGAGGGATATGCACTGTGAGGTATACTCTTCTACATTTATGCAACTTCTAATTGTTATCAGTGTTGAGCATTTATAGTCTTTGACTACTTGAAAGATAATCAAACACTTCCATTAAAATGTGTGTCCAGCCAAACATTCCCATTTTCTTAAGACAGAAGAGTTTTATTTGTAAAATGCAATCTTCACTACTGTGATTCTATTTAAAGTCTCAGTTCTTTTATGTTTCAGTGATAAATAAATATAAAGATTTGAACTTTGTTATCTTGTTATCTTTTTGTAGATAAGCATATCTGTAGTTAAAAACTCTTAACTTTGTACTAAAGATATCATTAATGGCTTGAACCTTGGTTTGCAGAGGAACTGATATGTCGAGTCCTCATGGCATACCTGTGGATCTTTTAGACAGGCTGGTGATTATACGAACAGAAACATATGGTCCTGCTGAGATGATTCAGGTATATAAACTAGTCGGTGTAATAAGATTTATTTACTAATGTCATACATTTCACTTGCAAATTTGGCAATAAAGATAATCTGTCGGACTGTCTGTAAAGACAGTATTAAGTTTTTTGAGTTTGGATTAATACATCTGAATGTGTTGCTTGATGTGCTTGTCAGATATTGGCTATAAGGGCACAAGTGGAGGAGCTATCTATAGATGAAGAAAGTTTGGCTTACCTTGGGGAGATTGGACAACAAGCATCCTTGAGGTTTGTCTTTTATCATGCTATGGGTTCTTGCTTTTTCTTACTTTCGTGAGATTCACAGTTCTTGCTTTTATCATGCTATGGGTTCTCTTTTCCTGCAGGCATGCAGTACAACTTCTAACGCCTGGAAGCATTGTGGCAAAGATGAATGGTCGTGAGACTATCTGCAAGGTACTATTTTTATTTTTGTTTTTATTTTTCTCTTGGTGTATTATATCTCAAAATTGGCTCGTTAAGGGGTCCAACTAAAGCCTGTCTTTTCTAGCAAACAATATAACATCGTTCATTGATATTCATACAGGCGGATCTGGAGGAAGTGAGTAGTTTGTATCTGAATGCAAAGTCGTCTGCAAAACTCCTACAAGAGCAACAAGACAGATACATCTCTTGATGAGATCAGAGATCGTGAATCACCAAGAATTCTTAAAACGTGGTAACGGGTGTAAGCATTCGAGTGGGTCTTGCAGATTAATGACCTAGACTTTTCTTAGATATCTAAAGGAAGTTGTAGGTTCGATTTAAGCAAACATTTTGTTAAATGAGGTCGATTGACCCTGGTTTGGGTGTGTAGAAGGGGCATGGGCAGTAATGTTTTAGACCATTTAGCAGAATGTTAGAAGGCTGGTTCCTTAATTTTTTTCTCGTTCAAGATTAACAAGTGAACCAGACCAGTGAAACCCGAGTTTTACGTGCATCTCTTCTTTTTTTTCTCTAGTAATAGTTGCATTCGTGTTATCTTGGCTTGGATTTTATAATTGGTTATGCATTCGGGCATATAATATCTAAAAAATATTAATTATTTATAAGTCGACAACTTTAGTAGGAACTAGTAAAAACGGAAGATGACTTGTACGACACAATAATTGAAACATACAAATACACCATTTTGTATAACTTGTGCATTTATAAAACCGCGTAACACATAATGGTGTATGTATCAACTATGGTGTTGTGTGAGTCACCTCTCAGGGTTAATACCGATATATAATGTTGCACAACACATATAACGGTGTATGTATCAACTATGGACGGTGTTGTACAAATCAACTCTCAGGGTTATCATTGATGTAATACTGATATATATTGGTGTATCGTGTATGTATCGACTATGGTGTAGTACAAATCACCTCCAAGGTTTATGGCTGATGTAATATCGATATATATTGCGGGCCTGGTTACGTACGTATTCAAAGATCACTATGTTGATAAGATAGCACGGGGACAAGATCATGTAAAACGAGTTGGGCGTGTAACATAACAAAATTAGGCCACTTTTCCTTTTCACATGTTCTCTTCTATAGCCCTCAGTATCTTTCTCTACATTTACTACCTTTTAAGTGGTTTTTACATGCAATTTGGAGATCCAAATCTTATATATACATAGCACAATTTATTTTGTAAGTATAATATAAGTTGAACATATTAGAGTTTTGCGTGATGATTAGATTGATTTCATTTGTTCTTTGAGGACTTTTGCTTCCCAAATGTCAAAATATTTATAGGGCACCAATTGTGTTAGAAATAATCATGATATCCAAAAACACCATAAAACTTTTATGTTTCCAAAGATCTGATACAGACTTTTTGGCCGAATAAAATAAGTTGTTTAAGAAAACTTGAACCTGAAATTTTTTTCAATATGAAAATTCACATTTGTGTGCTAAAAGAATGTAATATTCTCTATTAGATGGATGTTTACTCAACTGTCTGAATTAACACTTTTGAATGATCATGAAACATTTAATAAATTATAAGTAGTTGTATAAGCCATCATTTGACTTTTGACCAACAATATTTATAACATGCTCCCAACATTTATATATTGTGGTAGTATGTTGAAATGTTTTGCATTTTACTTTTCAATCTTGAAAGAAATACTTCCTCCGTCTAAAAAAAAAGTGTTCACAAACAAAAAATAAAGAAATTATGATATGTGTAATTAATGATAGTTTTGATTGATAAAAAATTATTTGTACCCTCATAGTTAATATAAAAATAATGAGTAGTTAATACAAGTTTTGATTAGAAGGGTAAAGTAGAAAAACCAGTCATAATTATTGTTCATATATAAAAACTAAACACTTATTTTGAGATAAATATAAATAGTAAGGTGGACATTTTTTTTTTGAAACGGAGTAGCAATTATCGAGCAACATGAAATATATATATATATATATATATATACATATATATATATAGAATCTAGATCAAATAAGATCAAACTTAAAGTTGTTAAAATGAGATCCAACTAAAAATTTAACAAGCGACACTCTCCTTACAACAAAAATAAATTTTTTATTAACTACAACTAAAATTGTTATAGTTTCGATAGATTTCTTTTTAAAATTCTGAAACCTAGGTGATACACATTGATTAGAAGTATAATGTGTATCAGGTTTTTGTATGTGTATCAGACTTTGGAATATTTATTAGTATAATGTGTATCAGGTGTATCACTAATCAAAACTCATGTATCATTTGGTTATTGGTTGCTAAAATGTTAATTTGTATTAAAATATCATTTTTATGTGTATTATTGCTAAAATTGTTATTTATAAATGTTTTATTGGTTTTTTAGACTTGATCTTATTTTTCTGCTTTAAGCTTGATCATAAAGTTAACTCTCACCATATATATATATATATATATATATATATATAGGGATGGAAAGGGATCAGTCTTGATTGAATTATAAGTAGGGATGGTGCGGATAATATCATTAGAGCTTTTTTTAAAAAATTCAAAAAATCCAAAAAAAATTAAAAATAAAAGGATGATAAATTATTAAGAATCACTTGAAAAAATTTTCAAAAAAAAATCGTTTTCATGATTACGGTATTGTTGATATTAAGGTCGATTTTGACTTTTTACAAAGTCAAGATCGATCTTGACAAAGTCTAGATCAGATCTTGACTTTAAAAAAAGTCAAGATCAATCTTAATATCACATAAACTCTTCTTTTTAATACAAATTGTTAATATCACACTAACTTTTTTTTTATATCACACTACTTTTTTATTTTTTTACTAATATTATTAATATCACCGCTTCTTTTAATAAAAAATGTTAATATCACGGTTCCTTATTACTATCATGAACTTTTTCTTTTTTAATATAATTGTTAATATCACAATCATATGTTTTTTTTTTTAATAAAATTGTTAATATCATAGTAACTATCATATGTTTCTTAATATCAAGGTTCATTTTACATGTTAAAACTTAATATCACAGTTGGTTTTATAATATCATCATTTTATAATATCAGCTTTCATAATATCACACTAAGTGCTATAATATCGTTAATATCACATTAGAACTCATAATCAAAAGAAAAACAAAAGTGCTTTCGAAAAATCTGAAAAAATAAAAAAAAAATGAAAGAAGATAACAATAGTAAGGTTAGCTCCAAAAGGAAAAAATTAAAAAATCGTTTACGTATTGGTCAATTCTTTACAGTGAAGTTAGCGTAGATCTTGACTTTTTTACTGAAAAGTCAAGGATCTGAAAATCGGTCAGGATCTATCCAGATCGTCCGTACTAAAATTAAAAATCATGATCTTATATATATATATATATATATATATATATATATATATATATATATATATATATAACAAAAAAGGTTGAACGGCATGCACTAATTTTATTTTATTTTATTGTTGTTTTATGTTGAACTTTGGGAACACGAGAGTTAGTTTTATGTATCACGATTCACTTGATGATTAATGCTTCTGGGAACAAAAAAGTTGACTATTTATTACCCCTCTATGTTGACACTTATTGTCATACATGGAATGTCATGACATGATATGATCCAAAATGACACATATGAGCAATGCACAAGTAATGGGATACACTATACAAACCCTCCCTATAATGTCATATCAATAGCTTTTAGTCAAACCGTACAACTCGTGATGCACACCGTACAATCCGATAATGCATCTAATGATTGCATACCCTCCCTATGGGAGGGTATGTATATCTCATAAACTCTACATATCTGACTTTTGTGTCTTAAGATAAAAAAAAATGTATTTTCTTTAGTGAAAATTACTGTAGTACCCATATTAAATACGGTGTGTCTGCACATACTCACGTTTTTCTCAATTTCAAAACTACCAATCCATGTGTATTTATTTATCATCACTATATACGACATGTGCGTGTATAGCTAGGAATGGTCTTAGCAATTATATTTTTAGCAATGTAAATACAAAATCTCATGTATACTGCGGCATGGGTTTTTTATTGTTGTTCTACTACCTATCCATATAGAGGACTAATATACGCTGACATGGACTTTAGTACACGACATGGGAAAAAGTAAAAGTAAATGTCGGGTATAGAGTAAGAAAATACATACTGCGACGTAGGGTAAAAAACGAGAGAGCGTGTGGGGTATAGTGGACGAAAATACACGACATGGACATTTGTATGGATTGTTGGAGGAATCTTTATTTTCAAATTTTAAAAACTTACAAAAATACCCTTTAACTTTTTGATAAATACAACTTTTTTATATAACAAACTTTATTTGTTAAATATTTAGCAAATATCTAGCAAATTAGTTAATGGAAAAATATATGATTCTGAAGAGCTGCGAATTACGAACAAAACGCAGCCCAATATTGATATGCTTTTAGCATACGTGCGATTTTATAAAAAATGTTGAAGTTTGATGTATATTTTTTTAAAAAAAACTTTTGAAAGTATTTAGAATCTTGCATTTTGAAAAATAAAAATACTTACAAAAACTTTTGAAAGTATTTAGAATCTCCTGTGATTTAAGAGTATGTTTTGAAAGTTTTTTTTTCTTAATATATATATATATATATCAAACTTCAACATTTTTATAAAATGATGCGTCGTTAAAAAGCATATTAATATTGTGCTTCGTTTTGTTAAGTAATTGAGCTCTTAGATATTTTTTTCATTAATTGCTGAATTTGCTTAAATATTTGACAAATAAAGTTTGTTGTATAAAAAAGTTGTAAATATCAAAAAGTTAAAGGTAGTTTTTGTAAGTATTTTTATTTTTCAAAATGCAAGATTCTAAATACTTTCAAAAGTTTTTTTAAAAAAATATATATCAAACTTCAACATTTTTTATAAAATCGTGCATGCGTTAAAAGCATATCAATATTAGACTTCGTTTGTTCGTAATTGAGCTCTTAAGCGATATTTTTCCATTAACGAATTTGCTAGACATTTGCTAAATATTTGACAAATAAAGTTTGTTATATAAAAAGTTGTAAATATCAAAAAGTTAAGGGTAGTTTTGTAAGTATTTTTATTTTTCAAAATGCAAGATTCTAAATACTTTCAAAAGTTTTTAAAAAATATATATATATCAAACTTCAACATTTTTTATAAAATCGTCGTCGCGTTAAAAGCATAATATTGAGAACCGTTTTGTTAATAATTGAGCTCTTAAGTAGCGATATTTTTTCCATTAATTTAATTTGCTAGATATTTGCTAAATATTTGACAAATAAAGTTTGTTATATAAAAAGTTGTATTTATCAAAAGTTAAAGGTATTTTTGTAAGTTTTAAATTTTGAAAATAAAGATTCCTCCAACAATCCATATGGGTATATACAAATGTCCATGTCGTGTATTTTTAGTCCACTATACCCCACATGCGCTCGTTTCTTACACCATATGCCGTGTATTTTTTACTCTATACCGACATTTAGTTTACTTTTCCCATGTCGTGTATATTAGTCCTCTATATGTAGGTAGTTGTGAGCAATAAAAAAACCCATATGTGTATACATGGGATTTTGTACCGACATGGCTAAAAATATAATTGCTAAGACTATTCTTAGCCATACACGTCCATGTCGTGTATATAATGATGATAAATACACGACATGGATGGGTAGTTTTGATATTGAGAAGAAACGTGAGTATGTGCAGACACACCGTATTTAATATGGGTACTACAGTAATTTTCACTTTTCTTTATTGCATCTTTTCCAACAAACAGTAGATCAGACTCATGAAAAGAGTGGCATCAACATGGTATTGCAGTTCTTTTGTTTGAAACAAACAAGTTGTTCCACCATATAAAGATGTCAAGATAAAACATTTGGACGTATTTCTAGGTCTAATATATGTTGTGTTTTGTTAAAAATCATTTTACAGTTCTAATTAACAAGTGGATACCTTGTTACTTTCGAGAAAAAATGATCGAAAAACCTAACTAAGGGGTAGTTTTCTTGCTAAACCTAAGAGTTTTCTTACGTTAAAATTCGATGAAATGAAAGAATAAAGAAATACATTTTTTTTTCTCGTAGTTTTTTCAAAATAAGGAAAAGGAAGTTAACAGAAAAATGAAACAACTTTTTTTTTTTTTTTTTTTTTTTTTTTTTTTTTTTTTTTTTTTTTACCAATCTTTATCTTATTTTTTTTAAATAAATGAAAAAGATATATAAGTACACTTTATGTAAAGACTAACATGTCATTTTCAAAATATTTAACACTAACAATTCGAAGTCATACATGTAATTATACTCTTTTATGCCTTTTAAAATTAAAAATACTTAAAATTCAGCATTATCTATTATAGTAAGATTCAATAGCTTATGGTCAAGAAATTTAATGTAGTCAATTAATTAACTGATAAATAAATACAATTAATGTAGTTATTAAAACACCCTTTACATAAAAAAAATACAAATTATCAAGCATATTGTACAATCAACTCAAACACAATTATTAAATGTCACTAATACAAATAATAAAGCACATTGTACAAATATTGATCAAGCAGACAACGGGCCAAACGGGCTCGAGCCTGAACGGACACGGAATAAACCAAATTCTAGATATCCGTAAATTTATTGTCAAAAAGAATATAATAAACTAAAATACGTGATTTACCGAAACTTTTATTTGATTAATACCACGTCTTTACCTTGCTTTGAATAAATTATTTTTCTTTTCATTCAACTCTAGAACACGAGTTATGGTTAACTACATTTTCTTGTCATCTATCTCAAAAACATATGAACAAACACTTTTTTTTTCTTTTCACTTTTCATTTTTAGTTTCATTTTTTTTAAAACTTGAGAATATAATGCAAGTGTTATTAGCTCATTATGTTTTGAAAAGTGGGTTATATTGTTATCTTACTATTTTATAATGCAGAAAGATTTTTTAGACATTAAATGCTTTAAAATTTCAACAATACAAATAATAAAGCAATAAATACAATCATTTCAAACATAATTAATACTCAAACCTTAAATTTAAATAATGCAAGTAATAAAACTAAAAGTACAAATGTTCGATTCAACTTTTACCTTGCATATATTTATTATTTAATGTCACTAATTAAATACACCCTTGAATGAAAATTACTATTAAAAGTAGGATTTTGCTACATCCATATAAAATCTACAAAAATTCATTTCGATGTGTCGGTGGGTGATTGATTTGTGGGATGTGAATCACTAAAACCAATCACCGGCACAGCGTCAATGAAATTTTATGGCGTAACATACCTCTTAAAAGAATCCATTATACAAAGCAAGCAAGCTATCAAACAAAAATTTCAGAAAAACTATTATCTTATTATTATATTTTTGAGTTCCAAATTTTTACTGATCCCAAATTAAAATTGGACAAAATTTATTTTTACTTTTTTTTTGAACAAATATACTTATATAGAAATATAGAAAAGTTAGGAACAATACATGATAACGCTAAACGCGTCGTTCGGGGTCAAAGGAACTTCCTTTTCGTCGAGCAAGTTTTTCAACACCCTAGGCAGTGAACCTAATCGTTGTAGTGTAGTATTAGGGTAAGCCACGGGAATTGATATCGTTCTCTAGGGGAATAGGAATGCTAGTGAAAAGTTACTACGCTAAGGTTGGGGTTGAAGAAGATTATATTTGTGCTTTTTATATTTTTTAGGAAATGAAAAGTCTGAATCTGGGGTTTGGATTTGGTGGTTTTGGTACTTCTACCGATTACTCTACTTATCTAATCTAACTAGTGGGTAGTCTATGTCTAATTAATGTGTGCTCATATGATAGTTTAAGAATGTGTTTACTTAGGTTGTGTTACTCCTTAATTATCTCCTATTGATGGTTGAATTGTCACGTCTTTATTCTTAATCGCGTTGTGTGTCTAAGGTCGTAGGGTATGCGTTTATCCCTAACTCTTTGAAACTACCTAAGGTTATTGCCTACAAAATCTCTAGGATTTTTAAACTCAACTCTAAGGTACTCTTCGGATGGTTTAGCCTACAATGATTCTAGGTATTATAAGCTAAGGTTCACAAAGATTAATCAAGCATTAACTTACACAACGAATGATCTATCACAATACTAGATCATTAACAATTAAGATAAGAGACAACCAATCAATATTCAATAACTAAGTTTCATATTCCTAGCAAACACACACAAAAATTAGCCGGACATGGAGAACATGCAAGCATACACACAAATAATTGAAGACATAATTGAATTAATGAAGTAAAACACTTATCTTGATGTAAGATAGGGTTTGGAACCCTAAAATCGTACAAGGCAGCATTGGTTGGTTTTGGTTTTACTCCAAAAGACTACACCGAATAATGAAAAATTAGATTCTATATATAGGATTACAAATGCTGACGTCACCTTTTAGGTTGTGGCCCGGGGTCGGATACCGTCATTAGGGTTTCGTCTTGGCGTTAGTCTTGCGGCGGCGTCACCTTATGCTTGTGGCCGTCCCCTTCGATCTCGGCGTGCGTGCGGATCAAATCTAGGTTGTCTGAGGTGTGACGACCTACTCTTTTAAAACTTGACACCGTCACTTGTATTTAAGCAATTTGGCTCTTGGCCGTCACGGAATAGGCATGGCGTCGTAAGCGCTTATAACTCTGGCGCCGTCACCTTTAGTTTTAGCGACTGAGTGTCTCGATTCTTGACATTGACCATTTTCTTCATATATTCGCGCCTTTTCGTCCGAATAAGTGTCATTCCAGCAATTTGCCTTCAAGAGACCTAAAAAGTGAAAAGGAACGATATTAATTAATAACGGATACAAAAGTGACCAAATAAGGGCTTAAGCGACCCTCAAAAGGTACATTTTAAAACCTTATCAAATATCCCTACACTTGATATTTGCTTGTCCTCAAGCAAATGTGCTTTTAGCCAATTAATTTATAAGTTAGGGGTCATGAAGCATTGGTTTAAAACAATCCATAACACATATAAGCCCTTAAAAAGTCATAACAAGCACAAAAATTACATACTAGCACCTCACATGGGGTGTTTGGATACTCACATCTCTCGGGTGTATATGAAATATAACAAGTGGAAATGGAAAATAAACACTCATAACCGGTCCTAGTACATAGATTACCATAGGCTTGTGGCCAGATCAAACCTCCATTGCTTTGGCGTAAGCACCTAGGAAAGACTATCAAAGAGGTCTTTTAAAGGGTTGTAATGTTAGGCTTACGGTAGGGAAACAAAGGGTTTGGTGGGATAGGCTATTTAGTGGTGGCAAGTCAAAAATTTTTATGTTACAAGCATGCGAAGAATGGCGTTGCTAAGCCAAGACTCGACACTCTAGACTCTAAATAACTTAAATAAACATACATAAAATTAAAGATAGATGTAGGATGGTAGCCAGTATGTTTTTTTTTTTTTCTTTTTCTCTTTTTCAAGCAACTAGATAATTGAACTAAGGGTTAAGGGGGATAACAATAATACACTAAAAGTGAGTGCATACTAGGTAGGCTAAGACGATTTGGGTGTACATTTGGGGGTGGGGTGTAAACAATGCTCTTCATTGATATTCAAAACCGAAAAATCAAGAGAAATCTGCGAAAAAAGATAGGCTCGGAGGGGTTAACTAGAGGGGTCGTGTACTAAAAGTGAGTACAACGCAAGGGTGTGGGGAATTACTCAACCGAGGTGGAAGAAGTAATTATATTACATGTATCAAACAATGGTTATCCTAATGCCTCTTATCATTTAGTTATTCCTAACTACACAAGTGTAGTCTTACTAGCGAACTCGGGATGCATCATAAAACAAGTTCTAGAATCTATAATACTACCAGTTCACACACTAAGCATTAAAGATGAATGCTTTAATTCCTACTTAATCTAAGGGTGATCCTCCTTTGTTAATACAAATATAATTATTAAACGTTATTTATATTTTTGATCTTTACCTAAGTTTTGTTAACGACAAAAGTAAATTTAATTTGTATAAAAGCTTAAAGCTTGTCAAGTTTAATAGATATTAAAACAAGCTTTTTCAAACAATATATTCATCATTCAAGCATTTACATTTATGATTAGTAACATCTTGATATGACTCTAATCATTATGTATGATAGTAGTTTTAGAATGTGTTAGGTTCTTAAAACCAAACACTACTTAAGTACTTGCATATTTCTAAATATAGAAATACAACATATGACATCATGTGTTGCATCATGGAAATCATTGGAAGATTTCATTAGATATTTTGTGTGGATTTGTACTCTTCATATCTTGCACAATCTCACTTAGATATAGTTGACTTTAGCAAAGATTTTGATATCTTGTTTGTCGGACATCCACGGTACCAAAATGGTACACGGGCGGAACCCTTTTGAGGGTTCCGTGGTCCGTGGATGCTCCTGTCTATTTTGGCTATAAATAGCAATGCCAAACCAAGTAGTTTTTCATCCCTTTCTATCATACTCTCATACATATCTTCTCTATAACCTTTCTAACTCAGTTTCATATCATATTAGTGATCTCTTTTGTAGCAAAGAAGATCAAGTCACATTCAAGCTTCAACGAGAAGTTGGAAGTCTTGTTTGTTTAGTGTTGTATGATCTAGTGTTGATTCATACTTCATTGTTGTATTAAACCATCATAATCTTGTGAGTGTGAGTGGTTAGTATTTTAGTCCTCAAAATACATTGTGTGTGGGAGTAGTTGTACCCTTGGAAAGAACTTGACATCTAGCTTAGTGTCGGAAATAGTGTAAGCGAAGTGTAAAGGTTTTCTCCGCGGTGAAAGGAGCTTGTTGACTAGTGAAGTTAAACTCTCGAGTGTGAGACTCGGGAGTGGAGTAGGGCAAGGAAAAAGAGTCCTTGTAGACCGAACCACTATAAACAACTTGTTGTGGTTTGATCATTTCTTTCCTTATTTACTCTTTACATATTGCTTGCATATTTCATTAACATATCTAAGATCAATATCAATTGATCTTTCAATAAGTTTCAAAACAAAGTTTTAATTGGTAAACTATTCAACCCCCTTCTAGTTTTCTACAATTGGTACCAAAGCCTCGTTGCTCAAGAATTTCTAAAATAATTTGTATTTTATAAACTTGAAACGATCCATGGATTCGAAAACTTTAAAGAAGGGCAATCTATGCAAAGACCACCACTCTTTGAAACCAATGGATTTATCTATTGGAAAAACCGTTTTGAAACATATGTAAAATCAAAAGATATAGATCTTTGGTTTATTATTGTTAAAGGGATTTTAGTTCTACAACAAAGGATATTTCTGTTGATGAACAAAAGAAATTAGTTGCTAAAAATAATGAAGCTAAAATGATGCTTTATAATGCTTTACCTAGAAAAGAATATGAAAGAATTTTTATGTGTGAAACCGCCAAAGATATTTGGGAATCTTTAATTGTTACACATCAAGGTAATTCACAAGTCAAGGATAACAAAATTGATCTTCTTGTTCAACAATATGAACAATTTGTTATCCCGGAAGATGAAACCATTGATTGTGGCTTTGCTCGCTTTAATACTATTATTACATCACTTAAAGCACTTGATGAATCTTTTCGTAGTAAGAACTTTGTCGGGAAATTTCTTAGAGCACTCCATCCCAAATGGAGAGCTAAAGTGACCGCCATTGAGGAATCAAAAGATCTCTCAATAATGTCACTAGACGAGTTAATCGGTAACCTCAAAGTACAAGAAATGGTGATGGAGAAAGATTCGGAGATCATCAAAGGAAAAAGGGAGAAGATCAAATCCGTTGCTCTAAAAGCAAAAGCGGAATCAAGTGATGATGACGAATCTTGCTCGGGTAGTGAAGATGAGGAATATGCCATGGCCGTTAGAGATTTTAAGAAGTTCTTTAGAAGAAGAGGAAAGTTTGTAAGACAACCTCGAGAAGAAAAGAAGCCATTCGAAAAGATCGGGATGACAAGAAGGGTAAAGGTGAAAGAAAATGTTTTAGATGTGGTGATGCAAGTCACCTCATAGGAGAATGTCCCAAGCCACCTAAAAGCAAAACTCAACGAGCTTTTGTAAGTGGTGCTTGGAGTGATAGTGAAGACGATGAAGAATCAAGCAAGGAAGAGATCGCTCTAATGGCACATGAGTCAAATGAGGTACTTTCCGACTCTTCTTATTCTTCTATTGATGATGACACTTTGCAAAAACAATATAATCAATTGTGTGAGCTAAGTCTAAAAATCATAACTAAAAATAAATTTTTAAAAACCAAAAGGAATTTTTGGAAAATGAAGTTTATGAGTTAAAAGAAAAGCAAAACGACTTGAAAAAGGAAAAGCAAATGACGATGATTGTAAATCATGTCAAGAGCTTAAACTTGAAATAGAAAAACTAAAGCTCACACAAGATGTTTTAATCGAAAACAATTCTAAATTTAAAAGGTTTAACAAGAACATCGCTCTTGCCGATGAAATAGTTAAAATTCATAAAACACCGGGAGACATGAATGGGCTAGGTTTTAATGAAGTATTAATTCCAAAGAGTCAAAACAAAGCGGCGAAAAGGGCGAACAATCTGTCAAAATGCTGCTGATGCAGCCGCGGACGAGACGGAACCAAAATAAGGGTTCCGTCCGTTGAACAAATGGTGCCGTGGGTACTTCAGAGACGAATGTTCATATCACGGACCGTCTTGAATTTGTTAAAAGTAACAAAGAAAACCAAGGATAATGTTAAACTAAAACCAGTATTTACATCGAGGAGTAGGACTTGCTATAAATGAATTTAGATCAAAAACTACTCAACAACGATATAAAACACCTTTTGCCAAACGCCCTTTCCTAAGAGCAACCACAACGTACAACCCAACTACCAACACAATGGTTGGAATCAAAACTTCCTTAGACCATATCAAACTCCAGATTACATGTCATGGAACTCTTACCCATCATTTCCATACATGAATCAAATAAATGGTATGTTTAACCCAAACGGACCCATGAGATATTGGGGACCAAATGCTTGAGTTATTTGCTTCTTAGGTATGCTTGAAAGTTGGATTGGAACCGGATGAATGGATAAAAGATAGTGGATGCTCACGACACATGACGGGCAACAAAAGTCTCTTCTCATCATACCAAGAGTATGGCGGAGGTAATGTCACCTTTGGTAGCAATCTCAAAAGCAAAATCATTGGCAAAGGTACGATCGCTCATAACTCCTTAACTATTGAAAATGTTGCTCATGTGGATAGGTTAGGATTTAATCTACTTAGTATTAGCCAATTATGTGATAAAAAGTATAAAGTACTATTTGATGAAAATGGTAGTAAAATACTAAAAGATGGTATCACCATAGCTAAAGGAGTTAGGAAAAATAACATATACGTCATGAAAATAGATAAAACATATAATGACAAACTTTGCCTAACAACATTAGACGATAGCTCATCTCTTTGGCATAGACGCTTAGGTCACGCTAATATGAGACTTATACAAAACCTATCTTCAAAAGAGCTAGTTAGGAATTTACCAAAACTAAAATATGACCAACACTTTTGCGGCGCTTGCAAAATTGGTAAACAAACCCATAGTAGTCACAAATCTAAAAATATGGTGTCCACATCTAAGTGTCTAGAATTATTGCATATGGACTTGTTTGGTCCATCCGCTATAAAAAGCTATGGAGGCAACTTATACACTTTGGTCATAGTAGATGATTACTCAAGGTTTACTTGGCGTTGTTTTGAAAACCAAAAATGAAGCTTTTGATAAATTTGAAATTCTTAGCAAGAAAATTCAAAATCAACTAGGTGTTAAAATTGTGTGGATCCGAACGGATCATGGTCGTGAATTTGACAACGAAACTCAATTTGGAAACTTTTGTGATACAAATGGTATAACACATAACTTTTCCGCTCCACGAACACCTCAATCAAATGGAGTAGTAGAACGTAAAAATAGAACAATTCAAGAAATGAGTAGAACAATGCTTAATGAACAAAACATTCCTCAAAAGTTTTGGTGTAACGCCGTTGACACTTCTACATATATTTTGAATAGAGTTTTAATACGTCCTTTCTTAAACAAAACACCATATGAACTTTATAAAGGTAAAAGGCCAACGTTAGGATATTTTAGAGTCTTTGGTTGTAAATGCTTTATTCTTAATACTAAATATTATCTCACCAAGTTTGACCCAAAGTCTTATGAAGGTGTATTTCTTGGTTACTCTCAAACTAGTAAAGCTTACATTGTCCTAAACAAAGAAACAATGATAGTCGAGGAATCGTTGAACATAACATTCGACGAAAGTCCACCTCCCTCTAAGACATCACCTTTGGTAGATGATGACTTAGTTGAAAGTCAAATGATAGAAGGTCAAGAAATAATTAATAATAACAAGGAAGATGAACCATTAAATAAAGAAATTGTAAACATCAAAGAATCTAAAAGTCATCCTTTAGAAAAGGTCATAGGACAACTAAATCAAAGAACCTTAAGGTCACAAGCCCAAAATCAAAGTAATTATTTTTGTTTTGTATCCACCATTGAACCGAAAACATAAATGAAGCAATAAAAGATGAATCATGGGTAATTGCCATGCAAGAAGAGTTAAACCAATTAGTTAGAAATGATGTTTGGAAATTAGTTCCAAAACCTAAAGATCAAACTATAATTGGAACAAAATGGGTTTTCGAAATAAAATGGATGAAAATGGGATAGTATCTAGAAACAAAGCTAGGCTTGTAGCGCAAGGTTATAATCAACAAGAGGGATTGATTATGATGAAACTTATGCACCGGTAGCTAGGCTTGAGTCTATTAGAATATTACTTGCTTATGCATGTGCCTATGATTTTAAATTATTTCAAATGGATGTTAAAAGTGCTTTCCTTAATGGGTTTATTAACGAAGAAGTGTATGTTGCTCAACCTCCGGGTTTCACCGACTTTGAGAAACCACATCATGTCTTCAAACTCAAGAAAGCATTGTATGGTCTTAAGCAAGCACCAAAAGCTTGGTACGACCGACTTAAGACTTTTCTTATTTATAACAAATATACTATGGGATTAGTAGATAATACTCTTTTTACCAAAAAAAAAGGAATCACATATTATCATTGTTCAAATATACGTTGATGACATTATATTCGGATCAACTTGTCAAGAATTATGTGATGATTTCTCTAAAATCATGCACGACGAGTTTGAAATGAGTATGATGGGTGAGTTAAATTTCTTTCTAGGACTTCAAATTAAACAACTAGAAGATGGCATATTTTTTAACCAATCTAAATATATAAAAGATATGCTTAAGAAATTTGGTCTTGAAGATTCCAAACCAACTAAGACACCCATGTCCTCGGACACTAAACTGACCAAGGATAAGGAAGGTGAATCCGTAGATAACACTAAATATAGAGGAATGATTGGTAGCCTACTCTATCTTACGGCTAGTAGACCCGACATTATGTTTAGTGTTTTTCTATGTGCTCGCTTTCAAGAAAACCCAAAGGCATCACACTTAGAAGCCTTAAAAGGATTTTTAGATACATTAAGGGAACAACGTGTTTAGGATTATGGTATCCCAAAGGAACGGGTGTAGAAACCATAGTGTATGCCGACTCGGATCATGCAGGTGACTATGTCGATAGAAAAAGTACAAGTGGTATTTGCACTTTTGTTGGACATTGTCTCACCTCATGGTTTGCAAAGAAGCAAACGGCCTTAGCCATCTCAACTCTTGGCCGAGAATGCGTCTCGGCCGGAAAAGCATGTCAACAAGCTCTTTGGATGAAGAAAGCTCTCGTAGATTACGAATTCATCTCAACGATATTGTGATACTTTGCGACAACAAAGGAGCCATCGATCTCAGCAAGAATCCCGTTCAACATGCTCGTACAAAGCATATTGAAATCCGTCATCACTTTCTTCGCGACAATGTTCAAAAGGAAACATTTCAATCGAGAAAGTATCCTCCGAAGACAACATTGCCGACATATTAACTAAGCCTCTTAAACGAGAACCTTTTAATCTTCTTAGACTTGGTTTAGGGTTAATGGAACCAAACATGTAGGATAAACATAGCCTAAAACATTAGAATAGTCAAAACAAAACAAATTTGTCTTGTATGCGTGCTGTAGCCCACGGCGACAAGCGATAACAGACGGAACCAAAAATTTGGTGCCGTCTTGTCAAAGTGGTGTCTCTGATAAAACAAAAGCGATTATAGGAAAACAATTTTGAAAAGCTTCTCACTTATAGGAAAATAATTTTTTTTTTCATTGCTAATACAAATAGAAACGTTAAACTTTCATCACTTGCATGCTCTTGAATACTAAAGGTATTGCATAACTAATATGCATTCCTGGGTATATTCAAATGAAGCCACATTGAATTAGGAGCATTTGGGTTATCTCATGGTATTTGCCAAACACCCCACTAAAACCATTTTTGTGCATAAAATGAGTCGAGATAACCGCAACTCCAAATTGTTTTCATATAGGCACACACTAGAACCAAAAACGTTAAATTTTATTCTCATTTTAACATATTAATTCTTGTCCCTAGGAATAACCATGGTAGCCGCAAGATTCTATGATCACAAAGACACCCTTAACTACATTCCCAAACATCACAAAACCAAAGGACTTTCCAAGGAACAAGTAGAAATATTTAGGGGTCTAGAATCAAGGTATTTCCATGAGGGTAGAACCATTCACTCATCCTTCCTTGAAAATACCAATCTCCGTGAAGAACTAGCCGCCATTCAATTCGATTGTCTTCTTGACATCGATGAACCACATTGTCCTAGGTTTGTGTTAGAATTCTATGCTAGTGTGACCGGTTTAGTGATGAAGACGATGATGAATTTTGTCTTAGGTTTAGAATCAATCAAAACGACTACACCATCACCTTAGCCAACTTTGCTCAAGTGCTAGGAATTCCCAACCGAGGACCTTGTCTCTACTCGGATAAATGGTCACTCACCGCTCTTGATGCTATCAATGACCGCACTCTTCCCTACCAAACCCGTTTAGCCGATAAGGATGTTATCCGTGAACACCTATTTAATCCAAGGGGTGATACAACCCGAGTTACCGAAAGGGAAAGGAGGTAAACCGAGATCCATATGGAATGGAGCTAAATGAACTTAAGCCCGAATTTAAGAAATGGGAGGAGCTACTTAGAGCCAACGTCATTAGCACCATAGGAAATAGGGATCACATCAACGCTTGTCTTTGTCACATGCTCTACAACTTGTCCACCCGTCAACCATTCAATTTAGCTTACTACATAGCTAGGAGAATGATTGATATTCCAACTCAAGGATCGGTTGCTCTTCCATACGGGATGCTCCTCACCCGTCTCTATAGAAACTTTGCACCAATTCCACCAAGTCCAAAAGGGATGCACCTTCACTATGAGCTCATCCCTCACATCTTTGTACCTTTGAGTGATGCACGAGTTGCTAAGACAAAAGGCAAGAGAGCAAAACCTCCAACTCCATCATCATCATCATCAAATAGCTCAGAGGATGGTCTTCCAAGCTCTCGTCTTCCGCCTCATGAGTATTATGCGTCTCTTCCAGAGATAGAGAATGAATCAGTGGAATTCAAGCAAACTAAGGGAATGTTCAAGTGCCTTGGTAGGATGATGAACAAGATCTACAAGAAGTTGGACAAATAAGAGTTCATTAAGGAGTATTTGGAACAATACATTATCGTTAATGTTTGATACAATTTAGTTGTTTTTATTATGTAGGATGATAATATAACTTGAAACAATGGTGAATGCTAACAATCTTATGCAGGGGGATAGCACAAGTATGCTATCAAATTTTACCCATTTTCACTATAATGTGAAAATCAAAAAGCCTTGCTCAAAATACATGCTCCACTATGTTTATATATGTATTATTTGCTTTTCCTAACTAAAAATGTTTAGTGTCACATGTTTTGAGAAAATTTCAGGGTTTCGGAAAAGTCCCCACCCTAAAACATACTCTGTCTAAATTTCTGCCTTTTACGGACGGGCGGCACCAATGATTTGGTACCGTCCGTTATGTAAAATGGTGCCGCCGTGCACATGTGGACCGGACGGCACCCTTTTGGGTTCCGTCCGTGTATGATTTTGGTGCCGTGGATCCTTCAGGTAACTTTCTGAATTTCGACTCTTTCGTGATTCCAAATTACCATCCAATGCTTATAAGTCAATCCTAACTTGCTTATACTCTTATTAGAACTAGTATAATTCACTTAGGTATATAAGAAATCCATTTCCCACCAAAATTCAAAAATTTGAAAAATCCACCCAAGGAGCCCTTTTGCATAAAGGAAGGAACCAAATTTTTGGTACCTTCAAATCCGTGGGTGATCTGAATATTATGAAATTCCACTCATTAGAACACATTTATTGCAAATCTTTTCTTCTTCACTCCATCTCTCTTGAATGGCTTGACTTGGGTGATATGACTAGCATTCAACCCACTTCCAAATCATTAGGAACCTCATCTCTTCAATGGTTTAACATCAAATCAAACACATTTCTCCATAATTTTTCACTTCTATAAATTGAGAGGTTTTACCATGATCATCCTCACACCTTCTTCATTCTTACCATTATCTAGCAAAGAAAAACCCAAGTCAAAAATGACAAAATCATCTCCTAAACCTTGCAAGAAAACCGCTAGAATAAGTGTGAGGCCTTGTTGCTTCGTTAACCTTAGCTCCTCATCCGAGTCTTCTCCACTCACAATCTCATCTCCCATCCAGAGATGATACAAGCCTTAACTTGGCCACACCTACTCAATCACACATTGTGATCACCACTCCACCACCAACAAAAACACCAACTTCACCTCCACCGGCACCCATCCAAACATCCAAAACACCCTCACCACCTTCACCAAGGTCTCCAACTCTCATTCCTATGGAGTTATTTTCCACCCTACCAACTTCACCAAATCCTTTCTTGGAGGACTTGGATGACTTGCCTCCTAGGCCAAATCATCCACCACCATTGCCATCCTTTGACATAATTGAGCGGATTGCTCATGAGTCACCTCGGTCATCTTTTGACCCAAACGCCCCATTAGGGCCTAAACCTCTTCTCTTCCACCCCATTCACAAAGACATTCATGGTCCTTTGTATGGGGATCATTCACTCCCAACATCGATGTCCCCTCATCTTGAGGACATTGAGGAGTGCATGTGGGATGTCAATCCCACTAGAGAGGAGATTCAAGCGGAACTCCACCAATTCAAAGGCATGGTGGATTCTCACTTGAGTGAGACAATGCAAATGCAAAATGCTTTGCTTGCATCCATCATGACCACCCCAAACATTTCCACCAACACCAACACATCTACCATTCCACCACCACAACCTCCCCAAACATACTACCCCTAGGCATGGTTGCTCAACTTGTGAGCAAGCGGCCCAAACCGATGAAAGGACACGGGTTATGGTCCTTGATTTTCAAGAAGAAATGAGGTTCATCCTCAATCATATCTTTGGCTCAGCTCTTTCTCATCCACCATCTAATTAGGATGGTCATAGTTTAGCATTTCTAGTTCTTCTTTTCTTAGGATTATTTTCTTTTTTCTTGTACTAAAACACATCATTGTGTTCCCATTTCATGATCTTTATTCATGAAAATTTTAACTAATGAATGGTGTTTTATTATAGTGTTGGTGCTTTTACATAGTGTTTGGAAATGCTTGTGAATGATCATTATTACTAACATTTTTTGTAGCTTTATTTTCACAATCCATGTATCTTCCCATTAAGCACCCAATTTAGGGAGCTTTGATCAAGGGAGATAATGGCTCGGCTCATTACATTCCGCATAGCCTCTACTTTTGTTGAGACAAAAAAAGGGGGAGAAAATATAGAACTTGTTTATATTTGACTTTTCTGAAAAAGTCAAACTGCATACATTAACTTTCTGAAAAAGTCAAACAGAATACATCATTGTTAATACTTGACTTTTCTGAAAAAGTCAACTGCATACTTTGACTTCTGAAAAAGTCAACATCATGCATCAACTAGTGAATACTTTGACTTTCAAAAAAAAAAGTCAAACATCATACACTTACATTATCATTTCCTTTTCAAGTTCTAAAACTAATATTTTTATAACTCTTGCACAAACTTTGTATCTTTTATAAAAATAAAATTTATATTTTGTCCTCAACAAAGAGGGGGAGATTGTTAATACAAATATCGTCATTAAACGTTATTTATATTTTTGATCTTTACCTAAGTTTTGTTAACGACAAAAGTAAATTTATTTTGTATAAAAGCTTAAAGCTTGTCAAGTTTAATAGATATTAGAACAAGCTTTTCCAAACAATATATTCATCATTCAAGCATTTACATTTATAGGCAGTAACATCTTAGTATGGGTTTCTAGCGGCAGATAATTAACGATATCTTTGATATTGTGGTAAGTGTTTTGTAACATGCGATAATTCAACTGAAGCAAGAATTATTAACATGTATTAAAGAACATATAAAAATATTTATTGAAGGCGAAAATAAAATATTACATCAATTATGAGATAACTAACAATGCGCTACTCGGCGTGTAAAATTTCTTAATCTGCGAATTTGAGGTGTTGAATCCTCTTTTAATGAACTCTTTGATTGGCTTCACTTTGTAGTTATCATTTATCAAGGCATGAGATTTGACCCAATTTAAAAAAACTACAAACCTAGGAAACTTAACAAAAATATATACACCGGTTGTATAATGTATTTTGACCAAATTATTGCAAAACACTTTGTATAATATCTTTGAAATTAATCGTGGAACAATCACCGATTAAAGCACCAATCATACACAATCATTATAGCAATATTTGGAAGCAGTTTGTATTTAGCATTATTTAATGCGCCAAGAACAAGAACAAAAAAAATGAATCCCGTGACTATATAATAAATCGATACAATGTTTTGTGATTGTAAGCATTCAAGTTATTACAATATGATATCGCAATTTCAACTATATATAAATGTCAAAACAATATTTTTAAAAATCATATGGTCATTCCACACATTTTAATATTTTATAACTGAGATCGCATATGATCCACACACTATGAACTAACATAACAATAAAAAAATAAGTTGCAATGCTTTATAAAACATAATTTGTTGCTAAACTTTTAGAAATTATTAGTGTTACGCTTAAATAAATAAAAAAAATTTTTTGGGAAATTACATTAGTAAAAGTTGTCAAAATTTGTCATTCATTTCTTTGAAATTTTAGGTATGAATTGTTATGGTAGCTATTTCATTAAGCTCAAATTCTTTGATTTTTTATGTAGAAATTTTAGTTTGAAGGAATTTCAGAAATTTAACATTACTCACTTTTTAAGTTTTAAAAATATGGATACATGCTTTGTATGTATAATAATAAAAAAAAGTTGTATTGACTTTCCAACTTTAAATATGCCGAATCTGTTTCTATTTAATAATAGTTTGCATTTTTAATGGTAATTATATACATATAGTTATAGAATTTAACCAAAACAGTAGATTTAACCAAAACTATGTTCATAACCTCTTTTCTTTAGATTTAACCAAAAGTATGTTTAGTTTACCTGTAAACTTTGCTTTGTTTTTTGTATTGCTTAACTTTAAGAGTTTTAGTGAGCCTATTAAATCATTAATATGTTTTTTAAGTAATTATTGCTCACCTTTCAAAAATTTTATCTTTCTTTTTACTTGTCTACTTGGGACTAAAACATATGTTTTTCATTTCCTAACACAAAACAAAAATTATGTTAATTCCAGTAACAAAGAAGGCTATGAAACAAGAAAGCAAATCAATTATTAATTACCAATATTTATTTTACATTTGAATCTGAGAAAAAAGTAGCACAAGTAGCACACTATTAATTACATATTTCCCCACCAAAACATCATAATAACAAAAATACCCGATTTTACATATTAAATTCTCATATTTACCCATCTTGTTAAAATTACTTTAGCATATGACATTTATACCCTTTCTTGTATCCATCTCTATTTTCAAAACCATTTACTACGACTTCAATTAGAGGTGGCAAAATGTTAAAGCAAAAAAGATAGACTAAATTGGCAAAAATTTTAAAAATTTGGCACATTTAACCCCCCCTCATTTTTTTTTGAAATTGACACATATAGCCCATTGAAAACTTAAATGGGCACTAACGGGCACATTTTTTCCCCTCAATTGTAGAACATTACGATCGTTTTATAAAATAAATTATATAATATATTTAAGTTTTTTTAATATAAATAAAATATTACGTTTAAAAATTTTATTTAATGCGTTTTAGGTATTTTATTAGCGATTTGTATAACATCGCCCGTTGGCGCGTGCGTTTAGCCTATGCCCGTTTAGGCCCGTGCCCATTCTAGCAGGTGCCCATTTTAGCTTTGTGCCTGCCCGGCGCCCGTTTTGCCACCTCTAATCCCAATTTTATTTCCGACAAATCACGACAAGTTGACAAGCATACTGATTACATAACAAAACTATAACGTATCTTAAAGTTTAACAAAACAAACTTTAGTCACATCATTTGACTAATTTTATATTCAAATGTTGGGTCATTTTAACAATAAAACTACGATGCAAGTTAAACATGAATACATGCATAGTCAATATCAAAAATTACTCATACAGATATGGTAGAAAATGATTTTCGCTTTGGCGTCAAACTTGAGAAAAGAGTGAAAGGGTAAACCGAGTAAAAAAAAATAAGGGCATAATTGGATTAGAAAAAAATTTGATGAAGATTGGGTATATTTGTTATTTAAAAGTTTTGGTGGGGAAATATGTAATTAATAGTGCTTAAATGAGGATATATGTAATTCCTCCTATTTAGTGAAAATTATGAATTCATTTTAGAGGATCCTAAAGATAACATTTTTCCTTAATATTTAACTTTGACTTTTCAAGTTTCAAAATTTCAAGTTTTCACTTTCACCTTTGACCTTTTTTCCATTTTTTATAGTAAAGAATGAGGATATATGTAATTCCTCCTATTTAGTGGAAATTATGAATTCATTTTAGAGGATCCTAAAGATAACATTTTTCCTTAATATTTAACTTTGACTTTTCAAGTTTCAAAATTTCAAGTTTTCACTTTCACCTTTGACCTTTTTTCCATTTTATATAGTAAAGATGATTAGTGACATCTTGATATGACTCTAATCATTATGTATGATAGTAGCTTTTAGAATATGTTAGGTTCTTAAAACCAAACACTACTTAAGTACTTGCATATTTCTAAATATAGAAATATAACATATGACATCATGTGTTGCATCATGGAAATCATTGGAAGATTTCATTAGATATTTTGTGTGGATTTGTACTCTTCATATCTTGCACAATCTCACTTAGATATAGTTGACTTTAGCAAAGATTTTTGATATCTTCTGTCAGGACATCCACGGTACCAAAATGGTACAGGAACCCTTTGAGGGTTCCGGTGTCAGGCGCTCTGTCCATTTTAGCTATAAATAGCAAAGCCAAACCAAGTAGTTTTTCATCCCTTTCTATCATACTCTATTACATATCTTCTCTCTAACCTTTCTAACTCAGTTTCATATCATATTAGTGATCTCTTTTGTAGCAAAGAAGATCAAGTCACATTCAAGCTTCAAACGAGAAGTTGGAAGTCTTGTTTGTTTAGTGTTGTATGATCTAGTGTTGATTCATACTTCATTGTTATATTAAACCATCATATTCTTGTGAGTGTGAGTGGTTAGTATTTTAGTCCTCAAAATACATTGTGTAT
Organism: Chrysanthemum makinoi; assembly: GCA_910596185.1. NCBI lineage: Eukaryota > Viridiplantae > Streptophyta > Magnoliopsida > Asterales > Asteraceae > Chrysanthemum > Chrysanthemum makinoi. The sequence goes on from OU343218.1 coordinate 148,342,109, forward strand.
GGGAGTAGTTGTACCCTTGGAAAGAACTCGACATCTAGCTTAGTGTCGAAAATAGTGTAAGCGAAGTGTAAAGGTTTTCTCCGCCGGTGAAAGGAGCTTGTTGACTAGTGAAGTTAAACTCTCGAGTGTGAGACTCGGGGAGTGGAGTAGGGCAAGGAAAAAGAGTCCTTGTAGACCGAACCACTATAAACAACTTGTTGTGCTTTGATCATTTCTTTCCTTATTTACTCTTTACATATTGCTTGCATATTTCATTAACATATCTAAGATCAATATCAATTGATCTTTTCAATAAGTTTCAAAATAAAGTTTTAATTGGTAAACTATTCAACCCCCCTTCTAGTTTTCTACACTCACATTTTGGGTGGAATTTAAGTGGTAAAGGGTTTTTGTGCTAGTCATGTAACTTCCTATCCATGAGACGCTTTTGTTAAGACTAATGGCCCACTCCTATATGTCATGAAAAATTAAAAAATTGGTGCCAAAATTACCCTAACCAACATTTTCTCATGGTTTATGATTGGTTCCGAACCGTCAAGTTTATCACACAAGCTAACCACTTGTGAATGGTCAACCGTAATAAACTTCAAACAGCTCAGAAACAATGCAATGAAGATCTAGAGGAGTATAGTGTTTCCCAGTTCGTTAAGTCCCAGCGACGTCGCATTGAATAACCAAGCGTATATAGTGATCGGGTGAATTTGAACGGGAAAAAGGTTATGATTGATACTAGATGACAAAGGAAAAATGAAAGAAAATTAAAAAACTAATTATATTAAATAAACGCTATCACTATTTTTAAATTTTGATTTTCTTGATTATTTGAATTAAAAAAAAACTAATTTTAAACTTTTAAAACTATTCTAAAATACTAAAAATTATGAAAATTAAGAGGAAAATTGTGAAACTATTTTTATAAAATCTAAAATAACTAAAGAGAATTTTCAAAACTATTTTTGTATTTTTCTGATTTATATTCTAATTTCTATGATTTAAAAACTAACTAAAACTAATTAAATTGCTAAAAATTACTATTTAAACTAGAAAAATTATGGAAAAATATGTTTTTGGCTTTTTATATTTTTCTTAATCTAGGAAAAATGAGAAATTATTTTTTTGAACTTTTTCTGATTTAATTGTATTAAAAGCTATTTAAAAAGTCCTAAAAACTGTTTTAAATAAGGAAAAATAGCAAACAGTGATGAAAAATTATGAAAAATTCAGGTAAAGTCTAAAATATTATTCTAAGTCTATGAAAAATGTACAAACCTATACTAGTGTGCAAGATTATGAAGCTGCAGTGAAAAGTGCTTATAAATAAGCACTCAAAATAAGCTAAAGGCCACAAATGAGCACCAAATTATCACAGAAGCTATAATATGCTAAAACTACTTGAAATGAGCTAAATTCAGCTAAGCTATACCACTGAATATCAAGCTACAATGGTTTGATGGTTTACAAGCTTAAATGCCAAAGCAGTTTTTCTCCTAACTTCTAGCTTAAGCACAAGCTTATTTAATGAGCCAATGTGAAAACCAAAACTGGAGACCTCAAAACCACCAGCTTAACTATCTCTAAACTGAATTTCAAACCCTAAGGAGCTAAAACCAAACCTATGCAAGGTGCTGCAGAGGCACATTTCACACTTTCGAGTATCTTTGAGTGTGAGCGAGGCATATAGGGTGTATATGAAGTGATTAAGTGCTTAAGATTGTTCCCAAAAATTTGACAAAAATCAGATTTCAAAACTTGACCAATTGAAGTTGTTAAGCCCAAAATTTCAATGATTTTGAACCAGAAATGAAGCTATGATAAATCTAACAAGTTGGGTGAAAAATGAGTTTTTCACTTTTGACTTTAACACGAAATGATATTTTGACTTTTGTGAGATTTGAAACCAATTCATGAACTGATTATGATGTTTTATAGTAGAATGGAACTGATGCAAGCTACTCTAATGATATCGAACCACAGGATCAAGCTTTTGATCTCTGAATATCCAACAGATATAAAATGAAAACAGATTAAATTGCATATTGACTAAAAGTGCATGCAGAAGCAAAGTATGAACTAGAATGAGTCTCAAATACCTAAATAAGTTTTAAACAACTGACCTTAACCATTGAACAAGCCTCTAACTCAGATTTGCTATAAAATCCAAACACCACTTATGTGACTGATATGCAACTGTCCTAATCAAATCACAAATCCCAGCTTATGCTATCTTTCCAACAGATTCTATTACTCAAATTACACCTAAATGTATCAAATTTAACAGCAAATCTACACTAAACCTATAAGATCTTAAGTATGCAGGTAACAACAAAATTAATGCAGATTATCAAAGTACTTGATACAGATGCAAATGATACTAAAACTCTTGATATTTAAGCTATTATAATACTAAATTAACTCAAATAAACAAACATTAAAAGCTATTAGGATGAAGAAAGAAGAGGTACTCACAGATTTGTCCAGCTCATAAATAGCTTATCACAAAACCACAACTACACTAATTCAATTTAAATATACCCCATTCAGCACTTTGCATCAACCCATATCCATAGCTATCTCATTACACAAACTAATTCAACCATAATTCTGAACCTTTGACTTTTGTTGACCAAAATCCAAATTTGCTTGAAATTGAATTATAAGCTTACTAAAAGCTATGTGAAGCTGTAATAAGCTCAACTAAGTTCTAAATAGGCTATTTGAAGCCTGGATTTAGCTTACACTTGATACTGATTTTAGAACAGGGAACATAAAAACAAGTGTTTGATTCAAACTTCAAATTAATACTTGAAATTAAATTACAACTGATAAAACAAGTTTTTCTTAGTACAATACAGAAGGAAATTAAACATTTAGAACTAGTTTAAGACATTGATATTAAAAACGACATGAAAGAAAAATACTAACTAAAACTACTCTACTTCTTCTGTCCTTCTCTTCCTCTATTTATACATCAAAAGTCTTCCTCTGAGTAAATCCCACTTGTATTTTGAGCCATTGGATGAGTTGGGCTCTTTTTAGCCATTGATGGATTTTGGCGGGAAAATGATATATCAACTGGGGGAAGGTTTGAGTGCAAGGGGGGGTAAGCATTTAATGCTTCTTGGATTGTTGGGTGAGGTGGAGGGATAAGGGTGTAGGAGGTGAGCTGGAGGTGAGGGGGGTTGAGTGTTGCAGGTTGAGTGGTTGAGGAAGACAGAAAAAGGAGGGAAAGGGAGGTGGGGGGTTGACTGTTTGACCGGGGGTTCTATTATTAGACAAAGGGTCCAAGGGGGGGGGGGTCAAGTGGTATTATGGCAGGGGTTCAAGCTCAAGCAAGGGGTTCAAGGGTTTTAATATCAAGGACCATAATTGCAATTCACCAAAAACCAAGGGACCAAATCTGCCAATTTTGCAAAGTTATGCCAAGGGACCAATTATGACAAGTTTCAATAGTACAAGGACCATAAAAGACATTTTCAAACTTCCAAGGACTATTTTTGCCAATTTTGAAACTTGAAGGACCAAACTTGTAAATTCTCAAAACTTATGAAATTTTTCACCAAAGGACTAATTATGACAACTTATGATTTCAAAAGGACCTTTGGTGACTTTTCTTTTAAAATAAGTGCTCAGGGACTATTTTTGACAAGATTTGAAACTTGGGGGACTAAAACTGCCAATTATGCAAACTTAGCTCATTTTTTATCTGATTTTAAACATTTTGCATCTGAGACATTTAAAATACAATTTTGAGATATTTTCAGTATTTTGATGCATTTCTGAGCGTTTTTAAGTGTTTTGCAGTTCAGATTTGACCAAAAATGATGAGTATATACACACTCATCAGTTTATTACACAAATGCAATTGGACAAAGTAAATAATCAAGGATAAACATAGTTTTAAAGTTCCCGTTTTATTTTTTCTCCCTACACTTAAACTGAACATTGTCCCCAATGTTCCCCGAAAGTATCAAAGTTATGATAATAGAAGGTAATTAAAAACGAAAGAAACTAGTACTCCCCTGATTAGCTCGGTAGGATCCGTGTAAAGTGGTGGTTACATTTCTTCAAAAAGAACGTTTGCATCAAAAGCTCCTTCTCATCTTATGTATCTTCTTCTTGGTAAATTAAACCTGCACACTTGAAGAAAACAAACGAAACCTTCGCGTAAAATCGGCGGTAATAATATATATAGGACTCTACTAAACTAGGATATAATACTTGTGGAATGGATGTTTCTGAAATTTTACGGAAAATTAAGACTGGAAAATTCAAAAATTTTATAAGTAGCCGAGAAAGCGAGAAAAGTAATCGTTGTTTTGCTCCTTCCTGGCCGTCAGTTGCGATCTGACGCCGTCGGTTATCTTGACAAAAGCGGTGCGATTTTCTGAAAAAATTCGGAAAATGTACATCTTTAGAATCTAAAAAAATTTCTGCAAAACATCCATTATGACTCGATACAAGCATTTGACTCGAACAAACACACATATATATCTTTTAATTAATTGAAATTCTCATGTTTACGTTTCTTTTGAAAACGTGTGTAATCCTCCCTACACTTATCCCTTATGTAAAATACATTTATATGTGATTAAGACGATGTTAAAAACAAAATAAAGCATTTTTACAAATTTAAACATGAGAATAAACAATCAATAAAAGAGATATGACACAAACAAGCAAACAATTAAGCATGGGTTGCCTCCCACGAAGCACTTTTCTTTATTTATGAGTCTTGTAGCTAGACTCGTAGTCGTGCTCTTACATTACTTCACTACCATCACCTTCTTCCTCATGAAGGTCTCCATTGGGGGTTCCATGTTGTAAAAGTGCCCTATAATGCACCTTTCTAAGAGGTCGTCCTCTCCCCAATTGGTCCTATATTCCGGTCCTAAGTTCAAGCAATCCTTATAGAAACCTAGAATCTTGGCCATAACATAATCTACTCCCTTCTCCTTATCTTCCTCATTCCTATAGTAGACCGATAGTTTAAGTTCCTTTTCATCATTGGAGAGTGATGAAAACTTCTCAATCTTAAACGACATTTGGTAAGCTACATCATCGGTTTCATCCTTGAATCGCACTATTCCTAATGAGGGATCATAAATCATCCCGGTGTTTTCTATGAAAGGCTTTCTTAGAATAACGTGGGACAAGCTAGGATCTATGGCCGTACTAATATCATTTACCACTATGAAATCCGTAGGAAACATGAAACTACCTACATAGACGGGCAATCCCTTAACTCTACCAATAAAATTTCAACTAACCCTAGGATTATCGGGGTCTTGCCTAGTTGGGATAGGCTTCTTCATTACCCAATTATAATAGGTGCTAGTCATGATATTTATTGGGGATTTGCGGTCAATGTATGCTTTCGCCACAAAAAGGTGTCCTATGCAACATGGTATGTTAAGATTCCAAGGGTTCCCAAACTTGATCCTAGGGTTTTTCCTAACGTACATGTGACGGAGGTCACGTACTAAGTGAGGGTGGCGAGATAGTTCTTCTTCCGTAGGGAACTTATTGAAATAGTCATTGGCTACTTCATCTACTTCCTCGGTTGTTTCATCCTTAGGAGAATCACTAACCTCAAATGTCGTTTCTTGGTTCGTTTCGTCATTTGTTCTATTGGGCCTTACTAAGGTTACGGTATTGACGAATTGAACATGCTTAGCTAACTTACTTGGGTCCTTAACCTCTACACCGGAAGGTTCAGGAGTTGAGATAGAATTAACCATCCTATCACTACTAGTCATGGCTTTCAAGAGGTTATCTATCTTCCTTTCCATATCGGCTTGTTGTTGGATAAAACGATCCGAGAGCTTAGCAATTTGAGCTTCTTGGGATGCGACTATGTTTTGTAACATCCTTTCTATATTTTGTTGGGTAAGGCCATGAGATGGGGGCCAAGAGAAATCATTGGATGTGAATTCTTTGGTTTGTCCCCAATAGAAGCCAGGTTTGCCCTTCCATGCTTCTCGGGTGTCATTGAAAGTCCTAGGCCCGGGTGTTGTAGGGAATCTTCCTCCCGTTCCATTGGTACGTGAGGATGCATAGTCAACGGAGGCTTATTCGGGGAATCTTGTGCAAGCATGAGTGTTATGAGGGTCACTAAATCGCTCACATGGGGAAGAAACTTTTTTCACTTGGCGTGAAGACTTAGGATTTTCGTAGGAGCTCATTAGGAATTTAACTTGATCTTCAAGCTCGAGCATCCTACGGTCGGAAGATTGTGAGTCAAGGGAAGGCAAGGAGATTGCCTTTATGGTTTTGGGCAACTCACAGGGGTCATTCCAACTTTCGTTGTCAAAGAGAGCAAGGTCCTCTATTATACCCCACGATTCTTCCGCGGTGAGATCACTAAGCTTTCCACTGGCCGCTTGGTCAACGGATCGCTTGGTGGGGAAATTGACATGATCATAGAAGAGTTGAACTTGGAGCCAAAGATCAATGCCATGATGAGGGACTTTATGGAGTAAGTCCTTGAATCGAGTCCATGCTTCGTAGAGAGATTCACCTTGACGTTGTTGGAACATCAAGATATCATTCCTAAGCTTGGTGGTTCTCCCTGGTGGGAAAAATTGAGCAAGGAAGCGAGAGGTGAGATCATCCCAACTTGAGATGCAGCGGTGGGAAGTCGCTCAAGCCAATTACTAGCTTGGTCCCGTAGAGAGAATTAGAAGAGAGCAGCGTGGTCTCCCGATTAGTAGCATCGAGGTCGATGGAATCGACAATTTTAAGGAAATCCTTAAGATCTTGATTAGGATCTTCGGAACGAAGTCCATGGAATGCACATCCGTTTTGCACCAACCGGATGGTGTCGGATCGCAGGGCCGTAGTTTGGGCTTGGTCGGGAAGCTCAATGGTGTTTCTATAGCCTAGGTGGCTTGGTCTCGAGTATTCACCAAGAGTACGAGCTCTTGGCGGGTCATTTGGTGGTAGGTTGATGAATGGTGGTGGGTTATCACCTTCAATGATGAAAAGTGATGGGGTTACTAACAAAGGTCACGAAGAAGGGGGATAGACTACGAGAAAGCTAAAAATGGGAAAAAAGCTTACTTGATAGGAATCAAGCAAGGAAAACTAAGTGAAGTGGACTTCTAACTAGCTATTCTATTCCCCGACAGCGGCGCCAAAAACTTGATAACGCTACACGTGTCGTTCGGGGTCAAAGGAACTTCCTTTTAAGAGAAAGTTTTTCAACACCCTAGGCGGTGAACATAATCGTTGTAGTGTAGTATTAGGGTAAGCCACGGGAATTGATATCTTTCTCTAGGGGAATAGGAATGCTAGTGAAAAGTTACTACGCTAAGGTTAGGGTTGAAGAAGATTATTTTTGTGCTTTTTATATTTTTAGGAAATGGAAAGGTACGAATCTCGGGGTTTGGATTTGGGGGTTTTGGTACTTCTACCGATTACTCTACTTATCTAATCTAACTAGTGGGTAGTCTATGTCTAATTAATGTGTGCTCATATGATAGTTTAAGAATGTGTTTACTTAGGTTGTATTACTCCTTAATTATCTCCTATTGATGGTTGAATTGTCACGTCCTTATTCTTAATCGCGTTGTGTGTCTAAGGTCGTAGGGTATGCGTTTATCCCTAACTCTTTGAAATTACCTAAGGTTATTGCCTACAAAATCTCTAGGATTTATAAACTCAACTCTAAGGTACTCTTCGGATGGTTTAGCCTACAATGACTCTAGGTATTATAAGCTAAGGTTCACAAAGATTAATCAAGCATTAACTTACACAACGAATGATCTATCGCAATACTAGGTCATTAACAATTAAGATAAGAGACAACCAATCAATATTCAATAACTAAGTTTCATATTCCCAAAGCAAACACACAAGTAAATTAGCCGAACATGGAGAACATGCAAGTATACACACAAATAATTGAAGACATAATTGAATTAATGAAGTAAAACACTTATCTTGATGTAAGATAGGGTTTGGAACCCTAAAATACTGTACAAGACAGCCTTGGTTCGGTTTTGGTTTTTACTCCAAAAGACTACACACTGAATAATGAAAAATCCGGATTCTATATATAGGATTACAAATGCGACGGCGTCACCTTTTAGGTTGTGGCCGTCAGTCACCGTCATTAGGGTTTCGTCTTGGCCACGTTAGTCTTGCGACTGCGTCACCTTATGCTTGTGGCCGTCCCCTTCGATCTCTAACGTCGTCGGATCAAATCTAGGCCGTTTGAGGTGTGACGACCTACTCTTTTAAAACTTGATACCGTCACTTGTATTTAAACAATTTGGCTCTTGGCCGTCACAGAATAGGCATGGCGTCGCCTTTATAACTCATGGCCGTCACCTTTAGTTTTAGCGGCTGAGTGTCTCGATTCTTGACTTTGGTCATTTTCTTCATATATTCGCGCCTTTTTGTCCGAATAAGTGTCATTCCAGCAATTTGCCTTCAAGAGACCTAAAAAGTGAAAAGGAACGATATTAAGTAATAACGGATACAAAAGTGACCAAATAAGGGCTTAAACGACCCCTCAAAAAGGTACATTTTAAAACCTTATCAGTACACATCACTCCTCGCTAGCGAGGTAAGTTCAAACGAAAAACAAACATCCCAAAAAAAAGGAAAAGCGGAAGAAGATGCTAAACGAGCAGCACAATGAGCAACTTGATTGTTGTCTCGACTAGTCCACGAGAATGACAAGTGCATGTTCTTCGACCAGAAATGGATATCAGCAACAAGAGCAGCAATGCTCCATGGTGGGAAATTCTTTGTAGATGAAAGGGAAATAGCTACCTTTGAGTCGGATTCAACAATAGCATGGTACCAGTCACGACATGATGCAAGATGACACGCCGAGTGTATTGCTAAGACTTCGGCATGAAGTCGAGATAAAGCATGACAAGGCGTACCGTAAACGTGTAATATGGAACCGGAAGAATCACGTCCCACGATAGCAGTAGCAGCTATAGAATTTTTAAAGGCACCATCACAGTTAATCTTCACCAAAGAGCCATGGGGGGGAATCCATCGCGGAGAAGACTGTGAGTTTGACCTGTTACAACCTGCTGCTTGTTTACTGACCACAAACCTATGGAATTCGAGAATTTGAGCATTAACAGAGGCCAAGGTGCAATGGGGAGAAATAACTACATGTTCGTAAACAAAGGAATTTCGAGCTTTCTAAATTGACCAGCAAATAGTCGCCACAATAGACAATATGCGAGATACCTCTTTAGATGAATGAGAATAATCAATAAAGTTCTGTATGCAAAGATAAATGTTGGTACCTGAGGGTATAGACCGCAAACTTAGTGAGGAACCGAACCAGATTGGGCGAGTCCAGGCACATTCAAAAAGTAAATGCTCAATCGTTTCCACACACGATTGGCATATCGGGCAAGTAGGACTAGGCGAGCATTTTCTGATGAAGAGATTATCCATTGTGGCAACAAAATTAGAGACAGCTTTCCAGAGAAATAGCCTAACTTTTGGTTGCACAGGAATATTCCACAATTTCGTCCAAAACTTAGAAGATTGATTAGAGCTCGATTCAGCGTTTGAATATCCGTTTTTCCTCCATAAAAGAGCTTGTTTATAACCAGATTTAACTGTGTATTGGCCTTTACATTCAAAGTGCCACACAAGCTTATCAGGAGAACCACTTTGAGATATAGGTAATTTGATAATGGATTGAACTTCCGTGCTTGAAACATGCTGACACAGCTTCCTAACATCCCATTTACCATTTTTGGATGAAATCAGCTACGTTACTGGAATTTGAAAAGGGGCCAATAGGAGAGCAAACATAAAATTATGCGTTATAGGGAACCCATTTTTGAGTCCAAAAGGATATGTGATTCCCATTACCGACCTGCCATCTAACACCTTGTAGTAAAAGGTCACGACCATGGAGCAAACTAGTCCAAAGCCATGATGGCCGAGAACCATGCTTTGCTACAAGAAAGTTAGAGTTCGGGAAGTAGAGGCCTTTAAGAATTTTTCCCCAAAACGCACCTGGGTTCATAAGAAGTCTCCAACCTTGCTTTGCGAGAAGAGTGTGTTAAATGCTTCTAAATCACGAAAACCAAGACCCTCGTCAACTTTTGGCTCAGATAGTTTCTCCCAGTTTTTCCAGTGAATGTGACGTGTATGTGGATCACCGCCCAAGAAAAAACGTCGAACATATGCCATCAGCTTATTTAAGAAGCCCTTAGGAAGAAGATAACATTGCATCACATAAACTGGGATAGCTTGAATAACGGACTTGATCAGGACTTCACGACCTGCCTGAGAAAGAAGCTTTTGCTTCCAACCTTGCATTTTTTGAAGAACTTTCTCAAGTAAAAATCCAAAGAAATCACCTTTTTTTCGCCCATAAACTGATGGGAGGCCTAAGTATTTATCATTCGGACCCATTTTCTTTACTTGAAGGGATGCACAAAGATCATTTTGAAGCCAAGAAGGAGTATTCGGAGAGAAAAATGCAGAAGACTTGTGATAATTCACATTTTGACCAGACGCGTGAGAATATGCATCAAGGATACTTATAAGAGCTTCGCATTCAGCTTGAGATGCTTTCAAGAAGAATATAGAGTCATCAGCAAAAAATATGTGTGAAATAACAGGGAAAGTACGCGCCATTTTAATACCCGATAAAGATCCGAATTCCATTGCCTTTGTAATCTGACGTGAGAGCACATCTGCAACAATGATGAATAAATAAGGAGATATCGGGTCACCTTGATGAAGCCCCCTTTGTGGTTTAACAATGTCAACAGATTCTCCATTCACCATGAATTCTAAATCATAAGACATAAGGCATGTTTGAATCCAGTGGTTCCATCTCTATATATAAACATGGAAAATGCCCCTCCAGAAATTGTTTAATTGCTAAAGTAATAGCTGATAACCATATCGTTCATAAACAATCTGTGATCTCGATCCTTTGTAAATCATGGAGAAATCTCAGTCATGTTGTCATAAGCCCATGGAAAAATAACTTTTTTAAGATCTCTTTTGAGGATAAGAATGATGTTTCGAAGGTGATGCGCGACTCTCCATGGTCCGTCATGGGATTTTATGTTGCTTTAAAACCATAGGACTCGAATAAGACTTTACAAGAAATGGAATTTAATAGAGAGGAATTTTGGATAAAAGCTCATGATTTGCCTATCGGATTATTGACTTCTGAATATGCCACGAGCACCGCGAAATCTTTGGGGAAATTAGTTGATTTGGATTGCTTGGGGGAAGAGCCCCAAACTGCCCGTGACTTTCTTCGTTTCAGAGTTGAGATCGATCTTACGAAACCACTCACGCCAGGATTCTTTATCCCACGTTCAGATGGCTCAGAAACTTGGATCATGTTGAAATATGAACGTTTATCAGACTTTTGCTATAAGTGTGGGTGTCTTGGACATTGCCGAGAATCATGTACAAACGAAGTCATAGGAAAATTTCTTTGGGAAATGGACTTCTGAGATGCGTACAACCTCTATTCGTCGTCTTCAATCTCCCAATCATCGCCCATCATCATCATCTAAACCACCCCAAGTGCCAATTACAAATGACATGAACTCTCGATGTACACCAACAACCCCAATACCTGTCATCGGCACCACCATGGCTGAACCAAATTCACACATAGACAGTGGTTTTGAACCTCCATCACCAATAACGACTGCATCAATTACTCCAATATCCCCTGACTCCAGCACTGCCCTTGAGTGTTCTAACTACTATGTTACAGAACCAAAAGAGTCAGCCTCTTTAAGAGAACAAACAAACCTTCCTCAACCATCCCCAAGTACAGGTTTCTTCATTAATACATCTTTAGCTGCTGCACTTTCAAGGTTGGCAATGAAACGAAAACATGGTGGTTATTCAGTACTGGTTAAAAGAATGAAACCTTTACTTCTTGGGTCTCTAGACACAGACCACGATTCACCAAACTCACATATTGATAAAGAAGATACTCAACTTGTGTATCAAAGTTCATCTCAGGTTCCAAACTACACATGTGAGGAACCAAACGTGGACCAACCTCGACCTCCCCCTATTCGAATATCAAATCGTAAAAGACGAGGTCGTCCAAAAGGTGAAGTTGCACTGAATAGAGAACCTGATATATTAAATTCACCGAACCTGATAGACGTTCCCATTGAAGTGATGGATATTAGTTTGAATGAAAGTTACTCGAAGGGTGTGGTGGCTAACCTAAATCAGCCACAGGTAAAATGTTAGTCCTTTCGTGGAACTGTCAGGGAATTGGGCGATCCTTGACAGTTTCGAACTTAAGAGAGCTTCATCGTTCTCATCGTCCAGATGTAATATTTCTTATGGAAACCAAGAATAAAAAACAAATTTTGGAAAAGATCCGTCGATCTCTACATTATAGTGAGGCTTGCTATGTTGAGCCAGTTGGTCTTGCTGGCGGCTTAGCACTTTGGTGGCATTCTACAACAAATCTTACTATAGCTAATAGCAGTAGAAACCTAATTATTGCACATGGTGTGTCATTTAGTACATCTCAAGGTTCTAATCTGTCTTCGGGGTCTATGTGCTTTGTTTATGCCCCTCACGATCCTGCATCCAGGTCACACATTTGGAACTCTATCATTCTACAATCCTCATCTAATGGCCCATGTCTCATTGTTGGAGATTTTAATTTAATTGGTTCTTTTAAAGATAAAGTTGGGGGCTCTTCTATTAATCGGCGCCAAATTGAGGAATTTCACAATTTTGTAGCTTCTGCAGGTATCATTGAAATTCCATATGCATGCTTAAAATACACGTGGACCAACAACCGAAGTGGAGAAGCCAATATTCGAGAACGTATAGATCATGCTTTTGGTAACATAGAGCTATGTGAGTTATGTCCTTTTCATACCATGCTTCATAAACCCCTCATTGGTAGTGATCACGCGCCACTCATTTACTCATCCCAACCGCAAAGAAGTAACAAAAGATCATCTTTTCGTTTTGAGTCAATGTGGCTACTCATGATGATTGTGAAGGAATTATTCTTCGAGCGTGGCCTAATTTATCAGTTGATAATAAACTTCTCAACCTAAGGCAAAACCTATCATATTGTGCGGACAAACTCAAATATTGGAGCAAAAGAAGTTTTGGTAATAATCAAAAGCTCGTTTGATGTCTTACTCGTGAACTTGAAAGAATCCAAAGCCTCCCAAACGCGGAAGATAATTTTCTCATACAACAACGACTGTTACAAGAACTCGAGACTACATGGCTTCGTGAAGAAATGTTTTGGCATCAGCGGTCTCGGGTAAACTGGTTAAATTATGGAGATTGTAATTCAAAGTTCTTTCATCTATCTACTATTTATCGTCATCAAAAGAACAAGATTTCGGGTTTGAAAAATGCTCAGGGAGATTGGGTGTATGACCAGTTGGAAACTAAATCTCTTGTTCGTGATCATTTTGAATCAATTTTTAAAACAAATGGTTCACGTGACTTTCGGGATGTTATCGATGTGTTGGATCCAGTTGTCTCTGATGCAATGAATGACATTTTGCAAGCTTCGGTTACAGATGAGGAAATCTATCGAGCTACAAAGAATCTTGGGGGCCTAAAAGCTCCTGGTGAAGATGGCTTCTCAGGTATTTTTTTATCATAAGTATTGGCACATAGTAGGAGACTCCGTATGCACTGCAATTCGATACTTCTTCGAGACCGGAGTTATGTTGCCGTCTTTAAATAAAACCTTGGTTGTTCTTATTCCCAAGACTCCTGATCCTGAGACACTTGATCAGTTTCGTCCGATAAGTCTTTGCAACTTTGTATACAAAATTATATCAAAGATTTTATCAAATCGGTTGAAACCATTCATGCACAAGATTATTTCGCCACAACAATCAGCATTTATTCCTGGTCGTCAGATTCAAGATTGTATGGTGGTTGCTAACGAACCGTTTCACTACATTCGCAATAAAAGACAAGGGAGCCAAAACCTAATGGCTTTAAAAATTGACTTAAACAAAGCATTTGATAGAGTGGAATGGGATTTCCTTTTAGCTACTCTTCGGAAATTAGGATTTGGCGATGTTTGGTAATTTAAAATGCTACTCGTGCCGAATGTGCTGCAAAAAAGGAACTACACTCGCTACAGATAACGGCGCGTGGTAACCACAAAAACTGTTTTGGCATAAACTAGTTTAGATTCTTTTTTAAGAAAAAAAATGAATCAAATTAAAAACCCTTTACACTTCAACCCTCGAACTATTAACTAACAACAATAGTAATCTATAACTTTTACATGAGTAATTTATGATGTTGTGTTAATTGTTTCACGCACGTGGTCATGAGCACCAAAATAGTTGAACTATCCATGTTGTTAGGGGGCATGTTTGGTTGCTCGAATATCAAAACATTCAATTCATATTTATTCATATAATAACATTTATCAAATACTATTTGAGATTTGTTAAAACCACGTAAATTAAAAGAAAACATCAACATAATTATGTGTCATGAAATTTGAACTACTTATTTACTTTTTTCATTCATATTTTTTTATAGTAATAAATTAATTTGTTACACATCATTATTTATTATGTGAAAGGCTTTTTTGCAAATTTTGTGTTATTTATTGTTCATCTACGGTAAATACATTTCATAAATGCAAAAATACCCATCAAGTTTGCTACAACTACAAAATAAACTTTTAACTTTTAAAGGTTTATATTTCTAAACATTTTAGATTTTATAATGTAACAAATTAACCTATAAACTTATTAAAGTCTATAATTTTGTGTTTTACATCATTTTCTTTATTGTTGTCAATACTTTTTATTGTGGAAACATGTTACAACTTTATTTGATAGCTACAAAATACTTTTTTTTTCACCCACAACGGGCGGGCAAAAAAACTCGTTTTTATTACATTGTACATTTCACATTTTTTTTTAATACAAAGGCAACAATATATTAGAACCCACAAAAGAAACCAAATACAAAGAAACGACATCTCTCCCCAATTAATCAAGAAAATTAAAAAACGGAGGGACCCGAGAGTTCAAAAACCATAAAACATAGGACCAAAAGTGTCCACACGAAAACTACAACTAAGACTTACTCACTGTTGATACATGATGATTTTAACAAAATAAAGAAGTAACCGCACACAAACTTTGAAGACACTAGCTCACACCCACTTGCATTACTTTATGAACCATCCAAAGTTGAAGTTGCAGGGCAAACAGTGAATGTGTGTGACACGAACTATACACACACAAACATGAAGAACACTAAAAAACTAAACCCACTGGGCAAAAAATCACATTCGAAGCAAAGATGAAACAGCAAAGGCAAAAAGGCAAGTAGGGATAACCGGACACAGCCACTGTCAACCCACATTACCCTTTTGAACCTTTACTGTCATCTTAAAACCTACAATTGTCACTCACAGACTGTACCACCAGCACATTTTGCTATAGTTAAGGCGATGATATATCACATAACACCATAAAATACTACCTGATGTTTTTTGCTGCAAACAGTCCCATTTGAGAATATGATACTGAATCCCATAATTGTCACGAAACTGTAGTAAAAATAAGATTAGATGTTATTGTAACCGAATTTTCTGAGGGTCACTCATTTTTTAAATGGCCATGTTTTGTTAAACGAGGGAAGAAGGGAGAGGCGAGGCAACATGCTCGCTTTTTGGAAAACGGGCTCCTTGTGGCTATGATGTTAATGACAGGTGACATAGTGTTTTGTTGTATCAACACTGATGCACAATGGTAAACTAATTTAGTCGTTAATAACGAGAACAAATTAACCCAACTGATCAAACTTTTTAACTAGTAATATTTTTAAGTTGTATAAGGTATTGTTTAAATTAACAAATTTGATTTTCTTACTATTTCAACCAAAACAACCCACAAACCAATAAAAGAAACTTTATAGTTACTGGCAGTCTATGATAATAAAACACGAATGATATGTAGGGACGGTCAATGGAGTAAACACTAATGATTGTAAGAGCATACATGGTGAAACCCAAAACCTTTGACAACACGTCTGTTATTGTTTAAAAAAGAAAAAAAAAAAAAAAGAAAAAAATGCAACCTCAAACTTTCTCCAACACGCCTAAAATAATGACTTGACCTCAACATGTCTCATACACTGGCCGCAACTACCTGAAGACCAACCGCACCCTGACAACAAACCTAAATTTCTAACGTATCCAAAAAATACAACACGACCATAACCCTTGAAAAAATTGACAAAAAATAAAATAAAAAACCGTGAACCTTACTAAAAAAAAAAAAAAAAAAACTATATGAGTAAGTGGATACTAAATGGCTTGTGTTCTAATGGTATCTCATGTTGTGTGCGAAACTTTAGTTCAAATTATCGTGGGTTCAAATCGAGTTTTTTAATGAACCATTGTATTTTTAAAACTTATTTAACAAAATAAGTAATCTCAAAAATATTTAAAATAATATGTTATATTTGAATATTCTATATTGAAACCATACATTTGCAACCACGTTTCTTAAAAGCCAAAGATATTACAATTCCTAGCAGCCAAAGATAAAACCCACGTTGCTTATATTGTGGTTTTGGTACGGATATTAGCTATAATAGTTAGTATGATGTGAAAAATGTTTGACTCTTACGAGTTACGATTCGACTCACTCGTACAAGGCCAAGTCGGTTTAGGTGAAAAACGCAGCGAATGACTCGAAAAATAGTAAGGTTTTGAACTGTTGTTTTGGAAGTTTTGAAGGAGTAATGATGTGCATGAAATGCTAGTGTTTTTGGAGGTTTAATGTGCGCGTTTATAGTGTTGTTGAGTTTTTAGAGATACTAATGCGTGTGTTAAGGATTTGAATTGTTCTTTTATTAATGTGACGGAAGTTGTTTGAGCTGTTATGTGAAATGGTAGTATGTGTTTGTGCATGAGAGATTAGTAATTCGTGTTGTAAGGTTTGAATTGTGGTTTTGGAGGTTGCGATGGAATTTGTTCGAGTTATGATGTCAAGTGTTGGTGTATTTGGAGGTTTAATGTGTGTGTGTTTGTTTCTAGTCTTTGTTGATTTCTTAGAGATACTAATCTGTGTTGTAAGGCTTCGAATTATTGTTTTAATCCCTGCTCTATTCCCATAACGGGTTGTTTTGGCTTTTAAGGTTCATCGGTCCAGTTGTGGTGGGTCTTGTTCTATAGTTTTTGTTTTTTGTTTGTAATATCTTTAGGCGGTAACAAATTCGAATTGTAAACCGGAGATTTATGTTCATATTTATCTTTGACTGCTAGAAATTGTAATATCTTTGGGTTTTAACTTTTAGGGTTCATGTTTATATTTATGTCACTAGTTTAAAAAACGTGGGTGCAAATTTATGGTTCTAATTGAGAAGATTCAAATATAACATATTATTTTAAATATTTTTGAGAGTACTCATTTTGTTAAATAAGTTTTAAAAATACAATTGTTCATTAAAAAACTCGGTTCAAATCCTACTTAAGATATGTGAGATAGATTCATGGCAAATGTTGTGAGATATGTAAATAATACCGTTTTAAAAAAAAATATCAGATAAGCACTAGTCAAGTATGAAAACACAAGGACTTAGATGTAATAACATATATAAATCAAAGTTAACACAGTTAGCCCTTAGGAATTGATTGATAAAAACGTTTATAAGATGCCAATTTGTCATCTCATGTATACAAACGGCGTTGCTGTCCTAAACTGACTTTTAATAATATTTTATAGTAATTAAATCCAATATCTTTTCCACCTATTTTTTCTGAAGCACATTTCATCCGTTATAAACAAACACACAACACAAACACACTCTCCAGACTCTTCTCAATCATTATCAGAAGGTGCGTTTCGTTAATTCACCACTCAATCCACTTATTAATACACTTGTTAATTTTTTGGATTGTTTTTATAGGAAGTTAGGTGGTGAGGTTTACGGAATTGGATTGAGTTTTCAATTATTGTGTTTATAAATATTTTGTAGAATTGTGTAAGTTAAGTTTTGATTTTTATTTTAGCATGTTAGAGGGTGTTTGGGATTGCTTATTAAATTAAAATGACTTTTTACTCTCATATTTAACATAAAACCTTTTGTAAATGAACTTGATTTATATTAAAAAAATTATTATTTAATTAGCAATCCCAAACACCCACTTAGCTGAGTGACTTATTGTGTTATTAGATTATGTCTTTTGTGAGATTTTGAATTTTAATTTGTAAGATTATTTTTAATTTTCATTTTAGGGTGTTAGGTGAGTTGTAACAAGTTAACTTTGTATTTCTATGTATGGCAAATCCCATAAAAAAGTACTATACTATAGGCCAAATTAATTTTTCTTCTCGATTTAAGGTATCGAAGTCAATGTTTTTTGAAGTTTTGAACGAGGTTACCGGCCGTAGTTATAGCGAGATAACTTTTAAATGGCAAATATAATGATGCATCACTTTAGTTTAGCATCTCAGCAAAATCATATTGGTAACTTCGATACATTTAATTGAGAAGGAAAAAAAAAAAGTTGAATACCATAATTTTAAATTGGCCTAAACTGTGGTGTGGTACCTTTTTGTGCGATTTTCTTGTCAATAAATTAAAATAGGTTCCGATTTTTAAATAAAAAATAAGTTATTTTTTTTATTATATATCAAAATTATTTCAGAAAATTAATATTTTGATTGTTTCGATATCAAAGACTTTTCTAGAAAGTTAAGAATTCAAATCACTTAGTTTCAAAGTTGGAGTTTCATATGTTTGATCTCGAAATCATGTGTTGCTTTGACTTGATAAATTTAATGTAGGTGGCAATTAGTATTACTTATTAGTTTAATATGGAAGATTTAATGATGTTGGTGATATTATGTTGCAGGATTGTAGAGGTTGTGAAATTTGTTTATGACAATGGCGACCGGAGCTGCTCCAGCTTCCTTTATGGGTTTGAAGAGCATGGATAACGGATTGGGGTTTGCGAAAACTTCGGATTTTATCAAAGTTTCGGACGTGAAGAGGGTTAAGTTTCATAGAACCAAGATATCAGTGATTAAGAATTCTAACCCTGGTTCAGATATCGCGGAACTTCGGCCTGCTTCTGAAGGGAGTCCTCTGTTAGGTATACGCTTTCTGTTACAATCTCATTAAACTTAAGTTTCAATTACTTACACGTTTAGTAGATTTCATGTTCATGCTATGTAAGCGCTAGTGTATATCCGTGTCAAGTATCTGACGGAGTTTTTTTTTGTTAATAGTTCCCGTACAGAAGTATTGTGAATCCACATATAAAACCATCAGGAGGAAAACCCGAACAGTAATGGTTGGAGATGTAGCTCTTGGTAGCGATCACCCCATAAGAATTCAAACAATGACCACAACTGATACTAAGGATGTGGCTGCAACTGTAGAACAGGTACCCTGTTTTGCTGTTTATAATTAATATCATTTGTACTATCTTAGTATCTGGCGAATTGACAGTAAACTCTGCGGATTTTATAATGATTTGGATTGTAAATAGTATAACTTGATATGTGGCATCCAAGCATAGCTTCATAGGTATGCTATCTTTTGTCACAAGTTCTGAAAGATGACTATTAAAGTGTCGCTGAAATAGTATATATAACATCCTAAGTTGTATGAGTTAACCGGTTCTTTTCTTTCGGAATATTTTTTTAGCATGATCTAATAACCAGCTTATCTTGGTATAGTTTGCGCTTCATCTGGACTGTCAACTTAAAAGTTCTTATGAATTTGCTGTAACTTTCGGTCAATATGTGACAGCCATGACCATAAGTCAACATGCCACAGCCGTGACCTTAAGTCAACATGTCGCAGCTATGTGCTTAAGTCAACATGTCGCAGCTATGTGCTTAAGTCAACATGTCACAGCAATGACCTTAAGTCAACATGTCACAGGCAGCAATGAACTTAAGTGAACATGTGACGGCCAACTGAAGTCAACATGTCACAGCCATGAGTTTAAGTCAACATGTTGCAGCCATGAGCTTAAGTCAACAAGCTTGCGCTGTTTAAATTTTTTTCTGAAAAGACACTGTGAAATTGGGCCCGGTCCTGGAGACCTATGGCACCGATAAGCGACTAGACACCTCACTTTCTGTTTTATCTGTTTATAACATTGTCAACTACTAAGCTAATACTCCGAACACCATATCAGTGTGGTGAAAATATATCCATGTTTTAAAAGAAAATCAATGATGGGTTATGTCATGTTTTATAACAGCGAACTCTCAAAGGAATATGTATAATATAACTTTTATATGCACGCATCATCCTCATCATGCTATATTATCTGTTGTACAGGTTATGCAAATCGCTGACAGAGGAGCTGACATTGTTCGAATAACTGTGCAAGGAAAAAGAGAGGCAGATGCATGTTTTGAAATCAAGAACACCCTTGTTCAGAAGAAGTATGTCTACATCTCAACTGTTAGGAATCTGTCTTTATTTCTTGCTAATATCACTCCAAACGTGCTGGGCATTTGCAGTTATAACATACCCCTGGTGGCAAACATTCATTTTGCTCCATCCGTTGCACTGCGAGTTGCTGAATGCTTTGACAAAATTCGTGTCAACCCCGGAAATTTTGGTACATACTTAACACTAAGTTTATTTCATCAGATTTTCTTTCAAATTGTTCAATCCTGTGATATTATTTCTTGCAGCTAATCGACGAGCTCAATTTGAGCAGTTGGAGTATATAGATGATGATTATCAACAGGAACTTGAGCATATTGAACGGGTGAAGCTTCTTATCAACCTTCCTATAATATATTGATCTCAATGTTTCTATGTTCTAGTATTAAATTAAAAACCTTAATAAGTTTTCTTAAAATGTGCATTCTGTTCACTAGGTTTTTACTCCATTGGTTGAAAAATGCAAGAAATATGGAAGAGCAATGCGAATAGGAACAAACCATGGGAGTCTTTCAGATCGTATCATGAGTTACTATGGTGATTCTCCTAGGGGAATGGTAAGGAGATCAGCTCCTCTAGCGTACTCAAAGTTTCTATTAGATTTCCCTTAGCCGCCACTTATGCCACCAAAACTTGATTTAACAGGTTGAGTCTGCATTTGAATTCGCAAGAATCTGTAGGAAGTTAGACTTCCATAACTTTGTATTCTCAATGAAAGCAAGCAATCCAGTGATCATGGTTCAAGCATATCGTCTTCTAGTGGCCGAAATGAATGTTCAGGGATGGGACTATCCTTTGCACTTGGGGGTTACTGAAGCTGGCGAGGGTGAGGATGGACATATGAAATCTGCAATTGGCATTGGGACACTTCTTCAGGTCCATATCATTGATGCTACTTAACTTTTACCAATATAAATGAACTTTTTAAAATATGTAACTGATTACAAAAGCCTATGTCATTGTGAATTTAATGATTATAGGTTTAGACTTGCTAAATGTTGTCTGGTATACAGGATGGTCTTGGTGATACTATCAGGGTTTCCCTCACAGAACCACCAGAGGAAGAAATAGACCCGTGTAGGAAATTGGCCAATCTTGGTATGAAAGCATCCCAAATTCAACAAGGAGTGGTAGGTTTTTGCATGATAATCTTTTTATTGATCAATATACCTGTATATTTCTATTCTCTAAGCCTTATATTTATCATACTCTTGTAATTCTTATGTCACGTCCATTTCTAGGCACCATTTGAAGAAAAGCACAGGCGTTATTTTGATTTTCAACGGAGAACTGGTGATTTGCCTGTGCAGAAGGAGGTTAGCTTGTAAAATCTTGACAAAATGCTAATGTTGTAATCATATTATACTTTCTTGTTTTCAAATAACAATTTGTACGTTAACGCATGGTAGGGTGAAGAGGTAGATTACAGAGGTGTACTCCACCGTGATGGCTCTGTTATCATGTCTGTTACCCTGGATCAACTCAAGGTTACACTCACTTATATAGCTTCTTTATTGCCATTTTTGTATCTATCACTGTTTTGTCACCACACCTTTCTTAGTTTCCATCATTAATGTTTTTTGCATTTTCCTACTTTGTTCAGACCCCTGAACTCTTCTACAGATCATTAGCAGCAAAACTTGTTCTTGGTATGCCATTCAAGGTCAGTTCATTCTTTATAACATATATTTTTTAAAAATGTTATCGTGGCATAACATATGTGTTTGTTTACTCATCATACTCTGTTTCAATGCAGGATCTTGCAACAGTTGATTCTATCTTATTAAGAGAGCTTCCACCAGCAGACGATAAAGATGCTGTAAGGAGCATTTTCTTTCATGTTTCTTTTACTGTTACGTATTCTGCAGTTTGGATGCCTTGGTGTGTGATGAGCTAATAAATTTTTGTATCAATGATCAGCGTTTAGCTCTTAAGAGGTTGATCGATGTAAGTATGGGAATTATTACTCCTTTGTCAGAACAGTTGACAAAGCCTTTGCCCAACGCTATTGTCTTGGTAAACTTGAATGAACTATCTTCCGGAGCTCATAAGCTTTTGCCAGAAGGTAATATTTTCACCCTTTTAGCACTCTTGGTATGCACAGTTTTGGCTCTCATACTAAATATATGATATTACTTTCAGGCACACGTTTGGTGGTGTCAGTACGTGGTGATGAGCCTTATGAGGAGCTTGAAATTCTTAAAAGCATTGATGCTACTATGATTCTTCATGAACTTCCTTATGCAGAGGAAAAAACTGGCAGAGTACATGCTGCTAGGAGGCTGTTTGAGTACCTTTCGGAAAATTCACTGAATTTCCCTGTTCTTCACCACATATCGTTCCCAAAAGGAATTCCCCGGTAAATTACTGAGATTTTATTTCTTTTATTGCTATAAGATCTTTTAGAATTAATTGTTAATATAAAACTGTTGTACCTACTGGCAGGGATGATTTGGTAATCAGTGCGGGTGCCAATGCTGGTGCTTTATTAGTTGATGGACTTGGAGATGGTATCTTATTAGAAGCTCCGGATCAAGACTTTGAATTTATCAGGAATACATCTTTCAATCTGCTACAAGGATGCAGGATGCGCAACACTAAGACGGTAAGGATTCAATCATTTTGGAAATCAAAAATATTTATTATACATTTGTTTTTTGCTTATGTTTAATTTAAATACAGGAATATGTCTCATGCCCATCGTGTGGTAGAACTCTATTTGATCTTCAAGTGATTAGTGCGGAAATTAGAGAAAAAACATCACATTTGCCTGGTGTTTCGGTAATCATCAAATCCCTTTCACCATACTGAATGAATAACACTGAGTAGCGAGTTTGTTATTCTTAGCATGTAAATATCGCTTATATGTTTTCCTCTTATGACAGATTGCGATTATGGGTTGCATAGTCAATGGACCAGGGGAGATGGCTGACGCAGATTTTGGATATGTCGGTGGTGCTCCTGGAAAGATTGATCTTTATGTTGGAAAGGTAACTAATTATTCCTGAAGTCACCTAAATATTTTTTACAATTGATTACAATTCTTAAAATCATTCTATTTAAAAATATTGGATTATTATTCTAAAAATATAACTTTTATAACCATATTCAATACATTAATATCCCTAAAATTTACAAAGAGATTGGACAAAAGAGTGTTGATGGGTCAACCAAACCTGTTTTGACCCGTTACGTTACCTGTCCAGTTGCCAATGATGTATTTACTTGTCTTTTTCTAAAGATGCAATCCTTTTCCAATGATGTATTTATATCTTTTCATCAACTGTAACTTTGAATGAATTCTGGTTCAGACGGTGGTAAAACGAGGAATTGCAATGGAAGGTGCAACTGATGCATTGATTCAACTAATCAAAGAGCATGGCCGCTGGGTTGATCCTCCAGTTGAAGAGTAGAGGAGGAGTGCATGCTCCATGTATAACAAAATAAAAGGTGGCGGAGCTGCAAATTTGTTATTTAAATGTTTATTTATATTGTTTACTTGAAACCTAGGCGCACCAAGAACATTAAGGTAGCATATTACTGTTACTATTATTTGAGATGTCTAAGGAAAACCGTCTAGTTAAAGGTGATGGTTTACAAGGTTTGCTTGAGTGTTGCCATTGGCTATTTATAAAGAAGATATGATAAGGAGCCAATAATTCAAATATTTTTCTACATAATGTCGATATCTACTAAACAAAAAGTACAACAAACTCATCTCTTATTAGAAGTGTATAGGGCTAATTACTTAAAAAGTCATCAAACTTGACACTTTTTTGTTAGTGTCACTGAACTTTTTTTTTCCTTATTGTGTGTACTGAACTTTCAAATTTTGATCAGTGTGTGTATTTTGTGACTATTTAGCCATGTAAAATGACCATTTTACCATTTGAAATTTGGAAAAAGTAAGGATAAAATGGTCACAAAATATACACAATTATCGAAATTTGAAAATTTAATACACTCAGTGAAGAAAAAAAAAAAGGTTCAATTTGATGACTTTTTAAGCAATTAGCCCAAATGCATAATATACTGGCATTGTTGCAACCAAACAATTCAATCATGTAAACTTTGAATAAAATGGCTAGAGGAAGTCACCTCTAGTAGCCAAAGCTAATCGCGCTCTTTGCTTATTTGTTTACGTTTCTTGTACAACACTCAACCTATCCAACTATACACACACCAGCAGTTACTCCACTCGCAATGTCGGCATTCATAACTCTGCTCGTTCCTTTTGAATATGATTAAAATTCATTTGGTTTGTTACTCTCTACATTAGCTGCGGTTGTATTGGTCCCCATTTCGGGTGCCGGTGAAGGTGACTTGTCTGTTGGTGAAACCTATATCAGAATTATTCTACTAATTTTAAGACTCATTAGTTTTATCTAGGAATTTAAACAAACTAATAATATAAGCTCTCACAAACCTATATCACTAACTCTATTGGACATGAGGACTGTAACAAAATACGATAGAGACAGGCGAGTCAGTTACTAATATAAGAGCAGCAATGACTCTATTGCAGCCACCACCTACCAACGTGACAAGCTATTGACACTCATCCATTAGCAGTATAATATCCGTATACACGTATATGAACCTGACTTCAGTCCATCACGTTAACTCTCATATTCTATCTTCAACTTCTATTCCATATATTAAAAATGGTAATGCAACGTACAAATAACTACTCTTCATTCAAACGTCAGGCACAAATTATAGTCATAGTTCATCTTTCTGGTCTTTCTGGTCATTTTTGCTGCTTTCTTTGGCATCGGTGTAAGTAGGTTTCTGGAGCTTGAAGGGGACTGAAGCATGTTTCTTGAGGAATTTGTAAAAAGCCACTACTGTTCGATCGACATCTACAGTTATCTGCCACCCATAGACGGTATATGATCAGATTATATACTAAGAAATAAGAATGGTTTTTAGTGGTAAAGAGCCACTATCTCTTCTCATTTTATAGTAATTAGAATAATTTTTATGATGTACTTTGTAGATTTAAAGTTTAAACATGTTCATCAAAGTAAAAAAAATGATTAAATAGAGTTTGTATTTAAGAGCTAAAAGCATATTAATCTCAGTAAATATCACTTACAGGATCGGAGCTTTTGTTTCCTGCTGGGTAGAAAAGTATTGTCGGGTACCCATCAGCCTGCAATATCCAAAAATCATATATCATATTTGGACTAATGAAAATTATCAACTTTCATCAGTAGGGTATGTAATGAGATCCAAACAATCAACTTTGAACAAAAGTAATGCTATTGCGATTTTAATTGTTGATTTTACCTTTGCCATTGGATGCTCATTTGTACTTCCGTCCATCTTTGCTATTACCAAGGAATCTATTTCACGCAAATGCTTAGCAAGCTTGCTGTAAGTTGGTTCTAAAGCTTGGCAATGCCCACACCATGGTGCATAAATCTGCATAAAAAACTCGTGTGTTCAACCATTAATTTCCTTAAAACACTATATATGTATTCACTTTTATATGTACCTCTAATAGAACATCTTTCGACTCATCTAAGACAATATCATCAAAGTTGTTACCAACAACTATCTTCACATCACCATCATTCTGCATCCGTGACAATCGCCAAAAAAAGAAGTTAGCTCTGAGAAAAATAGCAAACAAATCAATAAGCCCCAAACGAAGAACTTACATCCTAAGGAATTGGATCGGACTTGTAGAATGGTTTAAGCGTGTCGCTGTAAAAGCCCCTCCAAAAGCCTGACAAATAGAAAATTAACATCAAGAGACGGCCAGTCAGAATTGCATTTTTAATCAAAGACCATTGTTAATTAGATTTTTTTTTGGGAGAAAAAAATAGAGTACAAGCAAAAGATCTAGTTGAGTTACATATTTTACCTTGAGATTTTCAAGGGTCAAATCTTCGTCAAATACGAACTTCTTACCATCATCATTTCCGGTATATCCAATAATCTGGTTAAGACATTCAGTATATGCTTACTATTTGTACTTCATTTTGTCAAAGTAAATAAGAAACTAATACAACTTGCAAGCAAAATACATGAAAAAAAGATAAGATGCAAAATGGAAACACGCATTACTTGTGGAGCATCTCCTGTGATTCCAAAATAATCTGCAACAGGCTTTCCGACATCTTCGTTGTCCGTTTCCACATGTACAAAGATAAGCTGCCCATAAACATATAACGTGGATTTAGTAAACACTCTCGAGTAATTATTTTTTAAGCTTACATAATTGTTTCGTTTAAATACCTTCCCCTTAAATAACTTTGCAGCATCCTCAAATGTACGTATAACCTTAGTTGAACCCTTTGATGTCGCAAATAGCAGCACCTGACAGCAGAAAGAACAGTTTATGCACGTGAAGTGACATGTTTATCAGTCTTAAATAGCCAGTTATCGTAACCTAAGAGTATACTGTAATTACCTGTTTCTTAATTGGGCTTTCAAAAATCATAGTTGCACTTTCTTTTGAGAAAGTTGTCACCAAGGGAAGTTTGTTTGCAAAAACAAACTCCTTAATTGCAGACTTCTCGAATGGACCATCTGTACGAAATAGAACGAATGAAAACATAAAAACAAATAGACGAAACTGCCACCATCATCATGAAGTAATGACAAGTTCAGAAATGGGTGATGATACTAAGTACTGACCATGACAGCTAACTTTCTCAGCATCTTTCTTTAGCAAGACCAAAGCTGGGAGTTTGACATAAGAATCGATGTGGAAAAGCTTGGCAACTTTAGCATCTATGGTTTGGTAAAAGTTGACATCATCATCAAGCCTTGAAGCTCCAGCAAGCTCCTCGCTTTCAGAACCCTAAACACAGAACAGCATGGAATCAATAATCTTCCTTTTTTAAGCCTCAAAGGCTCAAAGATGGCCTTTTCTGTTCAAATTTGCACGAAAATTCTAAACTTCCACCAAAAAATTGCAATTTGTAGCATGTGTTATAATGTTTGATATCGCTGTGTAATTTTGGGCTATAATCAGTTATCAAGTGCAAGTAAATACCACCAAAGAGTCGAGGTAGGCCAAAACAAGTTTGTCCTCGGATGCAAGTATTTTCTCTGCATCTTCTACACTTGTTACATTGTACACAGCAGGTCCAGTCTTTTTCTTGATCCAAGTTACTATAGCTTCCCTACATTCCAAAAAAACACCAAAAAATCAAATCAACTTCATTAATTCCACACTCCTATAACATCTACACAACAAAAACATCATTCCAACTGTCAGAATTACATAGCCCTTCCTACTCTTTTCATAACATGATCTGAAAAAAATAAAAGACAGAATCTTATGCTTAGGGGGGCGTTTGGAATTGCTAATTTCAACCTACTTGTCTGGTTAAACATAAGCATTTATCAACCTGCTTATCAAAATTCTTTATTAATTTGCATTTTCTAAAATTCTTATTCAAAGGGTGTTTGGGATTGCTTACTTTTAATGCTTATCTGCTTACCTTTAAGCCGATACGCAGATTGGAAGTTCGAACAATCCAAACTGTTTCTACTTATATGCTCATATGTAACCTAAAAACCCTTACTAAGATATATGAAGCCCCAATGGTATCACTCCCCCAGCGCAAACGTCTAGTTGACCGGTCAAGGAGGGCTTTTAGAGGATATAGGTCATGGGTTCAATCCCAACTCCTAACTAAATCCTAAAGGTCGCTGGAACATGTTCGCATTGCTAGGGGCTAGGTCCTTGGGGAGGGTCAGTCAGCACCCAAAAGGGGTGCACATGGTCAAGGTTTCCTCGCCGATCTAAACCTTTTGAGGAAAGATATATGCAGCCCTCTAATGTTCTTCTCACTACGAATCAAATATAAACTTTTAACCAAATCCAAACACCATTTACCAAAGTGCTTATTATCATCAATTATATACTTAACATCACAACTTGAAGATCAGCAATTCTAAAACTACAATCCATTCATTAAATAAAAAACAAACACACAGACATAGTAACTTACTTAGTGCGTGGACCGAGATAAGGCTTATGAACACCATCCACAAACCACAAAACAGTCGGAAACCCTTGCACCTCATATCTCTCAGCCAGCTCACTCTCCTCCTGAGCATCAACTTTAGCAAGCACCACCTTCTCCTTCTCATCCCCCTCCCCCTTCAGCTCAGTTGCAGCCGCAGCATACTCAGGCGCCAACGCCTTACAATGCCCACACCAAGGAGCATAAAACTCCACCATCACATACTTATTCCCCTCAACCACATCACCAAAATTCCCTTCAGTCAACACTACAACATCATGATCATCAAAATGAGTTAGCACATTATCATCTTGTGGCTGATCATAGTCCTCAGGTACTTCAAAGTCTTCAAAGTCTTCGTAGTTTTCGAAGCTTTCGTCGTCATCTTCGTCTCCTGCAAACGGGTCAAAATCTGGAAAATCTTGATCTGGGTCGGTGGAATGTGATGTTTCTGAGAGTTCTGGTTCTTCTAAGAAGCTGAGGTCTTCTTCATCATCTTCTTGTTCAATAGTGTTGGTTGGTTTGGAGAGTGTGAAGTGTGAGAAGATGAGGAGGGTTGAGAGTGTGAGTGTGATGAGTAGTTGATTGGCCATTGATGATTGAGTTGAAGTGGTTCAGACAGAACTGGATCTAGTTAATAAGGGGTTTAAGGTAGGAAGTGATGAAGATATGTGTGTTTAAGGATATACATGACGTCATGTATGTGAAAAATGTTTTTTTGGCTATATGGTCCTTGAGCTTCTGATAAGCTTTTGTTCAGCCCCCACACTTACTATTCCCTATTCCTTATCGAGGGTGTCAATTCTTGATAAGACACGAACATGAAAATGATTAAAAACGAAAGATAACATGAACCTGAATTGGTTGCCATTCGCGAACCCAAATGGCTAAACATGGATCTGAATCAGTTGCTACCCCTAATATTACGCATCATTTGAGGCTGATAAATTTTAATGTTAGAAGTCGATGACGAATTTACATTATCAAAAGAAAATTATATTTACATCTCGTTATCATTTTTTACTACTTAGACTTTCCTTTGATGAGAAATTTTTAAAAAGTATAAGTTTTAACTACTTCATCATAGAAACTACAATCCATAAAGACTAATTACATTTTATGTTCAAAACATATTTAAAAACAAAAAATACGTCCCTAACAAAACTTTACAATATTAGACCGCGAATGATTTACAACAACATCTCAATCCCGTACGTGTGTATAAGAGATGTGAGATGTAAACACTAAACAATCACATTTCTACCAGATGGCAAAGAGACTACCTAGAACTAGGGGTGAGCATCGGTCCCGGACCGGACCGCCAAAACCGAGGACTGAATGTGGTCGGTCCGGTCCGGTCCAACATGCCAAAATAATCGGTTTGTGGTCCGGACCGGACCGAGGACCGAATTAGCCCAAAAGCCTAGACCGAGGACGGGACCGAATTTGGTCGGTCCGGTCCGTTCGGATCGTTTGCTCACCCCTACTTAGAACACTGTCGATTTAGTAAAATGGTAAACTACGTGGCTATATGGTAACTAATTGAAAAAATGTATCGAATCGAAATAAATAAAAAAGATGAGGGGCCTTAGTGAGACAATCTCCACCATTTCTTCTCAGGCAAATGTGGTTGTTGGTTGTAATTCACAAAGCCATGATTAGCATCGTTGCTCAGGTAACCCGCATTTAATTTATACATCTAATCATGATTGCATATATATAATTATAGATAATGATTTGGCTTGGCTAATGCAGGAGCGTGTACTTGGGGCTGCCCTTGGAATTGCATTGACCGGAGCTCTTATTTTCGATGAGCGCAGGTTCATTTACAAAACCATAGCACAGAATCAACCTCATTCTAGTTCATCTCAGGTTATTTTTTCATATCCTCATGTAATTGTTATTTTGTGTGGATGATAGTATTTTGCTATTATTATTTTATCAGTAGGCCACCCCTGATTGACCTATGTGAATAAGCTTTGATGTTTTAAAATATATATTCATGGCTCGATAGTGATAAGTCAAAGAAATTTTGGTTAAAACAATGTACAAATTGTAATATTGTGTTATAATTTTGCGACTCATATGTGCAAATGACCATAAAGAAGGTGGTTCTAACAGCTCGATAATGTATGACGTATTGACACTCATGATAGCTCATAAGTGCGAAACGCCTAAGCAGTATGACTTAGACATTACATATCTAACAAGTGTTTGCTTCTATTTCTTTTAATCTCCACCGAAATTATAAATTGTAGAAGTACTATATAAGTAGCAGGAGAAAATATCGTTTTTTAGAAGCTCAGCTTAGACGCTTAGCCACTTCCACTTTCTGCTTGTGATTCTCAAAGCTTTTCCACTAAGTGAAGCGGGCAATGTTGACTGTATGCAAGCTGTCCTGTTACATCTTATATTGAGATTGGAGGTCATATCATTGTATGCTGACAATCGTAAAGTATTGATTTATCAGTTAGTCTTTCGTGTATATCATTTAATCTTTGCCATGTCCGAGCCTTGTTGGAATCTACTGAGTCCGGGTGTCACGTACTCACGTCTGAGGTCATAATGGAGTGGTTTTCTGTCTCTATCTGTAGTGGATTGAAAACTATAAGAATCTATCGAATACATCAGAATAAACTTTATAATAAAGGAAAGAATAGAGGTTGTAGGGGAGGTGGGGGGCTGAGATTATCTGATGCGGATGAAGTAGTTTTTCGCCCATATTTGATTTACATTGACAGCTTTCCGAATTCACGAATAGTAGAGATGTTTCTCTCCTTCGCATATCTGCTTTAATGGTATTCTGTTAAAAAAAAAGTTTGTTATATATTATATGTTATCGCGTTAGTTTGCATTTCTGTCACCTGTTAAGGATTACCTGCCTAGATGAGTTTAAAATACAGTCGGAACATAAGAAATGAATGGCTACCAGATTATATGAGATTTAAGCATTCTACATTAATTTGCAGCATCCATTAAGCTGTTTTATTTATTAATCCTGAAGCTTTTATATTGAACTTTCAGATAAAAGAGTCTACTTCTGGAAAGAAAATTGACTTTGCACACTATTGGAACAAATCAGTGGATCGGATTTTTGGACCAGTTATCCAGGCTGTTAGCTCTCAGCGGTCGTAGAGGTGCAATACTTGTGCTACACAACCAAAGTTATGGAAATATTTTACTAGATTATGTTCGGCCTAATTTTTACAATGCCATGCTAATATATTCTTTTTAAGGATCTTGACACCATATGCATTGCCACAACAATTTTATTAGGTGTTCATGTTTTTATTATGACGCATTTTTACCATTGTGTTTCTCTTTTACAAGATCACGGATACATTTATACATATTGACTTTTAGAGGTCAAACTAATAAACTTCGAAAAAACAAGTTATATCAATATTCAACTTTGGGACTG
Organism: Chrysanthemum makinoi; assembly: GCA_910596185.1. NCBI lineage: Eukaryota > Viridiplantae > Streptophyta > Magnoliopsida > Asterales > Asteraceae > Chrysanthemum > Chrysanthemum makinoi. The sequence continues at coordinate 148,373,939 of OU343218.1, forward strand.
TTAGAATCGACTTTCAGTGGTCAAAAACAGAAAATGGATATAATATTTAGGAACCTGAAGCCATCCTTCATTCCTATAGAAGAGATCCAGGTTGAAGTTGAATATCGATGATTGGATTAACAGTTTTAATTGCTCTATGGAAGGACTTGCAAACTGACAGATGAAACATTAGTATGCAAATAATTCCAATCTTTATCTTGTTTTATTGTTAACTTTGTCTAATTTCTCTCATTAATGAAGGTTTATTTACGATAAATTGCCGGTTCGTATTAAGTTCTCAAACAAAGATAGATAATAATGAATGCCTGGCTTTTTCTTGTATTGTAGAAATTATTAAATGAGCTGAGCATATAACATACTGTTCCATAAATTCCAGTCTCGGTGTTTGTCTTTGCAGCTTTTAAAGCTGATATATTTTTTGTATGTGAGTTGCTCATTGTTATTCAGGAACTGATATAGATCTATCGTCTTTTGCTAGAAAAATGAACCACATTAGTGCTGCATTTTAGATCACTGCGACTTTCTAACACAGTTAACTGTTATACAATGTCTTATCATAGCTCACGTTTGCTTTTGATATTAATCATTGTGATCCACAAGTACATGCATTTGTCACGGATGGTTATATTGCATGCATCATATATCCCAAATTTTTGAGGAACAAATGAAGAGTAACAAACGAAAATTAGCTTAGAACTTATTACATCAAACTGATGGTATAACTGTACTGTTTCTACTCAAATTGGCCCGGCGGGTGTTCAACACATAGTAGACACCCATGGCTACGAGAACTAAAAAAACAAAACTAAAAAGAATGGCAGCAATACCTCCAGCTCCAACTATAGGCCCACCCACTCTGCTTTCATATGCTAAGCTCGACTGAACCGTAGCAGCTAGAGGCAAAGGTGAGCAAGTAGAGACTTCACATGGGTTTACAGCGTTCAGTTGTGCATTCGGGTGAAAGAAAGTATAAGCAGATGGTGGTAAAGCCATGAGGTTGTGAGCGAGCCCATGAGGAGCTCGATCTTGAGTTCCTGAAGCGAGGAAAAATAGTAGAGTTAGTATGAGAACAACTGATGGTCTTGGAGTCATTTTGAATCTGTGCAGTATTTGATACTAAATTATGAGCGGAATTCGCACTATATATAGTGGCTTTTTTATCATATTTTGTGACATACAACACTTTAGAAGGTTGGGTGAGGGAACAAAATGATGACTTAAGGTGCTTCTATGTTCATCACATGATAACAAATGACAAAAGAATACCCCTTTCTTCTATGTCAACTCCTAATGTTTCTACCAGTTTGGTACATATACTTGACTAGGATGTAGCTTTTGTATAAAGGGTATAATGGTCATACAAGGAGATGTTGTATAGAAACAGGTATGATATAACGAATGCGTGTAATTATTGTATTATTAGAGTGGCAAACGCATGCTGTTGCTGAAATCAATGCTTATTTCTTTTAGCCCCATGCAAACATCATAAGGCTCCATTATTTTTTTAAATAATATTTGAAAATTTCTATGTTTTGTTATATACAAATACTTGTTTGACATGAGTATTCATAAGCTGAATGAATATAATGAACTTGATTTGACAACTTCAAGCCCATCCTTTCATTTTTGATGCTTGAGACTTGAAGCTAATTTATTTAATTTGGTGGTGTTTGGTTATAAATATGAGGTTTTTGCTCAGACCCATATGTGATGATGCCTTATTCTTTTGCCAACATTGAGCACTTTGACATGATATGTGACTGGTTTTAATTAAGAAAAAAATTACTACGTAATAGAAATATTATGGTGATCTTCCGCAAATTAACAATAGTAATGTAGTTTAAGAGGTGACATGCCACCATACAAGCTATCAAAGCCAACTCATCACCATCATTTCTTTGGGATTACTTTTGATTTGTTTCTTTATAGTAATTGTGTTGATATGTAATAAAATTAGTTTATAATATATAATTCTTACTATCAATTTTCCATTACTTACAGTTTTTATTCAACTTATTAAGAAAAATCTATACCTACATCATGTCCTTAAAATGATTAGATCATGTGAACACAATAACAATACTCAATCATGTCGAAGCGAGGTTCAAGAAAGGTGAGATTTAGATAGTCACAACCCATTACAGTAAAAAGACTGTTTCAATAAAGAATTCGGCAAATGTGTGTGTGCAAGCAAATAGACTTTATGTGTGTTGTGTGAGGATGAAAAGACTATGACATAAAAGAAAGTATATATAGCAAAATCATACAAGCGTGCAAAAACATAAAGGCGCACAAATATAGAAACATGAAAACATGAAGCATATATACGGACAATATAGCACTAAGGGCACATAAAGATCATATTTCAAAAAGGTAACATATGAAAAGATAAAGCAATACACTCACAAGAGCATACAATTGTAAAAATAAAACATGCATAAAAGTCATATAGCCATCTATGGGATACAATTATTCAAACCAAGTTTTTTAAGATCGGGATCCTATTTAGGATCGTTTTTGTCTTTTCAAGATCGTGATCGTAAGATCGGTTCGAGATCCTAAGATTCTACTATATGTCAATTTTTAATGATCTTTCTAATATTATTCAAATCTATAAATTATTATAGAGTAAACTCTAAAATACATACATGTGGTTTACCCCGTTTCGCACAATACATCCCTCTCGCAAAAGTTTCAACAGATACATCACTCCGTTAGTAAAAGTTAACCTATATACATCCCTCGGTTAAAATAAGGACTAACGGTGCAAATTATTTCTCCGTTATCTTCTAACGAGATATAAAATATTTACACCATTAGTCATCTGGGTTAACGGTATTTGCAATGTTAGTCATTTTTTATGTTTTCTTTCGTTTTTTACGTTTTCGTCCGTTTTTTTACGCTTTCGTTCGTTTTTTTACGTTTTCTTCCGTTTATTTTCATTTTGACCTGTTTTTTTACGTTTTCGTCCGTTTTTCTAAGTCTTTGTCCGTGTTCATACGTTTTCGCCCGTTTTTTACGTTTTCGTCCGTTTTTTTACGTTTTCGTCTTTTTTTTTAAGTTTTCGTCAGTTTTTTTTTTACTTTTTTGTCTGTGTTTTTAATTCTTCGTCTTTTTTTACGTTTTCGCCCGTTTTTTTCATGGTTTCATACGTTTTTATCCCTTTTCATAAACTTTTATTCGTTTTCGTCCGTTTTTCTTATGTTTTCATCCGTTTTCATCCATTTTTTTTAAATATAATATGTATGAAAACGGATAAAAATGGATAAAAACGTATAAAAATAGATAAAAACGTATAAAAATGGATAAAAATGTTTTTGTATCAATTTTAAATCACGATTTTGACCCCTTTCTGGTCCGAATAATCAAAAGTGTAAAGTACGAGAGTTGTCCGAAATGATGTTTTACAACAAGAGACGCGAGATTTTAACCTGAAAATTCAAAACAAGGGTTGTTTACTACCAAAACTTAAGCGGTTTTCGACCAAATTCATAAGTTATGAATTTGGTCAAAAACCGCTTATGTTTTGGTAGTAAACAACCCTTGTTTTTAATTTTTATGTTAAAATCTCGCGAGAAACATCATTCCGGAAAACTCTCGTGTTTTACACTTTTGAAGATTCGGTCCAGAAAAAGGTCAAAATCGTGATTTAAAATCGATACAGAAACATTTTTATCCATTTTATTATGTTTTTACAAATTTTCATACATGTTTATCCGTTTTCATACATATTGTACGTATAAAAATAGATGAAAACGGATAAAAAGATAAGAAAATTGGACGAAAACGTAGAATAATAAATGAAAACGAATAAAAGTGTATGAAAACGGATAAAAAAGTGAAAAAAACAGACGAAAACGTAAAAAAGCGGAAGAAAACGTAAAAAAATAGACGAAAATGTATAAAAATGGACGAAAATGTAAAAAAGCGGGCGAAAACGTAAAAAAACGAACGAAAGCGTAAAAAACGGAAAAAAACGGACGAAAACGTAAAAAAACGAGCAAAACGTAAAAAAACGGACGAAAACGTAAAAAACTGGACAAAAACGTAAAAAATGGACGAAAACGTAAAAAACGAAAAAAAAACGAACGAAAACATAAAAAAGGACTAACGGTGCAAATACCGTTAACCCAGAGGACTAACAGTGTAAATATTTTATATCTCGTTAGGAGATAACGGAGAAATAATTTGAACCGTTAGTCCTTATTTTAACTAAGGGATGTATATTGGTTAACTTTTACTAACGGAGTGATGTATCTGTTGAAACTTTTGCGAGAGGGATGTATGGTGCGAAACAGGGTAAACCACAGGGATGTATTTTGTAGTTTACTCATTATTATATATTATAAACACAAAATTATATGAATGTTTCATGAAAATATTGTTCTAAATAAAGAATATGGAATGCTTAAGAAGAATCACCATTGTTTTATAAATTATATGAAAGCATAAACCATAAATTTGTACTTTTTTTTTAGTTTGCGGTTAGAGAAAAGTAAGATCGGATCGGAGTAGATCTTAAGATCCTATGATCAAGATCAGGATCCTATACGATCTTAAGCTTGTTAAGATCCTACATAGGATTCAGATCATTTTTGTTTTATAGAATCGTAAAATTGTAAGATCCTAAGATCAAGATCGAAATCTTAACAACTACTATGATTCAAACATATATGGAATAAATCTAAAAGAACATACATAAGCCATAAAAGCATAAAAGCATGAAATCCTATAAGCATGAACTCATAAAAGGCTAAACGGGCCTACGCTCAATGTATAAGTTTGTATAGGGTGTTGCGACACAAGAAGACATATACAACAATGTGACTTCATACATAGGTGCAAAATCATATGGTCTTTAGGGGTCATTTAGCCATTAATTTAATGCACATTGTGTTGAGATTTATTGATTTGATGGTACAAAACACGAAGAATGAAACAAGAAGGACTTAAAACGACAAGTAGAAAAATTACAAAAAAATGGAGGATTTGGAAGATTCCAGAAGATATGCTTAAAAGAATATTTAGTTTCCTTAATGCATTAGAAATATTTTCCTTTGTAAACTCTAATATCTCTAGTAATTAAAGAGACATAGGGTCGTAGAGATGGTTGTGTGCACATACAATGTAGTCGACTAGAGGTTTGGTGTAGCCCCAAGGTTAAGAGTTTTTTAAACCTATTATAGTTAGATAATCGTTCTACCGTTGATCAGGTAGAATTGAGGCTTGGAGTGTATGTAATTGTGCTTTGATGAAGAAAAAATACAATAACATTGTAGTTTTATTTATTTCGATGTGCATGTTATATCTTTGTTATTGTTATCCCTAGTGCTCAAAACGATCCATGGAGTTGTTCTAAACTCCAAAATTGGTATCAGAGCCAAGGGGCTCGTGATCTAGGATCTACAAGGTTTTTCGAAGAAAACATGAAAAATTCGAATCTGGTACAATTTTCGTAATCTTTCTGCAGGGCTGTTTTCAAGAGACGATATCGCATTTGTTAACCGTTGGATCGGGTATTTTTGGTGAAGGTTCTTGGTATATCAAGGAAGATTTTCACCGGAGGGATCTTCAATCTGAGCACCCAATTGTAAGTTATTAAATTTCGAAAACTGCTGCAGAGAAAGGTGTCGTTTTTAAGAAAATTGGTTTTAGGTTTTCGATATTTATGATTTCCTTATTCGAATGGTTTGATTCAACATGGAAGTCATTGTTATCGATGAAAGCAGCTTTAAATGAAGGGTATGATCGTTTTTAGGGGTTTTGTATTATCGGTTTAGGGTTTGCTAACTTCTACGTATATGGATACAAGTTTAAGTTGTTAACACGACTGTCGTTTGCGTTAACATTGTTCATGTGTTATCAGTTTATGTTGGTATTGTCTACTTAAGCTGTTCATCTTTGTATGCTGGTCATCTCTGTTTGAATATAAAGGGAGCGTATTATTGAAGAATACAAGCATATGAAAAGTTGAAAACCCTAACTGGTGTTTGCATTCTTTTTACTTATTACTGGTCTATTAATGAAGATGACAGTCCAAAGATACAGAAAAGCGATAACCAGATAAAGGAACCTATAGAAGAGAACACGGTTTCATATAAGATGATGGTCAGGAAGAAAAAGAAGAGGATGACGATGGTTAGTTTTTTGCTACTGATTTTCAGAATCTGGTTCCTATTTTGAGAATTGATTCATTGTTAGTTGTTCTTAATAAGTTTTTTGTGGAATTCGAGGGTAGAAAGATCTAACTTTGGTCAGTTATACTTTGTGCCGATTAACTACTCAGTTAATGCTGCTTATACAACCTTTATGCTGCTCGTTACTGTTGCCAAAGATACTTAATGTTGCTAGTTGCCTGTTAGTGATGCTACTTGACATGTTACTGCTGTTCCATCTACGATAGTTTATGCTGCTAGTTCATATCAATCAGGTTACTACTGTTGCGACAAGGTTTAACCTGCTGCATGTACTTAACATTTAGATTGTTTGGTTTTTGTTGTTTTAATAGGAATAACGAGAGAGTGGGATAATATGAAGGATACAAGGCTGCATGACCTAGGTTTCGAATCTGTTAATGTGGTTATAAGGTTGCATTTGTGTTATTTGGAACTTAGTACTGCTGCGTTATCAATTTAGTACTGCCAATACACGGTTAGTGTTGCTCCATGTAATTACTACTGATCGTTATTTATTTTGCCAAAAGATAAAAAAGTTGAAATTCTTTATTGGTGAGATAAGTAGATATGATATGGGGTTATAGGTAATTGATATATGGTATGAGATTGTGCAAATATGTGGTACAGTTTGTATATGTGTGATGCTTTGGACAGATTGTGCAAACATGATATGAGGCAACAAAGGAAGCATATTTGTTTGTGTTTTTTTATTGGCATGAGTTACAAGGAGTGAGGGGAAGCTCATATGGTTTTTAGTATTGTTTGATATCAGATAGCACATGGTTACGGTTCTCAGATTTATTTGTGATATAAAATGACACACACAAGAAGAAGTTTGGATTTTTGGTTTTTTTTAAATGTTCTTAAAATGTTTAATAGGCTTGTATTTGGATTACTTAAATAATTGGTTACGAAGAAGGTTGATTATCACTTATTTGAAGATTGAAGTTAGAATATCAGAGTCATTGATGCACCAATCATGATTTCTTTCGATATGAATGTGTTGTGTGAGCATGCGGCTATGGATTGACCGCTCCATTCTGATCAGCTGCAAACGTCGGGGTGTACCTGCATAAGACAGTTAGCAATAAAGCGCACGAAAGTGTCTTTGATCACTTTCGATGAATTGAGGTACACGGCCCACGGTTCCCGTTGATCATACAAGTACTTGCTGTGATCGGTATAATTCGAAGAATTTCCTTGACAGGGTTTCGCAGATGCTCTAGCTGTTCTCAAACCGAAACGTCTCAAAGAAGACAACACGGAGTGAGTGAACCAGTAATTTAAGTCCACCGATTGATGAAAAGAGATTTGAAAAACAATCGTGTATTGCTCAATAGAAATTGTTTTTGCAATATAACGAAGGTTTTAATGAAAATCAATTATCAATCATAAAACACCTTTTGATTTGAAAAATTAGTACGGTCGGCGTGCTAATGAAAAGAGTTTTAAAGCACAAAGACTGGTTTTTCAAAGGTATCCGTCAATCCATAACTGAACCAGGGATTGATTCAAAAGATTGAATTGCCCCATTGTTTCGTTCAGGTTGTCACATGGTTGATCAATATAATAGATCTCACATGCCACCTACCAGGAGCTTGTTAGATGTTGGCTCGAGAAGGCTTTCCATCTTCACAGTGAATATGTAAACACATCACTCAGATGTTCTGGCAATACCACAAGGATAATGCGTAGGAATCAGGATATAATTTCTCTTTCCACATTGTGTAAAACAGAGAGTCTTCATTGAAATTGTCTTAATGAGATTTATTGATGATCTCGTGGCTCTAGACTCAATTTGTGCATTTTTGGATCCTATATCGGAGACTAGGGAGAGGGTCTCCTTCTTCAATATCAACAATCTCTAAGAGAAAGTCGATAGATAATGTAGGTTCCCGTGAGAATGAAACAAGTCCTTTTAAGAGGAACTTGAGTAGCTTGGGAAGTTTAGTGCAGTGCGTCACTGGGTCCATGACGTCTTGTCTTCAATACCGGTGTTACCTTAGTAACCACCAGTAGCATATTTATTGAACCCGGTTTCTGCCCTAAGGTTGAATTATTGGAGGGCTATTTCTTTTCACCCTTTTCACATTCAATTCTTTTTCATTCTTCAACCCCTTCAGTGCTTACGAGACTTCATTACTAGAACCTTGTTGGGTTTATTCCAGTACTAGCTCTGTCTCAGTCCGCACTCTTCCCGTATCTCACTTTTCTCTTTTTTCAATATACCTAAGGACTCTACACTATCTAGTGGATTGTCCGTGGGTAGATCCCTCCGGCTCTGGTGGGATCATGGGAACCAATACCTAACCTTATCATCCTTATATCACCGTACATAAAGTAAAGTTGGTCGGTCTATTTGGTATTGTTCATCTGCCATAGGAACCAATTGAAAACCATTTGAAAATCAATCCAGATACTTGTGATATATTATCAAAGCATTTTGTACCTGAATTGTTTTTGATATTTTTAGAAGAAGAACTCCCCCTCAACATGTGAATCAAGTATTTGAAATAGTTTTCCACACGGAGGCAAGAGAAAGAATTAACTTATTTGATTACCATTTTCTAAAAGATATCAACATCACTTCCCTAATCGAATCAAGTAGATAAAGCATTTTGGGGAAGGATGAGGTTTTCATGATTTTGCTCCCCCTCAATATGTGCCTCAAGATTTGAAAAGAGTTTTGCACATACTAGAGGGAACCTCCACATTGAGATAAGTGATCACGTTTCAAATCATAGGTTTAAGATAAATGCTCCCCCTCAACATGTGCATGGAAAATTTGAAATCGTTTGTCACATGTGGGAAGGAGAGCTTGTACATCCTTATAAAACCATTTACCGAATTATCAGTTTAAATCCAATTTAAATCACACATTCTCCCCCTATCACTTTGAGATTTGTGATCTCTTATAGATTTAAATTGATTTTGAAAGCTTATGAGGAGAATTGTGACTTGATTATGAAAGCGTTTTAACTGATAAGGATCTGATTTTGAGATTTTAAACTCAATTGGTTAAACATGCATGATTATCTTTAGAAAATAATAGAATGCCAAATAACTTTTTAATTTAATTGAAATCATTCTCCCCCTCAATCAATGACATAGGTTGTTGATTGAGAGATAGATATTTTGACAAATAAATCAAGATGATTATCAAAAATAGAGTCCGAGTTATTTTTTCATAGCAGTTCGTTTTCAGCAGATAAATGTTTTTAGAATCAGAGCATGGAATTTTGAAAATATGATACAAGTATGGCTCGTTCTTTCTTTGACAAGCGGGTTCTTGCGACATGACAATAAACCATTTTTTCTCTTTCTCTCAAATTTTTTTTTTTATTTATTTTTTTTAATAAGAATTCGAGCAACATCTAAAGTCCCGTGTCATTCTTTGAATGACAGCACAAAGACCGTAGATATTATCGAATCTAGAAAAACATGACAAATTGACAATATTTTTTGAAGATTTTTCAAATTTTTCAGATTTTTATGGATTTTGAAAGTTTTATAATTTTGTATTTTGTTTTTCGAATAAATATTTACAAGAGATAGATGAGCATAGACCTTTACTCCTCGTCTTCTTCCGGAAGACGTTTGAGTGTTTCTGGTTGAAGGCTTTTCAAGCCTAGTCGTGGAAGTATGAACTCAAAGCGTTCTCTTGGAAGAGCTTTGGTGAAGATGTCGCTAAGCGATATTCAGACCTCACAAAATAGAGTTCCACCACACCCTTTTCCACTTGTTGCCTGGTGAAATGATGACGAATGTCGATATGCTTAGCTCTTGAGTGTTGAACGTTATTGCATGAAAGAGCAATAGCACTTTTATTATCACACTACAGAGGGATTTTGTTAAATACAAAGCCATAGTCAATTAATTGAGATCTCATCCAAAGGATTTGAGCACAACAAGATGACATGGCTATGTATTCTGCCTCTGTAGAGGAAATAGAAGTACTCATTTGCTTCTTTGAAGACCAGCTCACAAGCTTATCACCCAAAAACGAGCACCTCGGACGTGCCGACGAGTATCTTGAAATCCTGCATGATCAGCATCTGCATAGGCTGTTAGTGACATACCGGTGTCCTTCGGTACCAAAGTCCCATATTGATGGTTCCTTGGAGATACCGAAAGACCCGTTTAACCGCTTCAAGGTGCTTTTTAGTAGGCTTAGCATGGTATCTAGCACACATGCAAACAGCGAACAAGATGTGCGGTCTACTAGCGATGAGGTACATCAGGGATCCAATCATACTACGATATTTTGTTTGGTCAATCATGATCCTGAGTGGTCCTCATCTAGTTTGGTTCGATCAATCATGAGAGTGTCAACAGGGTCACTTGAATCAAATCCAAATTTCTTTAAGATCTCAGTAGCATATTTAGATTGATTTATGAAAATGCCTCCGGGACTTTGTGAAATTTGTAGTCCCAAGAAAAATGACATTTGTCCCATCATTGACATTTGAAATTTTGAACTCATTTCATTTGAAAAGCGGTCACACTCATTGGGGTCAGTCGAGGCAAAAATGATATCATCAACATAAATTTGAACATGAATTAAATGTTTGCCGACTTTCGGTGAACAATGTTGGATCAATGCTCCTTTGAATCCGGTAGATAGAAGATACTTTGACAGTGTATCATACCATGCCCTTGGAGCTTGCTTTAAACCATACAGAGCCTTCTTCAAACGATAAGCGTGGGTAGGATGTTCTGGATTCACAAAGCCTTCAGGTTGGCTGACATAGGCGACTTCTTTAAGATCTCCGTTCAGGAATGCCGTCTTCACGTCCATTTGATAGACTACCATGTTCTTACTTGCGGCATTAGCCAAAAAGATTCTAATTGCCTCGATTCGAGCAACAGGAGCAAAAGATTCTTCAAAGTCTATACCCTCCTCTTGACGGTATCCTTTAGCAACTAATCGAGCCTTGTTCTTCAACACATCACCATGCTCATCAAGTTTCACTTTGAAGATCCATTTTAGAGCAATAATCATAGCACAATCTGGAGCGGTACTAATTCCCATACATCTAGTCGATCGAACTCATGAATTTCATCTTGCATGGCATTGAACCAGCTATCTTCATTCATGGCGGTTTTGACATCTTTTGGTTCGATCTTAGAGAGTACGGAGTTGAAGAAGCACCACAAGGCATCGGTTGCAAGTTGTTTCCGTGTTGATACTGGACGAGAAGGATTTCCAATGATGTTGTCTAATGGATGATCGTGAGTCCATTTTCTGAGGTGTTCATGTGGTAGTTGTTGAGGGATTGAAGTAGCAGAGTCGATGTCTCACGAAGAAGATGGTTCGATGAAGATTCAGAGCAAATATGTTTTCAAACGGAGCATCTTCAGGAGTAGCAAAGGGATTAACTTCATCATTGATGCGAGAAACAGTTCCATGATGTACATTTGAAGAATGATGATTTGTTGATGAGGCGAAGGATCAGCAGCGCGCTTCTTGACTTAATGATATTGAGGAGGATTGACTTCATTCACGGAATATGAGCACCTTCTGTTGTAGGAATCGACACCTCATTAGTACTTGGATCATAAAGTTCATCAAACATAGGATCAAACAATTTCTTTAAATCATCTTCAGATGGAGGTACATATGGAGTTTCTTGAGAAAAGTTTGGAACAAGGGATGAACCAATGGGACTGTTTTGAAGTGCGGGTTCGAACTGGATTGTCTAGAAGCCATTTGACCGGTCAGCTCATCAAACGTAACGTGAATTGTTTCCATGATATTTCGGGTTCTTTTGTTGTAGATTCGGTATCCCTTTTTGTTTGGTGCATACCCTACAAATATTCCAATGTCTTCTTTAGCTCTAAGTTTGCCTAAGTCTTGACCCTCATTAGTTGGATAACACAATGCACCAAACACACGAAGGAAAGAGAGATTAGGTTTTCTGTTGTGGACAAGTTCATATGGATTTTTTCCATGAGCAGTGTGAATCGGGAGCGATTTTGTGTGTAGCATGCAGTGGCAATAGCTTCAGCCCAGAGAAACATTGGAACCTTTGAGTAAATCAGGCATTGTTCTAGCGGCTTCTACAAGAGTTCGATTTAGTCTTTCAACTACACCGTTCGTTTGAGGAGTTCGTGGAACACTTCTTTAATGGCTGATTCCAATGCTTTCATAAAATTCACTAAGTTGTTTGTTAACAAACTCAGTTCCATTGTCTGTCCGGATAATTACGGCGGTTTTGTTAAGTCGAACCTGCAGCTGTTTGATGAGTTTGATGATGATATCGAGGATTTTCATCATTTGTCCTTAAGAACTTGACCCATGTGAATCTAGAGTAATCATCAACCACAACTAACACATATTTCTTCCCAAAGATATTCTGCACTCTCATTGGTCCACATAAATCCATATGAATTGTATGAAGAACTTCGTGACGAGTTAGTAGGTTTGGGTTTATGGGCATACTTCTTGCTTTTTCCCAATTGACATCCTGAACAAAGATGATCCTTTTCATACTTTAGTCGAGGTAAACCTACAACTAAGTCCTTTCTAGAGAGATCATTGATGGTGCCGAAGTTCAAGTGATTGAGACGACGATGCCATAACCATGACTTTGTTTTGAAGCCTTTGACAACAAGCAGATTGGAGAAGACTTCATCATATCATCTATAGAGATGGTGTAAAGATTTGAACCACGAGTTCCTCTTAAAAGTTCCTTACCATCAAGTTCTCTAACAAAACAAGTATGTTTTCTGAAGGCTACTTCTAGATCGAATCACGAATTGACCGACGAGAGAGTTATGACCAAGACCTTAAACATAGTATACTCTAGAGATAACACTATCACCAACAACATAATCACCATAACCCATAATTGCACCGAAATGATCATTACGAATCTAAGCTGTCGATGAATTTGCTCACGAAGTTCATGAGCCGCGACCGGTCTCCAGGTCATATGCTTGGAGCGGCTGAGTCCGGTACCAGAACGATTTGAACGATCTGCAGTTGAACACAGACAAGAATGGATAAGCGGATAATTGGGATCCCCATGCAAGAATGGGTTCCACTTGGTTAGTAACAGTAATTGGAACACCCACATCGAAAATAGAAACATCCATATCAGAAGTAGAAGCAATGGAATCATTGGGAATAGATGCAATCCTGGTGTCTGTATTTGACCTATTCAAAGTATGTTCACTTCTTAAGGGAATAGTTCTACCAAGTAGGCATCCATTTTATAGAGGGCATAATCTTAGCAGTTTGAGAGCAAAACTGATTATTCTTATGGCCAAAAGGTATCCAATAATAACCTATCTTTATAAAAGTTCTTCTTGTGGGTTTCCACTATTTTCTAACAATCTTCGTTTTGCCTTTTTGCCTTCTTTGCACGATTATTAGTGTTAACAATTTTAACTGGGCATTTGACATCATTAGACAAAGCATTCACACCACATTCATGATTAGCAATAGAATTCAAGCAGACATCATTACAAGGTTTGCAAATAGTATCGAATTGAATTAATTACTGATGCGCCTAAGGCTAATACTAGAATCAACACGATTCATTTTATTCAACTCAAGCTTAAAGATCCTAGGTTGGTCTTCTACTCTCTTCCAATGCATATTTTTAGCTTGCGAGGTCCTATCATTCCTTGTATTGTCTTGAGACTTTGACCGCTTCGCTTTAATGTCATTGATTACTACTATAGAGGGAATTATGGGAACATTAGTTGGTTGATCTACTTTTTGCATTCTGAACTAGACGTGCAAGGATCTGTATTACTAGACGACACATTGATGTATACTTTCTTAAAACTGGGCCTAGAATGGTTTGAAGGCTCAGCACTAGGCATAGAACAAGGCATCACATCTTTGCCTTTTGCACCTAAGGTTAAGGATTTGGGACATGTTGCAATTACACATTCTAGCAACTCTTGAGATCGTTTGGCCTGGAGGCAAGCAAACCTAATTTCACTATCAAGAGGTTTGTTAATGAAATCCTCTTCGACAATCTCACGGAGACATTCTAGACTATCCTTAAGGTGAGCACAGTAGTCATGAAAAGCATGTTCATTATTCCTAAGATGAGGAGGAATATATTTAATTGTCACAATGTATTTGCAATCTAAGGGTGACTTTGAGACAACATTCTTATTGAAAACAAGTGGTAGTTTCCCATTTCCCGAACTTCTCAGATTCTCAATTTCCTTTTGTAAAGACGTTATTTTTCGTTGTTTTGGTCACGGGTGACTTTTATTGAATCATATAACTCTTTAAAATGTCGTTTAACTTTTCATTTTCTTCTAGAAAACTCTCGTTTTCCTTTTGTAAGGCATTAACTAAGTTTTGAAGATGAAAAGTTTGAGAATTCGGAGAATCTAAAGGAGGAGGCATTTGGGAGCCTGTCATATTGTTCTTTTGACCCTTTAATTGAGAGATTTGGGCTTTCAACTTTTCTGATCGTGTTGCAATGAGCTTGAATCTGTTCATCACGTTTGTTAATTTGAAAAACTGCATCAAACTCGGAGCATCGAGGATGTCTTGATATATGAGGTTTTGACATTTTCTTTAAGATGTTGATATTTTAGTTGTAAATTAAAATGCTCAACCTCTAGTTTAGAAAAATGTTTAACCAAATTGTCGTGATCATCCGGTTCAATTTTCTCAGTTAATTTAGAATTAGTTTTTTCAAGCTCAATGACACGATCATGGGAGACTTTCAGAACAACAGATAATTCATGAAATTGAGAAGCATTAATAGAACAAGTTGTAGCATGAAAAACATATCTTGAGCAATACATTCAGAAATCATATTCTCATTCAGTGTATGCAAGTTCTTCCTTTCAATCTCATTATATTTTAATGCTCGCTCATAGTCACTAACCTCAACTATCATAGCATCAAATTCCTTTTCCATTTCTTTAATGTCTGAATTCATTCCCTTTTAAGACTCTCAAAGTGATCTTTTAGTTGTTTAAAGAAAGGCATGACTTCAGTTAAATAACATTCTTTAGTTTGCTCAAAACCTCTTTCTCCTTCATTTATACCAGTGGGTGTGATCCTTTTCTTGCAAGTTTTCTCAAAATCAACAAATAGTTGAAAGATAACATATTGGCTGATTAAGGTCTTGCTTTTAGTGGCAATTGTTCTAGGAACTAGATGCATTGGTGTATTTGGAGGATACACAGTCGCTCTAGGCATTTTCCAAAGGGGTGGTTGGTTTCAACAATATTTTCACTTTCGCTTATCTAAATCCATTTTCCAGAACACTTGTTCGGGAGTTAACAATGTCTGAGGCTTAAACTTGTTTAAGGCAATCCAATTCTCCTTTTTGTAATCATGGGGTGTGATGATTACTTTCTTTTCTTTACATTTTGGATCAGCTAGTTTCTTGTTTAACTTTTCCCTAGTGATTTCATCTGATTTCTTATCTTCCTCTGTGCACTCAACGCAACTAGGTTTCTGTCTAGGTTTAAGGATTTTCTTGCCATCATAAAGAACCTTATGAGCATTTCTAGCCCTTTTAATGACCTCTGGATTTGGTTCCTCAACAAGGGGAATGTTATGCTTATCGCTTAGGACTCTATGCTTAGTGATCATGTGAGCAGTCTGAATGGTGTTTCCTTGTACGTACAACTTATTTTCAAGCTTGTTTTTCAAGGTTTTTAGATTAGAAAAATCATTCAAAAGTTTTGATTCCTTAGCACTGAATTCTTGCTTAAGCATTTTAACATTTTCTTGAAGTTCTTGTTTTTGCTTAGCAGTATTTGAAAGTTTTTCTTGTAAGGAGTTTAACTCTTGTTTTAATACTTCTTCTCTAAACCTACTTTTTCTAATAGTTGTACGCATTTGGTCATCCATTTCCTGCTCACGGGTGGTCAACTCAAATTTTGCACGTTGTTCATAAATAGCAACACGTTCTTTATAGGCATTCAGTACAGAGATAACAACATCATCAGGGGCACATGCAGTGTATTCATAAAAAACATAGTCATTGTTGACTGCAGAAGATGCATCAGTTGATACAATTTCACTTTCACTTTGTTTCACATATTGATCATATGGGACAACATTGATATTACCCATGTTTTAAATATTTGATTCAATAGTTTCAGTTGATTGTACTTTGTCATGCATCTTTTGTACATCAGCATCATCGTATAGTTTTAATACCTCTGAGATGAGTTTGTCTTTGGATGGGCCAGCTTGTGGTGAAGAAGAGACCTTGGGAGAAACCATTGGAGAAATGCTAGCCATAAAAATTGTGTGTGGAGTAGGTCCATCATCCACATCAGAGTCGTATGCATCACAATCAGCGACTTGAAAGGCGTTCGGATGATTGTGACCTATCTCCTGAATTGGCTGCTCATCCACATCTGCATCATAGGTCTTGGCATTGCCCTGAAGAAACAATAACTCCTTTTCATCCAACGCATCACCATTATCCTGAGCTTGTACAAGCAGCATCTTATCTCTGAAGTAATCAGCATTCTGTGGACGTTTTGGAGATGTGCAGTTCCTTGCAATGTGTCCCTCACCACCACAGTTATAGCATTTGATCGACTTAGTTTGACCTTGATTTCCATTTCTTCGCCTCGATTCGATTACCAACATAACCTATACCAGCTCCTCCTCTTCCTTGATCATACTGTCTTTCCTGAACTGGTTGCACAACAACTTTCCCATCTCTGACAGTAGCTTGATTGTGTGGGTTAGAAGCCGTTCTGAGGTTGTTGTTGGTTTGTGGGAGAGAATTCATGTTTTGACTAATCGAGAGCCAGTTGATTAATGAAGTTACCCACGTGTGCATCATCATCAGCTTGTTTGAACTTTGGACCGGGAATGAGTTTGTGAGTTCCATCACCCATGGGTATAACTTGTGAAGCTTTAGTGGTAATCCCAATGTTTGAGTAGAAGGCGGTTGAATCATTTGATGAGCTTGTCTCTCCTGGATTTGTTTTGAATTGTTCAAGAATCCTCTTTTCAAACATGGCATGTCTCTCATTCTGAAGAAGGAAGGCATAGAGTTGCTCATAGTTAGTATTCTTCAATCCTTTAGTGAGCTTCACAGAAGTAACAAATTTGTGCCATTCGGGATTCATGTTGTTTACAAATTTTGAGTTCAACTGAATGTTAGGCATAGTCATTCTGATGTTCCTCATGTCATTCACCAACTTATGAAATCTCACATAGTACTCATAGACACTTTCATCTGGTTTCATCTTGAAGTGCTCAAATTCATCATAGAGTTGTGATTCTCGGTCTTCAACAGTTAGCTCAGAACCAGAAAGAAGCATCTTGACATTATCCCATACAGCTTTGGCCTCGGTGTTGTGATTGATAAGCTTGTAGATGTCCTTTGGTAGACCTTGCAGTATAATGTTGGAAGCTCGGATATCACATCGAATCTCTTTTTCTCCTTATCGTCAAGCTCATCATACATCTTTGGTCCGTCCATTCCGTAAATCAAAGTTCCATCTTCAGCAGTATCAAGTATATCTCTAGTAGTTTCAACTCGGTAAGGTCCTTCATCAATGGATTTGAGAATGTTAACCCCATTTTCTTTTCCAAGACAAGCAGTACAATCGATTCGTTGAGCCCAAGAGTCATGGTCAGTTCTGTCAAGCATGGGTGGACGAGTGTCGAACCATTTGCTTGAACATCCTCGAAAACAGTGGAGATGATTGTAGGAACGTTGGTAGACATGATGACAAGTTAAACGAGATTTTATAACTCTATGATTAAACCGGAAATAGATTCTTTCACGGGATTTTACTAAATCAAGAGAAAATCGTATTTAAAGGAAATCACTCAAGTCGCTAGGAAAATTGTGAACCAAGTTGCTAAGTGCTAAGTCGCTAAAGTTCCAAGTCGTTATGTAACAACTCGCTACAATCCAAGTCGCTAACAAAATTTTGGCAACAATTCGCTAAGCACCAAGTCGCTAAATATTCAAGTCGCTAAATAGCAACTCGCTAGGTACCAACTCGCTAACACCAAGTCGCTAACAATATAAAGTACAAGTCGCTAACTTCCACCAAGTCGCTACCGGTAGTGGAGATTCCACTACTTGTACTGTTTGTCGGCTTGTCTCACTAGGCAAGTCGCTAGGCCTAAGTCGCTAACTCCACAAACGGCAACTCGCTACCAAAATGTAAAGCAAGTCGCTAGCAAGAAAAGCTATCTCAGATCAAGTCGCTAGCAAGAAAACTTCACAAACACCACTTTTCAATCCAAAAACAACCCAACCAAGATAATTCAAGCTTACCAAATGAAAACCTAAACACTTGTGATGATTCTAAACACAAAAGTACTAACAAAATCCAAGCTTTAACACAAGAAATCAACCAAATGATGCAAAAACCACTAAACTTTTTCAAACTCAAAACCACCTAAAACCACTAGAAATCCAAAGATGTGTAAGATATGATCTAACCATGGCTCTTGATACCAATTGTAGGATATTGGATTTCACATACACATCAAACCATAACACAAAGTAGTCGTATAAGTGGAATTCTAGAGAGAGAAAGTTAGAGGTTTAGGGAACTTTAGTGAGAGAAAGAAAATTCTTATTATGAGCTCCAACTCTCTACCTTGGAAGGTAGAGAGTATTTATAGTCTTACAATAAAACGCCACACAACGGGCTGTGGATCAGGCATACAGTGGGTAAAGACCCGTCCGTCCTCCACGGTGTTACTAAACAAAATACTACTTAACATAAAAGTACTGTGACTACGAGCTTTCTAACGATTACATATACTTGAGGTGACCGACGCTTTAATACCTGGAATTTATAATTCCTAACAGAGTAATACTGAGTAGTACTACTTCCGTCCCAAAATTATAGTCCCCGTTTGACTTTTTTGGTATTTCTCTTTCAACTTTGACCATAAATATTTTCGTTTATGTTATACAATAGTTGATGAAAATTATACCAAATGAAAATACATTAAAAACTCAATCTATTCATATATTTTGCATCAAATATTATATAACACAAAAAAAAAAATACTTAAGGTCAAAGTAGTAAAAGAAAGACAAAAAAAATAGAAAGGGGACTATAATTTTGGGACGGAGGGAGTACTACGTATTTAATAACAGTTTCTTTTTCTTCGCCAAATTGTTCACCATTTAATTACTTGCCTTATTTTTAATACTTTCATTTAGCTTTTGAGTTGAAATCTGGTTTGAATTTGAAATTAAAATTTGAGAAATTAAATAAGACGCATATGATATGATTTTATTTAGCCACCATTATTATAATGCCTTTTTAAAAAAAATTACCTTACTAATAAGCGTTTTTCTGTATATGTTTAAATTATCATGTTCAAGGGCCTATTTTTTAATTTGGCACAGGGCCACTAAAATCAATGAGACGGCCCTACTGTCAATACACAAATCCAAAGTCTGACATTAACTTGTTTTCAAGGTAGGTAATAACTATATTTAACATCATCTTTGTATTAAAAAGGGGCAAATTATCTGAAAAGGCATCGAACTTGCCACCTTTTCCTTTTCTAGGCATCGAACTTTTTTTTTTTCCTATTGTAGCACTGAACTTGCCTAATTTTCCTATTGTAGCACTGAACTTGCCTATTGTAGCACTTAAAGTGTAATTAACATTCTTAAACCCGTTTTAAGTGTGATTTTGTGTCACAAAAGGAAAATTAGGCAAGTTTAGTGCTACTATAGGAAAATTAGGCAAGTTTAGTGCTACCCGTTTTAAGTGTGATTTCGACCGTTAATTTTTTTATTGCACCGCTAGTTCTTTTCGTCTGTTTTTAACGACCGTTATTATATAATTGCACCGTTAGTCCTTTTCGCCCGTTTTTTGCACGTTTTCGTTCGTTTTGTTCGTTTTTACACGGTTTTGTCCGTTTTTACACGGTTTTGTCCGTTTTTACACGGTTTCGTCCGTTTTTGCATGGTTTCGTCCGTTTTTACACGTTTTCGTTCGTTTTTGCACGTTTTACACGATTTTTTAGTTTTTGCACGTTTCGTCCGTTTTACACGCTTTTGTCCGTTTTTGCATAGTTTTGTCCGTTTTACAAGTTTTAAATCCGTTTTGCACAGTTTCATCGTTTTCACGCTTTTCGTCCGTTTTGCATATTTTTCGTCCATTTTACACGTTTCGTCCGTTTTTGCATGATTTCGTCCGATGCACATTTTCGTCGCTTTTGCCAGTTTCGTTTTCGCGTTTTTGCGTTTTTGTCGTTTTTAGTTTTCGTCCGTTTTGCTCCGTTTTACACGTTTTCGTCACGGTTCGTCGTTTTACGCTCCATTTTCCGTTGCATCGACTTTTACCGCTTTTGCGAATCGCTTTGCACGGACGAAAACGTAAAACGACAAAAACGTGTAAAACGGATGAAACCGTAAAAAAACGGACTAAACCGTTAAGAACGATGAAAACATGTAAAAACTAAAAAAATCGTGGTAAAACGTGCAAAACGAAAAAAACGTGAAAACGACGAAACCGTGTAAACCGTGTAAAACGGACAAAACTGAAAAAACGACGAAAAAACGCGGTGAAAAAAGGACTAACGGTGCAATAATATATTAACGGTCGTTAAAAACAAGCGAAAATGACTAACGGTGCAATAAAAAAATTAACGGTCGAAATCACACTTTAACGGTAGCACTAACTTCCCTATTTTCATATAGTAGAACTAAACTTGCCTAATTTTTCTTTTGTGACACAAAATCACGCTTAAAACGGGTTTAAGAAGGTTAATTACACTTTAGGAAAAATTAGGCAAGTTCAGTGCTACAATAGGAAAATTAGGCAAGTTCAGTGCTACAATAGGAAAAAAAAAAGTTCGATGCCCAGAAAAAAAAAAAGTGACAAGTTCGATGCCTTTTCAGATAATTTGCCCTATTAAAAAATCACATGATAAAGGTTCTCTACCCAATTAACATTAGAATATATAGATTCTCAATCAATGGATAAGAAAGTTATTTCCGTTCACAATTTAAAACTATCATGTTTTTGCTATAATATGAGATTTTATATGCTTTGATATTATGAAGAAATTCTAAATTTGATTGATGAAAACATGATAAAAAGAACCACGTACATTTAACACTCAAGATTCACAATGAAAATGAAATGGTAAAAATGAAATTACAATGCTAAAAGAGAACATAAGTTATTATCTACAATTAAGCACTTCCACACTCGTATATCCATCCATTTTCACGCTTCGACTTGGACTCTAGATGAAACTTTGATCGCGTCGTTCGTTTATTATTTTTGTATGGATATACATATTCGCCATCATCTTTCGATTTAGGCATTGCTTCTGAAAGAACCAAGTGCTTTAATGGCTCCAGCTCTAAGTACAAATTGGTGGTAGAATGCTGCTGCGGCTGCGCCCAAAAATGGTCCGACCCAGAAAATCCACTGCAAAACATTTCATTTTTATAAGTATTAGCGCAAAAATGATATTGAAATGAATTTTTTCAAAATGGTGATTCAAGAAAATGTGCATACTTGGTCATCCCAAGCCTTGTCGTTGTTGTAAATCACGGCCGCGCCAAAACTTCTAGCGGGGTTGATTCCGGTACCAGTGATGGGAATGGTGGCTAAGTGAACCATGAAGACTGCAAACCCTATGGGCAATGGTGCCAAAACCTTCATTGTTTAACATTGTTGTTGTTAGTATTTCTTTGATTCCCATGATATAAAATTGAAGTTGAAAAGTATTGCTTAGTAATAAATAAATTTGCTAGAGATAACAATAAATAGTCATTTCTCAACTACTTTAAATATTTAATGAAAATGAGTGGGTGCAAAAGATTTGTCATGTTCTAATAAAAGTTATTCCTTAGTCATTGTCCCTCTCATAAGCCATAAACCACACTTTATTCCTTCTTTAAATGACTTCTATAATTTCTTTAATCTATTTTTTAATCAAACAATCAATTCTTTTCTTTCTTGCTAGACTTAACCCTTTACTTTTTTTAGAGATGTTTTTTCAGTTTCTTGAAACTACCTATGCACATGTTGTATCATGTTCAAACCCAAACAAAGTATTTACTATTTATTCTATACCTATTTTGTCTTGCAAAACAAAAATAGCATATTCCTATGATAAGAAAGAAAAAGATAAGATAAGTATGACATGCTTACAGGAACATGAGAGTCTCGAGCACTTCTCTTAGGGTCAGTGGCAGAAAAGACGGTGTAGACAAGGACAAAGGTGCCGATTATTTCGGCACCTAGTCCAGTGCCCTTGTTGTAACCATCGGCCAAAGTGTTGGCCCCACCACCGTACCTATTGTAGTAGGAACTTTGGAAAGCTTTGACTAAACCAACACCACAGATTGCACCCAAACATTGTGCTACCATGTACATTACTGCTCTAATTAGTGACACCTTCCTTGCCAAAAATAACCCGAATGTCACAGCAGGGTTAATGTGTCCTCCTGTAATGCAAGTTAACCACAACTTTTAAGTATAAAGTGTTCTAAGCTAATAAATTAATTTGTTTTAATTTCTTTGTACAATTGTATGGAGGTAGTGTTTTGGGCTTGGTTAGTTTTAGTATTTAATAATTTCCTACTGTATAAAATAAGCAGATAAGTAAATATATTTGTCCAAACATTAAAAGCTGTCTAGCTAATACTATATGTTTAAAATAAGCTAAACACCTAATTAATAAAGCAAATATCAAACACTGTTGGAAAATTAAGAAGGTTGTTCTACTTTTAAAGGTCAAACAAGAGTTTCCAATGTTCTATGACTTCTATCCATTTCATTTCAATACTTTTTTACTACTACGTACATACACAAATATATAAAATATTCTTCATTAACCAACTTATATGGACCAAATCAAATTCATCAATAATTACTATAGCAAATTATTATCTTCTAAACAAGCAGTTTAGACATTTAACGGCTATACTAAACATTACTCATTTAGAACAATATCCCATCATTAAAAACATGCAAAAATAGCTATTAGTGACACAAGAAAACAATATACTAACCAGAGATACCAGCAGTGCAGTAAACAAGAACAAAGATCATGCCACCAAAAGCCCATGCAATACCAAGAATCCCAACACCACCACACTGATCAAGATCCAACAAAGGATCAGTAGAACTCTTGTACCCGATAACGGTCAAAACCGTCACGTAAAGAAACAGAAGTGTAGCAACAAACTCGGCTATAAGAGCTCGGTAAAAAGACCATTTGGTTAGCTCATCAGCATCGAACAAGGGTGCTGGCGGTGGTTCAACGTAGTCTTTTCCACCATGGTGCTCAGCTACTTCGACGTCTTTTGTCATGGCTGATATGATGATGATGTTCAAAGAATTGAGAAGGATAGAAGTTAGTGTGTTTTGGTGTGAAGTGTGTGGTGTTGAAAGGTTGGTATTTATGGTGCTAGTGAGGGATGAGATAGAGTTGATGATCAATTATTTTTAGTACATGCTGTATATGTTTTTTTTTTTTTTTTTTTGTAAAGAATAGGTTTCTTAATTGTATGATTAGTGTTTTATAAATGTTGTGAAAGCAAGATGTCAATGCATAACAAACTTAAAGAAAAGAAAAGAAATGTAAATTAAATGTTTGTAAGACGTTGAAAGAAATATAAATTAATTAGCAATAACGTAAGCTACTACAGTACTATAGTATCCAAGCTTATGTATGCATTGTTACTTTCAGTCATACAATATAAAAAAGTAAATTACATATATGGTCTATGTGTTATATTGAAAACTATCGAAATGCCTTTACTCTCACTCGTCCAAGTAAAATGACACAACTAGTAAATGGATATTTGTTCTCAAATTTGTTACTCTTTCTTATAATAATTTGTTAGACAATTTTTTTTAGATTTTTAATACTCAATTCAATATGATTATCTTCAGATATAATTTTTAACATAAAAACTTGGTGTCAATTTAGTGGAACTCCAATGGAACCCTTTCATATGTGAGAAATTTCACGACTAAATAATTGTGCGTTCAAGTCTTTTTTAAATCATGGGAAATTGATTTATTTCATGAGTTTGTTTAACATGTGCCTTAAGGGCATAAGTTGTGCCCTTAGGGCACAAGTTAGAAAAATCCTTATTCCATTATATTAAGATATATGATTATTGTTAAAATAAATTACATATGTGTTCCTAGTTCTAAAGCAGTTGAGAGACTTTTACTCGTGTTCTACCAAGACGAATCTCATTCCTTTTTTCCTTGTAGAGTTTTCGGGAAGTTCCAGCGCTACAGACATCGGATAAGACAAAATGTTTCTTCTTATATCTTCTTGAGTTTCCTCAAATCGAGTAACTAATTAGCCTAACTTTGTCATTTGGTGTCGATGATGTGGCTTAGTTTCATTAGTGTTTTGAATTTAATTTATTATATTTATTTATATATTGAAAGTGTTTTGATTTTTTGAAATTGCATAGCCAGTAGTGACTTCATTTTCGTAAGACGTAGTTTGGTATGCCTAGATGTCTTGTAATCATGCAAATATTATTGGTATAAGAACTTCATGTAGAATGCACAAACTTTATTTTATTGTATGAAAACTTAGACCAATATATATGATTCTTGTACTACTTTAACATTGTGAAAAGAAATTGATTTTGCATATTTTGAAATTTGATTGGGACACTTCATCTGTGCATTAAATACTTGTGCATTATTAAATACTTTATTTCAACTGCTAGTATCATGAGTTTGCAAATAACTTTTTTTGAGTGTGCAAATCATTCATTAGCCATTGTGAAAAGGTCTTGCATGCAAGCAGTTGATGAGTTACGTTATTCAGGGCATACAATTTAATCAGTCATGTTTTTCATGAGTTATGTTGGATTAATTATCTATATATGCTGGCTTTAGTTATATTTTTTACACGTAAAATTGTGAAGATGTCTACTTGTCTAAGCTAACAATAATTAGGGGATGATTAATTTGTACCTACTCAAAATTAAAGTTGAAATTTGCAAGTCTGTATTCATGATTCGAATAAATCTTTTTTCAGAAATTATATATTTTTTATTCAGATGTACAATTATTTGGATAAACTAAATTAAACAAGTCATAACAACTCAATGCAGCTCATATAAGCAAAGCATGTCCCTTTATAATTTAAGCTAATCTTCCATATTATTAACGAGCTTATCTTTTCAACAGATTTTATATTGAAATTGATATTCTATATGATTTATATATGAACTTTTCTGTTACATTTTACGTATAGGTATTTTCTCTGACTATATAAAATGGTTTATGTGGCTTTTTTTAACATGTATATTTGCTTTAATACCTTATGTACGTACACAAGGTTTTTAGCCCGCGCTTCGCAGCGGGATGTTTGCATACAAAAGTATTATTTAACGTTCGAGCTAAATGTGTTACTATTAGATATGTTTAGCATTTTAAGCGTGAACAATATAATTAAGCGGTTACGAATTTACAAAAAAGCATGCTATCAAGTCTTCGCTGCGTTGCGTTTTATATAAATCTTCTTAATTAAATATGATAGAATGTTGTTATTTAACAACCGTTAAGTAACAGCCGTTAGCAAGACTATTTGGGTAACGAACATCTAACATAAAGGACCAATTTTGTAAATTTTTTTAACATCGTTAGTCCCTACAGGATCTATTTTGCAACGCAAGTTAAACCTCACGGACTCTTGTCGCATTTTCGGTTTTTAAAAAATTATTAAAAAAAAAACTAATCGACGTTAGTAGATAACGGACGTTAACTAACGACCGTTAACTCGTACATTCTTGTCATCGAGGCTCCTAGCAAAAAGTGCCCCTAGCAATCTTGCATGCATAGTTTATGCATACGATGTAAGCATTGATTGATGGGTGTGTCGATAGCAAAAAAAGGAGTGGCAAGAAGCATGTTCATCCAGGCCCCTAGCAAAAAAAGGATTGCCCCTAACAATCCTTCAGGCATAGTTTATGCATAAAGTACATTAGCCTTTGCTTGGTGAGTGTGCCTCTAACAGGAAAAGGATTGGCATGAAGTAACATTCATAAATGTACTTTAGAGTAATATGGACCTGTAAAATGCCCCGTTCGAACGTTATCACAAGGCCGGGAAACTTTGAAAAATTATTACAATGGTTTAAAACACTATGTAGTAATTAGTAACCACCTTGAAACAAGCAATGGGATCTAACATTGATTATGCATGGAAATTATATCTCTAACATATTATACACACATACATCTTTTGATAGTTACATATTCTTTTGGCAGGAAACTTGGAAAAAAGCTACAACAAGGCCAAATTGAAAATGAATCAATGCTTAACAGAATTCTGATAGTAGTTTCCGCGAAACCTTGTTTACATAATATTGGCTATAATTAAACACCATTTAATACTTGTCGATGTTTGGTGACTGTTGGCGTACTTATCCGGCGAGCATAGCCGAATGGCTTAAACCGCTCGGATAAACATACAACCAATTAAGACCAAGCAGGCTAATATAAGCGATTCGACACATCTGGAAGGCGTTTGGACACAACCCCTGCACAACGGTACATGGCGTCACCATACAATGTAAAGGGAAAGGAATCTCGATCGAATTCCTGACCTTATTCGAGGGGGGACCAACAGAGTAAGCCAAGCTCGCCCGCCTAGCGAAACTAATGAGAGTAAGTCAACTCCCGCCGAAGAAGTCACTATCACCCCACGTGACCTCCGGGTAAGGACAAGACTTCTCACCTATAAAATGAGCGAAGTTACTGCAACAAAGGTAAACTCGTTTTTACCCTACTTTTACACATAGTAACTCTGACATACCATATACTCATTCTCACGCCGGAGCTTGATCTAGGGATAAAACCCTAGGCAAAGCTAACACGTGCTTTCTTTGTGTTAACCGATCCGAAGAGCTGGACGAAAGGTCAGCCGAAGAATATTTGCTTATTTAAATGAAGACATATTTTTACCTCTAACAGTGACCTCTAACAATATTTTGCAAAGTGATAACCATATGTCAAAATCTCTAGCATTGTTGCAAGTCATTTTTAGGGGGGAAAAGAAAAGACAAGGCAAATTCGTCACCTCTAATTCTTTTCCATTAAAGTGAAAAATAAAATAAATACCAAGTTTGTCATAACTAAAAAGTTTATTGACCACACAATTACGTTTGTACATTAACTTACTCCTTTTGTTCTCCTGTCTCACTGTCTGTATTTGATTGATGTTTAACACAATTAATAAGGCGATGGGTGAAAAAGTCGGTTAGGCATGTCGCTAATTTTGCTCCACGACCGATATCAACATCGGTCATCTCCATTGTGGTTTGTTGGTCACCATATCAGTCGAAGAAACTTTTTTTGGGTATCGGTTGAAATTACAACTGATATTCAATGCTCCAAAAATTCCCATTTTCCAATTTTGACCGTTGCATTAAAAAAAACCTTTAACTTTTACTATAAATACTAACTCAAACACATTTCTAAAACACCCAATTTCAATCAACAATTCTATCTCAATACCTTCAAACACATTCTTTAATATGTCGTTCGAGCTTTTATTTGGTTCTTCTTCGTCTTAAGCGATGAAGAAGTTTTAAATGAGTTGTGGAGTTTGCGAATTTTGCTTGGAAGACTTACAAAGCATCACAGCCAAAAAGTTCGACAAAGGTACATACATAGGGATCATGAGGGTGCTCATAATCGTTTAGTTGCGGCATACTTTTCCGAAAACCCGCAGTTCGACGCAAGAACATTCCGTCGGCGGTTCCGAATGAGCTGACAACTATTCACATATATTGTTCGAGAGGTAATCGATCATTCCCTTATTTTCAACAAACTCTTGATGCTAGGGGCATACTTTGTATTAGCCCATTGGTCAAGTGTACTGCGGCCATTCGTCAATTGGGATACAAGGCCGTTCCTGATTCTCTTGACGAGAATCTGGCAATGGCTGCAACAACATCCCGTGATTGTCTCCGTAAGATCGCGTGATTGTCTCTAACAATGAGGGACACCAAGATCATGATCCCTTAAGATCACATGAAGAATCGTTAGTAGTTACTCAGGAGCTAATGGACGCATCAACTCATCAACACTTAAAATCTGATTTGATCGAACACATTTGGAGAAATTGTCGAAATCATGTCAATGAAGAGAATGAAGTCAATAGTGACAATGACGATGAAGAAGACGATGAAGATTTTTTTTAATGTTTTTAACTTTATTTGAATAATTTCGTAATGTTTTAATGTTTATTTGAATTTAAATCTTGTAATGTTTTAATTTTAATGAATTTTAAATTTGTTGTTTAAAATGTTTGAATTTAAAAAAAAAAAAAAAAAAAAACTATGTCACTTCGACACATTGACATTCTGTGATACGGAGAGAAAGTCTGATGCATATTTTGATGGCCGAGTCACGAGTGTGCGCCGCCTAAAGAACCGTTAAGTTAAAGCAAATTCTTGTGGTCGTTATAACACAATAATATGTGATCTATTTTATTTCATAATCGATGTTGATTGGTAGTAGTAAATACAAATATGAGATAATGAGAACGTTAATGTCCTCCGAAAGTGTGATGCAAAATTTATATTTATGTTTTGTGGCGGCTTAGGCAATATAGTGACAACACTTGTCACAATTGTAGTGAAGCTAACCATAAAAGTTTGGTATTTGCCAACGTCATAAGACCGACCATCGATATTATGTTAAAACCGCCCACTTTCTCTCCACCACTTATATAAAAGGCTTCCGGAAAAGGTTTCATTAAACTAAAATGAATGATGGCTTTCGATTTTAAAAAGCGAAATTATTTTGGACAAATTTTTTAAGAGAAAAATTTATTTTTTTCTAAATTTTTTTCTAATTTTTAAGGAGCGGAAAGGATTTAAAACTTTATAGGAGCTTTCGATATATGTTATTTCTGCGTTAATTGTTAGACTTAATCCGGATACGATATGGCACTAAGTAGTAAACAATATATATTAACCGACCATTATTATGGTTGATGAACCCTAGAGACGCGATTGTAGAGGACACGATCTGTACAATATATTAACTTGTTAGTGTGTTACCGCCACATTATGGCCCGTGTGGTTCAAGTAACGTTGATTGTGAAACTGTCGTGTAGAACCTTTTAGCGATTTTTGTAAAACTTTTGGAAAGAAGAAATATCCTTTCGTATGGTTTCATTTTCTAGTGTTACGATTACGAGAGTGGTTCTTTGGTTGATGTTGGTGTGCATGCCTGCATTTTTTGGTTTGGACAAAATTACGGTACGTGATGTTCTAAATCGTTGTGTTGTGTGTAAATGAAAGCAAAGACATTATATTTCTTAAAGCATAAGGTATTGATATAATTTACACGCTAAATGCACCTTAAAATTACCAATGGTTAGCCAAATGTCATATCGTCACTTTTGCTATTTGTAAGCCAAAGTTATTTAAGCTAGTGAAATGACTCAAGCCATTAGTTTTTTATTTTTTTATTTTTTTAGTGAATGCGTATTTTTAGTATGGTATTTTTGTGGGACCAAATAACATGTTAATAATGTGTTATAAATGATGGTTTTTAGTTATTGGTGTGTTATTGGAATATGTATGATATAGCGCTGAGGCGACATACCAATAACGTGTTAACGGTTCCTCCCATACCTTGTGCTCTTATGTCTTGAAATTGTGTTTGTCTACCTTTCAGTAGTCCTATATTTCAAAATTACTTCACTCTAATTAGAATCAATTAAACATTTTATAAATACAACATAAAGTTTTATTTGTGTCATAGTATAATACTATGGTGATTCATGTTAGAATGCTGCCAAAAACAAATGAAAGCTAGATGTACAGCTTATCAATGAAGTACAAGGGCAACATTATTGATCTTCTCACGATCACGAATATATTGAGACAAGTTATAACGTAGGACCAACTTATTAAAACAAAAAGAAAACAAAACAGAGAAACAACCAATGTTTTCAAATCCGATTCGGCCGTTTCGTCGACTTGGTCCACATAAAACGAGTTAAAAACATGGGTTTTAAAGCTGGGTTAACCGGTTAGCGTCGGGTTTTGAGTGGCCGGTGATGAAACCGGCGGGTTTGTTTTTATTTATTTTTAAAACCGGGTTGACCTTGGTAGACGGCCGGTCGAACCGGTTGACCAGTGTGTTCAAACCGTTGACACAGTCGGAAAAATAAAATAATAATAAATGAAAAACCGGGTTGACCCAGCGGTCGAACCGGTGCCCGGTAACTCGACCGGATCGATTAAAAACCCGATTTTTAAAACATTGGAAACAACAATTAATTGCCTTGAAATTAGCTGAAATCAAACTGATGGTGAGGGCCTAATCTCCGATGGTGAACACGTGGCACTCTGAAAGTGTTCATTAAGGTAAAAGCCTATCAGGCTACTGCAAGAGAATCTGCTAATACACAAGAGTCTAAATAACTGAGCCCCAACGCTCCGAAGAGATTTAGCCTCCGAGGAAATAAAGGCTCGTAGATAAAGTTAATATTTAAGTAGACCCTACAGCATAAGTTTTCCTTTAGCTTCGCACATATCAACAACTGCATGTGGGTACGATCTCGGAGCTTATTCTCAGAACCTTTCTATTGGTCACAGAGAATATGCTCCATCTCAGTCAATCCAGCTAAGACACATGACAAGCCTAGATCATTTCTAGAGTTTGCCTATAAATAATCGACTCATTTCACTTGATTGAAGTATGTCACTCACTACCTTTTTACTTTCTCTTTCTAAACATTATCCCTAGATACTCGAATGACTTACTCTCACGTCAGAGTTGCTTCGCATGGTCCATCCATGCGCTCCGTCTAACCCAAGCGTGTTCTTTTATCTTATTGCAGATACCGAGAAACTTGATACTTCGATTTATACATATATTATATAGCATTATTTATTAATTTATAATATTTCTTGGGAACTTTCGATACTTAAAAGCATAAAAATATATTGCAACTTCACTCGATGAAGGATCTTTAAAGAACGCAAAGATAGTTCTTATATCATAAAGAAATGCAAAGTCTTGGAATCTTGTACAATATAAAGTGTAGAAGCATCAAAGTACGCCGGTCTTAGTAAAATGTACGTCGGTTACGTGAAACTTGGGCGGATATACAAACTGAATAAACATTGGAAGCACGCCGATCTCAATAATATGTACGACGGTCTTCATTTCAATTATGACACTTTGGCGCCAAGCAAATACAGGAAGTACACCGGTTTTATCTGAAAGTGCGGCGTACTTTAGAAGCTGATCAGTCTCCAGCTTATTTAATCCACCCTCTTCTATCTCATTTGGTACCACTAATCAAAAAACCAATCAACTGAACTCTGTACCTACGAAACTAATCGACGAATCTCAGCCAATTGGAGCAGGAATCTTGGGGTTTGATTTGTAGGAAAGTCATGCAATTTGGGTCTTGGACTATTTTGCACTAGTGATAGTGTGTAATCCATATATCTGATTCAAAGGTGTATGTTTTCTGTTTCGTTTCATATTGCTACTGAATAAATGTATGTTATGACCAAGTTAGGCTAAACTTCTTGTGATTGCTTGGATATGTTAATATAATAAAGTGGTTTGATGATACTTCTAATGATTTCTTGTTTATGTTTATGTGCGATGGTATCAAACAGATAAATGGAGCAACAAGTTCACTTTATTCAAGAATCAAAGGTAAATATTGACGCACACAGTTGATTGATAATAACCAAGCTGGACTAATAACAAGAACAAAATGATCAAAAGATCAATACAGAAATGAACCAACAGATACTAATACATAAGGTTTAGTGAGAGAGTGATATAGCGGTCAAGAAGAAAGGCTGGTATGAGTGAGATGGAGAAACCCTAGCGAGGGTTATCTCTTTATAGAAATGGAAATACACTAAGCCCCCTTCAACTTTCTCTAAAGCTTCATAAGCACACTTAATATCTCTTCACAACAAAGAATAGGAAATGTGCATAATGAGTCCACGATAATTGCACATGTAACAAACATAGCAACATATTTGGACATAGATTATGCAGATGATTTTGAACATTCCCCTTAATCACGTTTTCCAAATATCAAATAGTGATTTTCACAAAGAAATTTGTGTTGGTACACAGAAGATGTTTGGTTAGAATGTGCGAATTTGGTTTGAGAGCCAATTTTGATGGCGCTCAAGACACCTTTTGCAATTTTTTCTCTGATGAAATGGACATCTATTTCAAAATGTTTGGATCTCTCATGGAAACAGGGGTTGACGACAAGTAAAGCTTGATTTGTTATCCTGCGAGCAGTTTAACGGAAGGTTAAGATCAACATTTAGATCCTTTAGGATTTTTGAACCCAAATAACTTCCGCAGCAGCGTCATGCATGACACAATATTCGCCGTAGAAGATTTTGAGAGAGTGTTTTGTTTTTTGCTTTTCCATGATATCAAACAATTGTTAAAGAAAACCACGATTATCCTGTAATGATTTCGGTTTTAATGCATTTTGCCCAATCAGCATCACTGTACCCTTCAAGAACATTATTAAGGTCGCTATGATCATACCTAAGACCTTTACCAGGGGCACCTTTTAAGTATCTAAGCACATTCAAAGCAGAATCCAAATGAGACTTTAAGGGAGTATGCATGTGTTGTGCTAGACAATGAACAGTATGATATGTCGTCTGCATGAGTAAGATAAATCGGTTTTCAAGTAATTTTGGTACCTGTTATGTTATCAAGCAATGGGTCATCTTGGGTTGGTAAGAAAGGAAGAACAGAGTTTGGTTCCATGGGTGTAGACACAGGCTTACATCCAAGAGACCAAATTCTTTAAAACTTCAAAGGCATATTTTCTGGGAGAGAGATGTCATTCCCGTTTTATCACCTCAATACCTAGAAAGAATTTGAGAGTACCCAAGTCTTTTATGTTAAATTTAGTTTTAAGAAAGACTTTGAAGTGTTCAATTTCCTCAACACATTTGGTAAGAACAATATCATCAACATAGACAAGTAAAGCAATAAACTTGTTATTTTTGTTTTTTGTAAATAGAGAATGATCACTCACGGTGAACAAATCCATGTTCTTTGAGAACACCAACAAGCTTTTCATTCCATTTAGCGGGCTTAAGACCATACAAAGATTTAGAAAGTTTGCAGACCATGTTTTTGTTGTTTTCATCAGAAAAGCCTTTTGGAATAGTCATGTATATGTCCTCATCAAGTTCACCATAAAGAAAAGCATTATTAACATCTAGTTGAAAAAGAGGCCATTTATTCTTACAGCTAAGGCAATCGAAATTCTAACAGTGGACATTTTACAACGGAGAAAAAGTTTCATTATAGTCAATCCCTTCCCTTTGGTTAAAGCCCTTGGCAACAAGCACGGCTTTATATCTATCCACTTCACCATTGGATTTGTACTTGATTTTCCAAATCCATTTGTATCCAATGGGTTTTCTATTAGCAGGTAAGGTGGTTATAATCCAAGACTTGTTAGTATTCAAAGCCTCAATTTCAGCATTCATGGCATCAACCAGTTAGGGTCAGGATGGCTTCCTCATAGCGAGGAAGGTTCAACACTTTTATTTAAGTTGGAGGTAAGCGATAATTTTAGTCAAGATTAGAATAATTAACAACCTTTTCTATACCATATTTAACTTTGCCTTCAATGATAAAGTCATTAAGATTTTTAGGCAATCTAGAGGGTCTGGTTGACCTTCTTGGTGATGGCGCAAGTTTCCTTGTTGAGGAGTTGACTTAGTTGAGTCGAGTCGAGTTAACATCGAGTTGATGTTATTGGAGTTTGTTGAAAGCGATTGCCCTGGGTGTGTATTTTCTTCCATGGATGAAGCATCACGAGTTACCATCCTTATTGAGAGGATTCAACTCAGGTCCCATCATCATGGATGAAGCATCTGAGTTACCATCCTTATTGAGAGGATTCAACTCAGTCCCATCATCATTGGAAGACACTCTCCCTTCATCATTGGGTCTTTTAGGGTTGTCAGTATCAAAGAAATTTTTGTGATTTAAATCTTTTGACACACCGATTTCAAAGACTTGTTTTTGAAGATTTTTTTCATTTTGAAGGGGAAACATTTCATAAAAGTTGACATCTCTTGAGAAGAAAACATGTTTTGTTTCTAGGCTTAGAAGTTTGTAACCCTTTTTTTCATTTGAGTAGCCAATAAATACACTTTTTTTAGATCTGCTGTCAAATTTGTCAGAATTATTTAGGATAGTAGCATAGCAAAGACAACCAAAAACCCTAATATGAGAGAGTGTGGGCGTCATGCCCATACACAAGAGAGAAAGGGGATTTGCGGACAACCTGAAGAAGGTAACTGTTGATAAGGTAAGCGGTGAGAACACATTCAGGCCACAAGTAAAGAGGTAATTCCCCACGAAACATAAGAGATCTAGCAACATTGTGAAGATGTCTATGTTTCCTTTCTGCAATTCCATTTTGTTGAGGTGTGTAGACACAAGAGGTTTGATGTAGAATACCTTTGTTATGAAAAATTGTTGCATTTTGTTGTTGACAAATTCGATACCATTGTCACTTCTAAAAACTTTTATATTACTTTCAAATTGATTTGACAACATTTGAGAGAAATTGACAATGGAATCATAGACATCTCCTTTGGTTTTAAGCATATAAACCCGGGGCCCTTGAGTAATCATCAACAATAGTTAAAAAAATATTTGTAGCCATCTCTGCTAGTGATTTTATAAGGACCCCGGACATCTAGGTGGACAAGTTGACCAATTTTAGTAGACTTATGTTCACTTAAGGGAAAAGGTTCCACATGGTTTGTTTAGCTTTGTTGCAAGTGTCACAAAGATGATTAGGGTTAGTTGGTTTATCAAGGTTAAAGGTACGGGTTTAAGAACTTGTAAGACTTGATCGAGGGATGACCAAGTCTTTGGTGCGAGGGTTTCTAGAAACAATGCAATTATTAGAGACAATCTACAATTAG
This sequence comes from Chrysanthemum makinoi, assembly GCA_910596185.1. NCBI lineage: Eukaryota > Viridiplantae > Streptophyta > Magnoliopsida > Asterales > Asteraceae > Chrysanthemum > Chrysanthemum makinoi. The sequence continues at coordinate 148,409,039 of OU343218.1, forward strand.
TGCCAACATCAAACAAGTAGAGCCATTAGATTGATTACCGATCCCCACATTCCTTTTTGTTGCAAAGTCACGTATATAACATTTAGATTCATCAAAATATGAGATAATTTGCTATCTCGGCAAGTTTGTGAACGATAGCGGTGACGAAGTGTACTTCGGCACAACTAAGACATCATGCAAGGTAATATTGTTGTTAATTTTCATGTCACCAATCTCGATAAAGAGCTTGAGTACCATTTGGGTGTCAACGGTAGACCAAGTTTTGAAATATCAGCGATTGATTAGAAGTTTTGAAGATAGGGTCATGTGTTGATTTGCACGAGTCAATAATCCAACCAAGCTGATTTTTCCTTTTAAAAAGTTTGTGTTTCCATTAAAGTGTTTGTCAAACTTTAGGTTGAATTTGATACTTCCATTAAAAGGTTCACGAAAACATTTACCCGCCATATTGGAATTGGCAGGGCTATCATTGAAGACTCATTAATCGACCATCGATCATTAGGAAGAAAGCAGAGAGTTGCTAGTTCTACATTCAAGATTGGCATGATGAAAGATGAAGCATTGTTCTTGGTTGGTTTAAAGTTAGAGTTAAAGTTCCTTTTCCATATCGGCAGGATAACCAACAATATCATAACATCTATCAATGGTGTGACCAGGTTTGTTGCAGTTAGAGCACTTCAAATTCATATTGGGTCCTCTATTGTTAGAGCGATCATTACGAGAAGTATATTCCCGGATGTGGGATTTGAGCTTTTGTAATTGTTGTTTCCCCCTTTTTTGTTATCAAAGAATTTTGAAGCAAAAGCAGACACATTTGGTTTAATGGATCCAAGACCGGAGAAGTTCCTGGGATTCTTCCCACGACACAATAGAAAAGCGGTTTTGATGATGGTAAAGGATCCCTGGTTAAAATGTTTGCTTCGATGGGCACATAAGTGTCATCAAGACCCATTAAAAACTTCATTAACTTGATTAGTTTGGTTATGTTTTTCAAAATGTTTTCCACATCACAATTTTACATGTTGGAAGGCCCGATCATGGAGTCAAATTGTTTCCATAATGAATTAAGATTATTATAGTAATCAAGAAGAGGACCCATTTTGACCCAAAGAGTTGATGTTTTTATGTATATTAAAGACAAAGAGATCCATCAACTTTGTCAAAGGTTTCTTTTAAGTCATTCCACATTTCATAAGCAGTTTTAGAGTATATAGCACCGACAAGCAGTTCAGACTTAAAGAATTTAGAATCAAAGTAAGGACAACAGAGTCACACATGTCCCATTGATTAGCAAGACTAGCATTAGAGACATCTTTTAAACAGGTTCCATCAACAAAACCAAGCTTATTATGATTTCTTAATGCAAATGTCATGGCAATGCTCCATATTTTATAATTTTCACGAAGCCAGTTAGTTTCACAGATATAATAGGATTACCACTGGTGTCACTAGGATGCAGGTAGAGAGTATCACCAAATGTAAGTTTTAATTCAGAAGAGTTAATCAAAGATTCATTATTAGTATGTTCATCATCACTCTCAACCATGGTGATAGCACAGAAACAGACAAATAAAAAGAAAGATAGAACAGCAATCACAGTCAACAAGAGCAATAATCCCAAATCAACTTCCAACCTAACTAGTCCTATCCACCATCAACTAGAAGAGAATAAATGTATGAAAAATCTGAACTCACACCCACGGTTCAACAAGCACCAAGCTTGTGGCTGGGGGTAGGCGAAGCGTGTATTCACACCACTCAGAGGTGGCATATCAAGGAGTTAACCTACCCGTTTGCACCCACACAACTTGAATGCTTTGTTAAACAAGAGAGGAGAAGTACTTACGTTGCTTTGTGCAATGGGAAAAGTGAAGACCAAACACAATCACCCTAGATTCACTTAGTCTAGGGATGATTATGATCAATTAGAACCAGAGAGCACTCCAAGAACGAACCCCCAAATCAAATCAATTAGGGTTTTGGAGTAAACCCTAATTTATGTTGATTTAGCACCAATAGGACGAAACACCAATCCAAAGGCCTCCAAGAGAAAAACCCCAAATCGGAGACAAGTTAGGGTTTTGGAACAAACCCTAATTGTTTCAATTGAGCACCGATAGAGTCAGAGAAATCAATCCAATTACCACAAACGTTCCCAGAATCACAAATACTGAACCACCGAGAATATCGGTAAAAAACCCCCAATATAGAAAAACCCTAGAGATCGGGGTTTGAAGATAATCGAGCCTATAGCTCGATACCATGTGCGATGGTATCAAACAGATAAATGGAGCAACAAGTTCACTTTATTCAAGAATCAAAGGTACAATAGTGAAGCGCATTGATTGATAATAACCAAGCATTACGGACTAATAACAAGAACAAAATGATCAAAGATCAATACGTAAATGAACCAACAGATACTAATACATAAGGTTTAGTGAGAGTGATATAGCGGTCAAGAAGAAGGCTAGCAGATGAGTGAGATGGAGAAACCCTAGCCAGGGTTATCTCTTTTATAGAAATGGAAATACACTAAGCCCCCTTCAACTTTCTCTAAAGCTTCATAGCAGAAGACTTAATATCTCTTCACAACAAAGAATAGGAAATGTGCATAATGAGTCCCTGATAATAAACCTGCACATGTAACAAACATAGCAACATATTTGGACATAGATTATGCAGATGATTTTGAACAGTTTAGAACCTGTTGTGCTTGAAACTTGCTTCATTTGGATATCACTTTTGATTATATGTACTAACTGGGATAGGTCGAAAGAACCGCTTAGCATATTATAATTAGCGAATCTTGTCTACGAGTTTTGATTAATTAGTTGGAGAAATCCGCTCTTATTAAGTGATATACAATTAAGTTTTATGTGTTGTAGTAATCTAATAAACCTGTGAAAACAAGCTTACTTGATATTATACATAAGTCTTGAAGCAAACCGGTTAATTTTTTACGCCATTTTGACGAAAATAGCTAATCGTGAATTATACTAAAGAATTTTCTCTTGCCATTGAGATCATTGTTATCCATCTTACTATTGAGTTACAAAAACTATCCAAGTAATCATCTTTGTCTCATATTTGAACTTGACTTTAAAATGCTCTTATTTGCATAATGGCCTTAAATGAATCTAAATCAGTCTAAGTAGTTCTCTGTGATAACTTGAATAAAATAGTCCATGTGGAACGACCTGGTCTTACCTGTAAACCTTACTGCAAAACAATGGTTATACTTGTATCTGTGTGTTTTGAAACTGAGAAAAACGGTAGAACTAGTATTATAAATTTAACGCTTTTTAGACATATCATAACTCATAGAAGTAATCAGCTTGTGTCTACCACAAGCTCTGATCCAGAAACTGTAGTTTAATTAACTTGAGATGAACCATCTAATCTAGTTTACTGCCGCTAGCATTTCTTGTTGCACGATGCAATTATACAAATATTTAGCATATATAACAAAATTCAAATACAACATGCATGAAGGACTTGAATTATTTAATCGAGAACAATTGGGAGTGGGATATTGATAATTTGATATATCACAAAGGCGCTTAAGAGTTCCTTTGTAGCTCCTTTCCAAGTGGTGCCAAAGAATTTTTCCGTATGTTTTTTTGTAGAGTTTCTTAAGATGATTTCTGAGGTAGTCTAGGTGTTTTAATATCATTCTCATTTACTTATTTTGATGTTTTGTACTTCGCAGCTTATCGATAGTGTTTCCAATCTATGTAGTGATGAAGACAAGACTAATGAGCTAGTCGAATCGTTTATGGATCAAATGAAGCATGTAAAACGTGTGAAAACGTACTAGAAGAAGAAGAAAAAAAGTAAGGTATCAATTCGACCTACTATTGTTCAAAGCAATATGGCCGTGTATCTTCTTAATCATTTGCTTTGGTCCAACAATTTCTTCCTCTGATGTAATGCAATGACCTAAAGGCAACAAAGGTTCAATACACAATTTATTATCAAGAAAACAATCAAAGCTCATACCTTAAAAGGCATTACGTGAGCTTGTTCCTAACAAAAATCTGAGTTAACTGATTCGATAATGCAATAGTTAACTATATTTCTTTTGGAGTAAATTGCATTTTTGGTCCCTAAGGTTTAGCCAAATGCGGTTCATCCTAAGGTTTGAAAGTGTGGTCCTCATTTTGAAACGTTTCTTTGCATGTTTGGTCCCTGATCAATATCAAATGACAAAAATACCCCTGTCTTCTTTTGTTTCTATTTTCTTTTCATATTTCTTACATAAATGGTCCCTGTCTTGTGCTAGATTTAAAAAAATTCGTCCAGATTTTTTTTTATTTTTTTATTTTTAATTAACTATTACAATTAGTATTATTTTTTTAATTAAAAAAATTTCAAAAAATGTTAAAGATATTCCAAAAAAAATTAATTTTTTTTACATAATTTTTTTTAAATTCGAAGAGAAAAGTCCAAAATATATTCGTTTCTTTACGTTTTTGTTCGGATTTTTACGTTTTCGTCCGTTGTTTTCAACCGTTTATTTACGTTTTCTTTTGCTTTTTACATCTTTGTCCGTTTTTTTACGTTTTTGTACGGGTTTGTACGTTTTCGTTCGTTTTTAACGTTCTCAACCGTCTTTTACGTTTTCGTCACTTTTTTACGTTTTCGTCCGTTCTTTTTACGTTTTCAACTTTTTTTATGTTTTGATTTTTTACGTTCGTTTTTACGTTTTCGTAAGTTGTTTTGCATTTTCGGCCTTTTTTTGTTTTCGTCTCTTTCTTTTATGTTCTCGTTTTTTTTACGTTTCGTCTGTTTTTTTACATTTTCGCCTATTTTAATGTTTTCGTCAATTTTTTATGTTTTCATCCGTTTTTTTACTTTTTCAACTTTTTTTTTATGTTTTTGTCTGTTTATTACGTTTTATGTTTTTTCGTTTTCATTTTTTATTTTTTCATCCGTTTTTTACGTTTTGGTCGATTTTTTATGTTTTCGCGCGAAAACGTAAAAAATCATATGAAAACGTAAAAAAACGGAGAAAAACATTAAAAAAAATAGTTGAAAACGTAAAAAAAATGAACAAAAAGTAAAAAATCGAACGAAAAAGTAAAAAAATGGACGAAAACATAAAAAATAGACTAAAACATAAAAAAAATGAACGAAAACGTAAAAAATGCATCTAAAACAGTGAAAAATGTAAAAAAAAAAAAAAGTCAAAAAGGTAAAAAAAAAATGGACGAAAACGGGAAAAAACAGACGAAAACGTAAAAAAACTGTTTAAAACTTAAAAAAATTGACGAAAACGTAAAATAGCAGCCGAAAACGTAAAAAACGGACGAAAATGTAAAAAACCATCCGAAAACGTAAAAAACGGGCGAAACGTAAAAACTTGCCGAAAACGTAAAAAAACGGACGAAAACTTAAAACGTTAAAACGGACAAAAACGTAAAAGACGAACGTAAACGTAAAAAAAGGAACGAAATCGTAAAAGAAGATCGAAAACGTAAAAAAACATACGAAAACATATAAAAAACGTATTAATAATTCTATAAAAAAATATTAAAATTAAAAAAAATTATGTGATAAGAAACTAAATTTTTTTTGGAATATCTTTAAATATTTTTTGAATTAAAAAAATAATACTAATATTAAAAGTTAATTTGAAAAAAAAAAAAAAAAAAAAATCGGGACGAATTTTGTAAAACCTAGCACAAGACAGGGACCATTTATGTAAGAAATATGAAATGAAAGTAGAAACAAAAGAAGACAGGGGTATTTTTGTCATTTGATGTTGATCAGGGACCAAACATGCAGCAAACGTTTCAAAATGAGGACCACCGTTGCACTTTCAAAACCTTAGGGACTGAACCTGCAATTTGGCTAAACCTTAGGGACCAAAAATGCAATTTACTCTCTCTTTTGTCATCTTCACAATTCAACATTATTTAAATATATATATTTCAAACAAATAACACTTACTAGCCCATTACATTAAGGCTATGTACAATCGTCGGTCACCCATGGTCGGTCGACCAAGGTCACCATCGGTCATGGCCAATGTGGTACGTGGGTCTTGATCGGTCGTCGGTCCCCAATTCACACAACTTGATCGAAATTACGACAGACTATAAACACACACAATTTTCAAAAATTAACCGTTTGGCCTAAAAAAAATCTTTTTTTTTTTATAAAAAAATTACCACTTTATAACCTTATAAATACTAACCTCAAACACACTTTTAAACATACAATTTCAAGCACAATTCAAACAACTTCTCATCAATATTCATCATGTAAAAAAAATACTCCCACATCAAAAAACAGACGATCCTGACTACCCCAAAATGCCCCGGATTTGAATTTCTCGCCAGATCCACCATTTTAATTAACCGGGATAACACCACCACCAAATCAACGTATTCAGTCTCGTGCACCCGCTTTTGAATATCCAACACGACTACCACAACCGATTCAACAACAAAACCCGTTTTACGTTAATCGTCCATATGTAAATCCGTATCGTCATAATATGGACTTTAACCAATTACCAAGTGTGTTAATACAAATAAGCCGTAAAAACATTTATTTATATTTTGCGATCTTCTAATGTTTTGTCGATAACAAACGTAAAATCATTTTAACGAAACAAATAAAATACGTAAATGGTTTGAGCCAATAGTTTTCTAACACACTTGCGTTTTCACATAAAACACTAAAACAAGTATAAGTGATTTTATGATTTAGTAATACATATGTACAACAACTAGTGTTTACATATTGGGCAAATATATACATAACTAGTATGTATTATAATGGGTAAAAACTACAACCCATGGAACATATTCATAACCCATGGTATTGACCCATACCCATTTGACTTGATGCATTGCACCCATTAGGTACATTGTATCTAAAGAAGTACCCATGGATCAACCCATAACCCATGACCCATGACCCACAACCAAAATACCCATGGGCAAATAGGAGCGTCCCACGGATCCCTAGCATTACACTAGACGGATCCCTTGAGGGTGGGATCCTTGGGATCTGTGGAACAGTAAGTGTTGCTCCTCTATAAATAGTGAGCCATTTATTCCTTTTGGCTTGCCTCTCATACATATACTTTCCCCAAGTATTGTAACTCTCTAGCCACTGATCCTAAGGGATCTTTCTATCTAGTTTGTCTTTTGTTTTTGTGTGATTCTCTAGGTTCCTCTTAAAGGCGAGATCACCACTTCTTGAAGTCAAGCAAGCTCAAGTCCATGAGTTGCCATGCTTCGTCATCATCAAGACTACTGAGGTTCTCTTGTTGATAGTTCTTTCTTCCTCCATAGAAGTGTTGCGTCGAAGGCATTAGTGAAGGATGCCGAAAGAGTCAAGACGAAAGCATTAGTGAAAGGTGCTTAACGTCCGTGTCAAAAGCATTAGTGAAGAATGCTAAAGGTGTCAAGACGAAGGCATTAGTGAAAGGTGCCAAGCGTTTGTGTCAAGGGCATTGGTGAAAGATGCATAGGAATCAAATCAAGTGGCATTAGTGAAGAATGCCAAGGTCGTATAATCGATGAGGTGCATCGTTATACAAATAGTGATAGTTTGTTTCCAAGGATGTTGATATCCTTGATGGTGTTTCTAATAAAGAGTGGGTCTCTGGAGATTCTAAGAAGATCACAAAGCATTTTCTCTAAAAACTTCTTCCCTTAAAAAGAATATTTAGCAAAGGTGTGATCGTTAATAATTTACATTTGTTTTATTATTGTTAAAATCTTAGTTGTATAATTAATCTCTATTAGTAATTACTTGAGTAGTTATCTATATTAAAACCATCATCAAGAATAGTATTCTTCGATTGATTTGTATAGACTACACTACTAATCTGTAATAATGATATCTCGGTTATTCGATAGCCTCAATCATTATTCGTCACAAAAGGATTATTGACACTTCATCTATGTCAATGAATATCCATGTGAAATTTCTTATATTATGATAAAATGGGATTTTATCATAATCTTTGATAAACCTCCCAAGAATTGTGACTAACTCATAAAAAGGGAATCACGTCAAATAGGATTAGTATTAAACCGTCAAAACCTCAAATCACAAGTTATAGAACTTAAACATCAAACTCTAGGCATTTTAGAACTCCCAAACCAAAGTTATCAAGGAATGCTTAAGATGATTTTTTATGTCATGCCGGATCCCTAATGAGAGGGATCCGTGGGATCCGTGCAACAGAAGACATCATAAGTTAGTAATGATCACTATGGAAATTCCACAATCACTTTCCCTTCAAAAACTCACGAACAAAAACCCAATTACTTTTCACATGAGCAATTTGATCATTTCCTTCAAGCATAACAATCTCTTGTATAAGTATAATCTTCACTACATTGTTAATTTAACTCCTTGATTTCTAGGATTACAATTTCTTCATTTTTAGAAGTTGGGTTCAAATGGGTTTATCATAATTTGTTACCACATTGTTTTCTAAGATAATCCAAATCAAAGAATTAACATTGTTAATACAAATTAAACTCATTTCTTGAATTCAATAAAGATGATTTGAGCAAAGTTGTGATCAAACCCTTTAGGTTACTATTCACAATTAACACCACATTGTGGTTGTGTTGTTTAGGAAAAATCATGCCAAGTAACCGACAACAAGACTATCAAGATACCGCTCATTACATACCAATGTACCATAGAAAGGATGGACTTAGCCCGGAAGATAGGAAAGCTTTTAAAATGTTCAAAAAGAGACTTTTTCATGAAGGTCGTGTAGTAGAACCATCATTTCTTGCTAACACCGACATAAGACAAGTTTTTGGGACCATTGGCTTTGATTGTTTATTGGACATAAACGAACAAATTTGCCCGGTTTCGTACTCGAGTTATACATGACAATGAGGATAGTTAGAAATGATGATGGGTCCATCTCAATTGTCTTCATCATAAATGAGCATGGGTACACCCTTTCGCTTGTGGAGTTTGGAAGAATACTACGGGTTCCATATCAAGGAGTTTGCATGTTTTCCAATGAGTGGTCTTTAGAGGAGTTACACAATATGGTTGATCATCATGAAATCTACCACATGATAATCCCGGAAGCAACCACGGTAAGGGATACCATGTTCATGCCAAGGGCATCCCCATCGAGGGTCACTAGAAACTCAAAAGTGATCTATAGGGATCCTTTCCAAATGGAGATCTCCGAGATGTACGCATTGTATAGGAAATGGGAAGTTGTGGTGAGGGAGAATGTGTTGTGCTTAGTAGGGAACAAGGATCACCCCAATGCATGCCTAAGTTTCATGATCTATTGCTTAGTGACCGAGACTCACTTCAACCCTGCATACTACATGATTAAGATAATGGCAAGTGTAAAAAGCATGGAGAAAATGGTGCTCCCGTACGCAATGCTCCTAACTCGTCTTGCAACATTAATCTTTGCATTAGACCCTTCTCCGCAATCCTATGATCATAGCTTTTGTAACAAAGTTATGGTGTCATTGACCGAGGGTAGAACTACAAGGTTTATGGTTAAAGGCAAAAGGCCTCACCCACCCACGGATTCCTCGGATGAACGGGAGAGGCAAAGAGAAGGTGAAGGTAGTAGCAACCCACTCATAAATATCAATCTCGACCCTTTGGATTACATCAATCAATTGCCGGACGTTCCTAGCCCATCACAAGAATGGCAACAAACCAAGGGAATCTTCAAGTGCTTCGCCAACTTCTTGAAGAAAAAGAAGGAGGGGTGAAGACGGGAAGTGGTGGAGAAGTAAGGTAAGGTCATAGGACCTTAATTTGTGTAAACAATTTGAAACAATGGGTTGTAACACCTAAACAATACTTATGTAGAGTAGGATGTAGTATGTAGCTATTGCCATAACTTGGTATTGAACAATATTAACTTAGGAACGTGTAGGATGAGATTTTACGACTTCTTGAAATCATTCAAGTGGTCGTCGTCACTCATCTTTAGGTACCTTCAGTTCCCTCACACTTGCTATGCGTTATACTTAATGTGTTCTTGCATTTAGTCTTTGTAGAAACAACTAGGAGAAGCATTTGCTAAGAAGTGCAAAATTGCACATTTGCTGAAAGCCTTCTGATCTGCAGTGAGGCCGGATCCCGGTATAACTAGCGGATCCCTCCCAAAAGGGAACCGTGGGATCGTGACTACTGATGAGGAATACAAACTTCCTTACATAAAAAACGACTCACTAGATCACCTCACACTAGTCAAACATAATACCTTAGAAACAACTAAGTCTTCCTCAAACATTTGAAAGCTTCACACGCACCCATAGCTTACCTAGGATCTATTTCCAAGTGTTTTTGACTTATCAATTCATCAAAACTCACCATCTTCCGCTCCAACGTTCACACATTATTCCTCACATCTTATAACACTTAGTTTGATATGTCCATCAATTTTAGCAAATTGAGTTTAGTCACTTTTAACTCAGAAATAGGCTCAAAACTAGTTTTTCATTTTTTTTATTTTAAAATTTTATTCAATTTTTCTTGAGCGATCATCTGACTTCTAGGACTAATTACCACCACTTTTTCATCTCAAATGGTATCCTTCTCAAGCACTTAGCTAGACTATCTAAAGTCCACTTTCCTACCCAAAACCATCATTAAGCACCCTCACCCCTTATGGTTGAGCATTTAAGACATCCACTACTCAAGACATCAAAGGAAAGTCAAAACCTCGAGATACATAGGTACTAGACCTTACAAAAAGCATAATCATCTCATCAAGTATAAATACGACGGATCCACTGTTTATAACCAGACGAATCCCTGGTGAGAGGAATCCGTGGGATCCGTGTCTGCAGAAAGACTTTAATCAGCTTTCCTCTTCAAAGTTAATCCATCTTTTGGTTATCTAACCACTTTTAATTACCATTTAATGTATTCCTAGAGTTGAACAATATCCTAAGTGCATGCTTAATCCTCTTAGTGGTCAAGAATTTAATTCCCTAATTCAAAATTATCCTTTATAAACCAAACACTCTTAAGGTTAAGTCATCACTCTCACCTATCTCTCAAAAATCAGTAGTTAGAAGCTTACATTGCATCCTTACCATCACCATGACCAAAGCACTTAGCAACAACTCTTCAACCAAAGGCTCATCCAAAATAAAGGGTCATATGATTCATGAGATTTCATCCACCGAATCATCTCCCGTAAGAGATAACAATGCTAGAATCCCACCTCAACAAACCCATTCAACAATTGATAAGAGAACCGCAAGAATTAGCATCAAACCTTTTGGGCTAGAAAAAGGGTCATCTAGTTCAAAACCAAACATAGCTAGCTCTAGAAAACTGTCTAAGCCCTCATTCCTAGAGCATGGATTACACTCATTCAACGAACCTCTTTCTTACCCAAATCTCTATTCATTAAAGCATTCATCACCGAGAACATCCCACTCACCAACTTTCTCGTTAAATAGGGAACCACCTACAACACCGACTAGTTCATCATTGGAAACAAGGAACCACCAAGGACTTGATCATATGGAGGAATTTCCATTACCACCACCCTCATTGTTAGTAGAACCTCATCCTACATCTCTAAATGAAACCCCACCATCATTCGTAGAGCCTCCTCAAAACATTCATTTTCCTCCGGTTCCAAATCAAGACAATAATTGCTCTAATTGTCTAATCACCCAAGGACTTGTTTAAGAAGTACGAAATGAGTTACATTTCATGTTTAATCATCTTCTTGAAAGATTGGACCAAATCAACAAGTCCACTCATCCTTAGACTCAAGCACATTGTTGCATTCTAGGCTTTAGTAACTTATTAGTATTAGTAGAATATTATGGCTAAATCATTCTCTTAGTTTTAGAGATTTCTTGATTATCTCTTTATTTATTAAATGATAACTTATTTGCCATATTGCTTTGAGTATATGTTTGTTGTTTGTGTACATATCTCACTTTCATATTTAGCATTGTTTGGTATATCACCATTGCTAAAAATCTGTCACCAGACAGACGAATCCCTGGAAATTTCCTTGACGGATCCCACAAAGGAGGGAACCGTGGGATCCGTGATACAGAAGAACAATTTTCTACTAACTTGAGTCTTATTTGCAGGAAATTATGGACTATATACTTGTTTTCTAACCTTTATCTTGTAGATTTTTAAAATACACATGAAGACTTTGACATCTTAAGCTAGGGGGAGCTTTGTGTCAAACCATACATTGCAAAATTACATTTCATGGCATCCCATTGCAAAGTTCTTTGTAACATATTGGATTTCACAAACACATCAAACCATAAATTATATGGGGCGTACACTTTGGGTTTTAGAGAGAGAAAGTTAAGAGGTTTGGGAACTTAGTGAGAGAAAGAAAAATCTTATTATGAGCTCCAACCCTCTACCTTGGGAGGTAGAGTGTATTTATAGTATCTTACACAAAACGCCTTCTACGGCGTGGATCGGGCATACAATGGGTAAGACCGTCCGCCTCCTGTGTGTTACTTAACTAACTACTAACTAACATTAAATAACTATGACTACGAGCTTTCTAATGATTACATATACTTGAGGTGACCGACACTTTAACGACTGGATTTTCTAAATCCTAACAATCTCCCCCTAAGGGAGGTCACCTCAAATTACATTGAATACAAACAGATATTACATTACGATTGTTCTTGGATTCTTGTTAAAGTTCTTTGCTCTGTAGCCCGTAGTATTTGATTCTTCATGTTTTGCATGTTAGGTTAATCCAAGTGGAGGTCTTTAACTGATCCACGCGATAATGAGTTTTGAGCCAGCTTTTAGATCATCGGCTAACATAAACCTCAGACTTTTCATTTGTAGCGTTGACATTATGTGAAGTTGTGACGTTGGACCGACATGCTCACATTCTGGATCATGATTTCTTCTCATCAGAGTAGCGGAAGCTTTATTTGATTCATGATATTTGCAGCAGCGTAGCAGAAGCATGGAGTTGTGATTATCAGAGTCATTGATGCATTTATCATGATTTCTTTAGAGATGAATGTGTTGTGTTAGCTTGCGGCTATGGATTGACTTCTCCATTCTGATCAGCTGCAAACGTTGGGTGTACCTGCATACAACAGTTACAATAAAGCGCACGAAAGTCTCTTTGATCACTTTCGTTGAATTGAGGTACACGGCCCACGGTTCCCCATTGATCGATACAAGTACGCATGTGATCGAGTATAATTCGAAGAATCTCCTTGACGGGTTTCGCAATGCTCTAGTTGTTCTCAAACCGGAACGTCTCAAAGAAGACAACACGGGGTGAGTGAACCAGCGAATTGAGATTCACTGATTGATGAAAAGAGATTTGAAAAACAATCGTGTATTTCTCAATATAAAGTGTTTTTTGCAATACAGCGAAGGTTTTAAGGAAAAATCAATTATCAATCATAAACACCTTTTATTTTGAAATATTAATACACAGTCGATGTGCTAGAGAAAAGAATGTTAAGCACAACGACCGGTTTTTCAAAGGTATCCGTCAATCCATTTCCTCGACCAAGGTGGATTCAATAATGAATCACCCCATTATTTCAATCCAGTTGTCACATGTTTGATCTATTGGATAGATCTCACATGCCACCTACCAAGAGTTTGTTTGATGTTGGCTCTAGAAGGCTTTCCATCGTCATTGTGAATATGTTTGCATATCACTCAGATGTTCTGGCAATACCACAAGGATAATGCGTAGGACTCTTAAAATATATTCTCTCTTTCCACATTGTGTGAAACAGAGAGTCTTCATTGATGGTGTCCTTAATGAGATTTATTGATGATCTCGTGGCTCTAGACTCAATTGTGCACATTTGGTTCCTATGCCGGAGACTAGGGAGATGGTCTCCTTCTTCAATATCAACAATCTCTAAGAGAAAGTCGATAGATTATGTAGGTTCCCCGTGAGAATGAAACAAGTCCTTTTAAGAGGAACTTGAGTAGCTTGGGAAGTTTAGTGCAGTGTGTCACTTGGTCCATGACGTCTTGTCTTCAATACCGGTGTTACCTTAGTACCCACGGTAGCATATGTATTGAACCCGGTTTCTGCCTTAAGGTTGAATTATTAGAGGGCTATTTCTTTTCACCCTTTTCACATTCAATTCTTTTTTATTCTTCAACCCCTTCGCTTACTGAGAATTCATAACTAGAACCTTTTGGGTTTATTCCAGTTCTAGCTCTTTCTCACCGGCACTATTCCCATACCTCACTTTTCTCCTTTTTCATCATACCTAAGGACTCTACACTATCTAGTGGATTGTCCCTGGGTAGATCCCTCGGGCTCTGGCGGGATCGTGGGAACGAATACCTAACCTAACCATCCTTATAACACCATGCATAACGTAAATTTGGTCGGTCTTTTTGGTATTGTTCTTCTGCCATTGGAACCAATTGAAAACCATTTGAAAATCAATCCAGGTACTTGCGATATATTATCAAAGCATTTTGTACCTGAATTGTTTTTTATGTTTTAAAAAAAGCTCCCCCTCAACATGTGCATCGTATATTTGAAATCATTTTGACACATGGAGGCAAGATGATTTGAAAATCTTCATATTGAGAATTAAGACTTCACTTCTTTGATCAACTTTTTCTGAAACTGTCGACATCACTTTCCCGATCAAAATTAGTATTTTTAAATACTTTGTTAAAGGTATTTTTGGGAAAGGATGTGGTTTTCAAAAAATTTGCTCCCCCTCAATATGTGCATCGAGATTCGAAAGTGTTTTGCACATATTAGGGAAAACCTGCGCATAGAGACAAATCACTCACGTTTCAATCCTCTTTGGTTTGATATAGATGCTCCCCCTTAACATGTGCATGGAAAATTTGAAATCGTTTGGCACATGTAGGGATGAGAGCTTGCTAATCACTTATAAAACCATTTATCGAATTATCAGTTTAGATCCAATTTAAATCACAAATTCTCCCCCGATCCCAATTTTCAAGTCATTAAAGATTTGTGATCTCTATAGATTTAAATTGATTTTGAAAGCTGTTGAGGAGAATTGTGACTTGCTTATGAAAACATTTAACCGATAAGGATCAAATCTGAGACTTTAAACTCTAAAGATTAAACATGCTTGAGTATCTTTGGAAAACATGACATAAGCCTGGGTCTGAACCAATTGTATGACAAATAACCTTTTGATTTAATTAAATCATTCTCCCCCTCAATCAATGACATAAGTTGTTCACTGAGAGATAGAGATTTTGACAAATGTCAAGTCCCGATGATTTTCAAAAATTGAGTTCGAGTTATTTTTCAAAGCTATTAGTTTTCATTAGATAACAAATTATTTTCAGAAGAATTTATAGAAGGAAAAATATTTGTGAAGGAAACATTTTTCTTTTTGGTGACAAACATTTGTTTTTAGAATCAGAGCATGAGAGTTGAAAAATAAGATAAAGCATGGCTCTGTTTTTTCTTTTAAAAAAACGGGGTATAGTCTGAAATGACAATAAACCTTTTGTTTTTCATTCTCTCAAAAACATTTTTTTTTTAAAGAAAATTATGTACATTCGAACTTTATCTAAAGACCCGTGTCACTCTTTGAATGACAACACAAATACCGTAGATAAAATCGAATAAAAGAAAAGATGGGAACAATATTTTTAGCTTTTTCAAAGATTTTTGAAATTTTATATTTTTCTATTTTCTTTTGTGGGTTTTATAATTTTGTATTTTGCTTTTTAAATAGATATTTACAAGAGATGGATGAAGAAAACTTTTACTCATCTTCTTCCTCTTGAAGACGTTTGAGTGTGTGGAAAACTAGAAGGGGGTTGAATAGTTTTACCAATTTAAAACTTCCTTTTAAATATTTAGATCGACTTATGTCAATCTATTTGGTTGTTTATGTTGGACGTTGATAGATAGATATATAAACGTGTAATGAAAGATAAAGATTAAGAAGCACATCACCACGACACAAGTATTTATAGTGGTTCGGCTACAAGGACACCTTCCTTGCCCTACTCCACTCCCCGAGTCACCTACTCGAGAGTTCGTAAGCACTACACCAACTCCTTATGGCGGAGAAGCCTTCACAACGTCGCTTAACCTTTTTCCGGTACAAAGCTAAATACCAAGTTCCTTCACACCAAGGCGAACCACACCTAACACAACGTCGCCTACCCTTTATACGGTGCTAGGCTAACCACCGAGTTCTTTCACACCAAGGAGAACTAATCCTATCACAACGTCGCCTACCCTTTATTAGGTACTAGGCTAAGCACCTAGTTCCATTACTATGGAGGAACTACTACCCTTCACAACACAACACCTAATGTCAAGGAGATCTACTCCTTGTTACAACACCATCAAGGATATCACCATCCTTGGAAATAAATAAATACTTATATGTATAACGATGCACCTCATCGATTATACGACCTAGGCATTCTTCCCAAATGCTACTTGATGTGATTCTTCGGCATCCTTCACTAATGCCTTTGACACAACGCTTGGCACCCTTCACTAATGCCTTCGTCTTGACACCTTTAGTATTCTTCACTAATGCTTTGACATGGACGATAAGCACCTTTCACTAATGCTTTCATCTTGACACTTTCGGCATCCTTCACTACTGCCTTCAACTTGACACTTTCGGCATCCTTTACTAATGCCTTCAACCCAACATCTATGGAGAAAGAAAGAACTATCAACAAGAGAACCTTAGTTGTCTTGATGATGACGAAGCATGGCAACTCATGGACTTGAGCTTGCTCGTCTTCAAGAAGTGGTGATCTCGCCTTTAAGAGGAACCTAGATAATCACACAAAAACAAAAGACAAACTACATAGATCACTTGGATCTAAGGTTAGAGGGTTATAATACTTTGGGAAATATGTATGTAAAGTGATAAGTAGAAAGGAAGAAATGGCTCTCTATTTATAGAGGAATTTCTCTACTGTTCCCCGGATCCCGCGGATCCCTCCCACAAGGGATCCGGCTAGCACAAAGCCAGGGATCCGTGGAACGCTCCTCTTTGCCCATGGGTATTTTTGGTTATGGGTCATGGGTCATGGGTTATGGGTTGATCCATGGTTTTCTTTCTAGATACAATGTATCTCAAGGATACAATGAACTTGTTTAAGTGGTATATATAAAACCATGGGTTATGGGTCAAAACCATTTGCTAGTATTTTACCCATTTAGTATATACTTGTATTTACCCATTTTAGTATATACTTGTTTTTACCCATTTTAGTATACTTAGTTTAAGTATATGTTAACCCAATATGTAAACACTAGTTGTTGTACATATGTATCTAAATCATAAAATCACTTATAATTGTTTTAGTGTTTTAAGTAAATACGTAAGTGTGTTAGGAAACTATTGACTCAAACTATTTACGTATTTTATTTGTTTTGTTAAAATGATTTTATGTTTGTTATCGACAAAACTTTAGAAGATCGTAAAATATAAATAAACGTTTTTACGGCTTATTTGTATTAACAATCTCCCCCTTTTTGTTGATGACAAAATATAAAATTATTTTAAGAAAAACTAAAATTCGTAGCAAATTTGAATTAGTAGTTTTTACTTTGTTCTCCCCCTTTTTGTCGAAATAAAAAGTGTTAAAAGAAACTAACACAATTTTTATAAGAAAAATATAAACTAGTTGTGTTTGCAAATATGTTTGCAAATGGTTCGTCTAAATGACGACAACGTGCTCCCCCTTAAAGATTGCAAAGTTGCAATGGGGTGTCATGAAGTATAATCCAAAATTGGATTAAGTTGCAAATGTTTTTGCAATATCGTTTGACACAAAGCTCACCCTAGCTTTATGGTGTCAAAATCTTCATATGTATTTTGAAAATCTACAAAGTAAAGGTTTGAAAGCAAGAGTATAGTGCATAATTTCCTGCAAATAAAACTCAAGTTAGTAGAAATTTGTGCTTCTGTACCACGGTTCCCTTCTTAGAGGGATCCGTCTAGGCATTTGGAGGGATCCTACCATCCGGTGACAGCTCTTCAGCAGTGAAGATGTATCAAACAATGCTAATAAAGAGATGATATATGTGTGAAATAACAAGCACAACGCACAAAGTAATCATAGCATATAAATATTCATTCGATAAAACAAGATATAACCAAACAAATCTCTAAAACTAAGAGAATGAACTAGGACATACAAGTACCACTTAATACTAACTAGTTGCTAGACTTAAAATGCAACAATGTGCTTGAGTCTAGGGATGAGTGGACTTGATGATTTGATCCAACTTTGCAAGAAGATGATTAAACATGAAATGTATCTCATTTCGTGCATCTTGAACAAGTCCTTGAGTGTTTAGACAATTTGGACAATTATTGTCTTGGTTTGGACCCGGAGGAAAATGGATATTTTGAGGAGGTTCTATGTGTGATTGTGAGTCTTCATTTTGAGAGGTAGGATGAGGTTCTAAAAATGAGGGTGGTAATGGAACTTCTTCCATATGATCAAGATTATTCCTTGTCTCCCATGATGGGCTAGTTGGCGTTGTTGGTGGTTCCCTATTCAATGAAAAGGTTGGTGAATGGGAGTTTCTTGGTGGTGAATGAAACAATGAATAGATGTTTGGGTGAGGGAGAGGCTCATTCAAGGAATGTAGACCATGCTCAATGAATGATGGCTTTCTAGAACTAGTCAAGTTTGGTTTTGAGCTAGAGGATCCTTTCTCTAGTCCGAAAGGTTTGATGCTAATCCTTGCGGTTCTCTTAGCCTTTGTTGGATGAGTTTGATGGGATGGGGTTCTAGTATCATTATCTCTAATGGGGGATGTTTCGGTGGAAGATATTTCATGGATCATTTGACCCTTTCTTTTGGATGATCCTAAGGTTGTGGAGTTGTTGCTAAGAGTCTTAGTCATGGTGATGATGATGCTAATGTGAGCTTCTAATTGCTGATTTTTGAAAGGTGAATGAGGATGGTGCCTTAAACCTAAGGTTGTTTGGTATATAAATGATAATTTGAACTAGGAAATTAAATTCTTGGCCACTTAGAGGACTAAGTATGCTCTTAAGGTTTTGATCAGCTCTAGGAGGATAATAAATGAATGCTAAAAGTGGTTAGAGAACCAAAAGATGACTTAGAATTGAATATGGAAGCTGATTGAGGCTTTCTGCAGCTACGGATCCCGCTGGATCCTCTCAGCAGGATCCGTCTGTTAAATACCGTGGATCCGTTAGACGTGTTTTTAGGTGAAATTATTATGCTTTTGTAAGGTTTATTATCAATGGATTTCGAGGTTTTGACTTAATTTTGAAGTCTTTAGCTATTGGATATCTCAAATCTTCAACCATAATAAGTGGTGGTGCTTAATGATGGTTTTGGGCAAGAAAATTGACTTTGGGTAGTCTAGCTATATGTTTGACAAGGATATCATTTAATTTGATGTGGAGAAATGGTGGTAACCAGTCCTAGAAGTCAGATGATGTCCTAAGAGGAATTTACTAAAATCTTTAAAAATAAAAAGAAATGAAAAACTATTTTTGAGCCTAATTTTAAGTCAAAGATGATTGAGATCAATTTGCTAAAATTGAAGGCTAGACCAAACTAAGTGCTATCAAACGTGATAGATAATGTGTGAGTGTTGGAGCGGAATTATGGTGAGTTTTGACTACTTGATAAATCAAAGATATTTCAAAAATATATTCTAGTTAAGCTAAGAGTGAGGTTATCAACTATTTGAGGAAGACTTAGTTGGCTCTAGTATCTTATGTTTGACTCGTGTGAGGTGATCTAGTAGACTATTTTGATGTAGGCAAATCTGTATTGCTTATCAGATGCTACAGATCCCACTTCCCTTCTCGGGAGGGATCCGCTAGTTCAAATGGGATCCGCCTACTGCAGATCGAAGGCTTTCACAAAATGTACAACTTTGCACTTCTTAGTAAATGCTTCTCCTAGTTGTTTCTATGGGGACTAAATACAGGAACACAACTACTATTATGTATAGCAAAATAGGAAGAGCTAAAATTCCTAGAATGAGTGACGACGACCACTCAAGGGGTCGTAAAATCTCATTTTTCAAATACTTAAGTTAGAGATGTTTAGTGCCAAGATATGGCGATACCTACATACTACGAGCATAGTTTAAAGTGTTATAAACCATTGTTTGAAATTGTTCATCATACACTTGGGTCCTAAGACCTTACCTCTCTTCTCCTTCCCATCTCGTCTTTACCCGTCCTCCATTCTACCTCTTTTTCTTCAAGAAGTTGGCAAAGAACTTGAAGATTCCCTTGGTTTATTGCCATTCGGTGATGCACCGGAACATCCGGCAATTGGTTGATATACTCCAAGGGGTCAAGTTCGGTATTTCCGAGTGGGTTGCTACTTCCTTCACCTTCTCTTGGTCTCTCCCTTTCTTCCGAGGAATCCGTGGGTGGGTGAGGCCTCTTGCCATCTACCATAAACCTCGTGGTTCTTCCCTCGGTCAATGGTACCATAACCTTGTTGCAAAAACTATGGTCATAGGTTTGTGGAGAAGGATCTAATGCAAAGATGAATTTAGCAAGATGGGTTAGGAGCATTGAATATGGGAGCACCATCTTGTCCATGCTTCTTACACTTGCCATTCTTTTGACCATGTATTAGGCAATGTTGAAGCGAGTCTCGGTCACTAGACAATAGATCATGAAGCTTAGACATGCGTTGGGGTGATCCTTGTTTCCTACTAGACACACCACATTCTCCCTTATCACATCTTCCCATTTTCTATACAACGGGTACATCTCCGAGAGCTCCATTTGGAAAGGATCCCTTTAGATCACTTTCGACTTCCTAGTAACCCTTGATGGGGATGCTCTTGGCATAAACACGGTGTCCCTTACCGAGGTTGCTTCCGGGATTGTTGCGTGATAAATGTCGTGATGATCAACCATAGAGTGTATCTCCTCCAACGACCACTCATTAGAATACATGCACACACCATCATATGGAACCCCTATTATTCTTCTAAGCTCCTTGAGTGAAAGAGTGTACTCATCTTCATTTATGGTGAACTCAATTGAGATGGACCCATCATCATTTCTAATTATACCCATAGTCTTGTAGAACTCAAGCACAAAGACCGGGCAAATTTGCTCGTTTATATCCAATAAACAATCAAACCCAATAGTTCCAAATACTTCCCTCATGTCGGTATTTGCAAGAAATGAAGGATCAACAACTCTACCTTCATGAAAGAGTCTCCTTTCAAGCAACTTAAAGGCTTTCCTATCGTCCGGACTTAATCCATTTTTCCTATGGTATATGGGTATGTAGTGAGCGGTGTCTTGGTAATCTTGTTGCTTGTTGCTTGGCATGATGTTCCTAAAAAACACAACCACAATGTGGTGTTAATTCTGAATAGTAACCTAGAGGGTTTGATCATAATTTTTCTCACATCATCTTTGTTGAGTTCAAGAAATGTGTTTAATTTGTATTAACAATGTTAATTCTTTGATTTAGATTATCTTAGAAAATAATGTGGTGACAAATTATGGTAAACCCATTTGAACCCAACTCTTAAAGATGAAGAAATTGTAATCTTAGAAATCAAGGAATTAAATTAACAATGTAGTGAAGATTGTACTTACACAAGTGATTGTTAAACTTGAGAGGAATGATCAAATTGCTCCTATGAACAGTACCTGAGTTTTTGTTCGTGAGTCTTTGAGGTGAGTATAATTGTGGAACATCCACAGTGATCATTCTTGAGCATATACTATCTTCTGTTGCACGGATCCCGCGGATCCTTCTCATTTGGGATCCGGCTAGTATAAACGAAGGGATCCGGCATGACAAAAAAAGTCACCAAACATTCTTTGATAACTTTGGTTTGGGAGTTCTAAAAACGTCTAGTGTTTTAATTTTAAGGCTCTAAAGCTTGTTGTTTGTGGTTTTGAAGATTTAATACCATTCTTTTTAGACGAGGTTCCCTTTTTAAGAATTAGTCATAATTCTTGGGAAGCTTTTCAAACATTATAATAAAATCCCATTTTATCATAATATAAGAAGTTTCACATGGATATTTATTGACACGGATGAAGTGTCAATAAATCCTTTGTGATGACTAATGATTGAGGTTATCGGATAACCAAGAAATCATTATTACAAGTTGGTAATGTAGTCTATACAAATTAGTCGAAGAATGCTATTTTGATGATGACTATAATTTGAATAACTACTTGAACAATTACTAATGAATTATGCAACTAAGATTTTAACAATAAAAAAATAAAAGTAAGTAAATAACGATCGTACATTTGCTAAATATTCTTTTTAGGAAAAGAAGTATTTAGATGTTTTTGTGATCTTCTTGGAATCTCCAGATTTATGTTGTGAGAATACTAAACATTCCTTTTTGCGAAGAGAAATATATAGATAGATTCTTTATGATTTTCTTGGTAACTCCAAATCCAAGTATGGATAATGCTTAACAAAAGAAATGTTAGAGCATTCTATCATTGTCCAACAAAATGATTTGAAAGAAAATATGACCTTAAAAAATCCTTCTTTGTAGTTTTCAAACATATACGGATCGTATCAAGTCTTTAAAGTACAACATACTTTAAGAAACTTGGTAACGAAGCTCTGATGCCAATTGTGGAAAACTAGAAAGGGGGTTGAATAGTTTTACCAATTTAAAACTTCCTTTTAAATATTTAGATCGACTTATGTCAATCTATTTGGTTGTTTATGTTAGACGTTGATAGATAGATATATAAACGTGTAATGAAAGATAAAGAGTAAGAAGCACATCACCACAACACAAGTATTTATAGTGGTTCGGCTACAAGGACACCTTCCTTGCCCTACTCCACTCCCCGAGTCACCTACTCGAGAGTTCGTAAGCACTACACCAACTCCTTATGGCGGAGAAGCCTTCACAACGTCGCTTAACCTTTTTCCGGTACAAAGCTAAATACCGAAGTTCCTTCACACCAAAGAGAACCACACCTAACACAACGTCGCCTACCCTTTATACGGTGCTAGGCTAACCACCGAGTTCTTTTACACCAAGGAGAACTAATCCTATCACAACGTCGCCTACCCTTTATTAGGTACTAGGCTAAGCACCTAGTTCCATTACTATGGAGGAACTACTACCCTTCACAACACAACACCTAATGTCAAGGAGATCCACTCCTTGTTACAACACCATCAAGGATATCACCATCCTTGGAAATAAACAAATACTTATATGTATAACGATGCACCTCATTGATTATACGACCTACGCATTCTTCCCAAATGCTACTTGATTTGATTCTTCGGCATCCTTCACTAATGCCTTTGACACAACGCTTGGCACCCTTCACTAATGCCTTCGTCTTGACACCTTTAGTATTCTTCATTAATGCTTTGACATGGACGATAAGCACCTTTGACTAATTCTTTCATCTTGACACTTTCGGCATCCTTCACTAATGCCTTCAACTTGACACTTTCGGCATCCTTTACTAATGCCTTCAACCCAACATCTATGGAGAAAGAAAGAACTATCAACAAGAGAACCTTAGTTGTCTTGATGATGACGAAGCATGGCAACTCATGGACTTGAGCTTGCTCGTCTTCAAGAAGTGGTGATCTCGCCTTTAAGAGGAACCTAGATAATCACACAAAAACAAAAGACAAACTACATAGATCACTTGGATCTGAGGTTAGAGGGTTATAATACTTGGGGAAGTATTTATGTAAAGTGATAAGTAGAAAACAAGAAATGGCTCTCTATTTATAGAGGAATTTCTCTACTGTTCCCCGGATCCCGCGGATCCCTCCCACAAGGGATCCGGCTAGCACAAAGCCAGGGATCCGTGGAACGCTCCTCTTTGCCCATGGGTATTTTTGGTTATGGGTCATGGGTTATGGGTTGATCCATGGTTTTCTTTCTAGATACAATGTATCTCAAGGATACAATGAACTTGTTTAAGTGGTATATATAAAACCATGGGTTATGGGTCAATACCATTTGCTAGTTTTACCCATTTAGTATATACTTGTTTTTACCCATTTTAGTATATACTTGTTTTTACCCATTTTAGTATACTTAGTTTAAGTATATGTTAACCCAATATGTAAACACTAGTTGTTGTACATATGTATCTAAATCATAAAATCACTTATACTTGTTTTAGTGTTTTATGTAAATACGTAAGTGTGTTAGGAAACTATTGACTCAAACTATTTACGTATTTTATTTGTTTTGTTAAAATGATTTTATGTTTGTTATCGACAAAACTTTAGAAGATCGTAAAATATAGATAAATGTTTTTACGGCTTATTTGTATTAATAGAGTGTTTCCGGTTGTAGACTCTTTAGACCAAGTCGTGGAGGATAAACTCAAAACGTTCTCTAGGAAGAGCTTTGGTGAAGATGTCTTCTAACTGGTATTCAATCCTTACAAAATAAAGTTCCATCACACCGTTCTCCACTTGCTCCCTGATGAAATGATGTCGAATGTCGATATGCTTTGCTCTTGAATGTTGAACGTTGTTGCATGAGAGAGCAATGGCACTTTTGTTATCACAATACAGAGGGATTTTGTTGAATTCAAAGCCATAGTCAGATAATTGGGATCTCATCCATAGGATTTTAGCACAACAAGATGACATGGCTATGTATTCTGCCTCTGTAGAGGATATAGAAGTACTCATTTGTTTCTTTGAAGACCACCTCACAAGCTTATCACCCAAAAATTGAGCACCTCCTGACGTGCTTCGACGTGTATCTTGACATCCCGCATGATCAGATCTGCATAGGTCGTTAGTGACATACCGGTGTCCTTCAGATACTAAAGTCCCATGTTGATGGTTCCTTGGAGATACCGAAAGACCCGTTTAACCGCTTCAAGGTACTTTTGGTAGGCTTAGCACGGTATCTAGCACACATGCATACAAATGTATGTCCTGGCATGAGGTACATCAGGGATCCAATCATACTACGATATTTAGTTTGGTCAACCATGATCCCTGAGTGGTCCTCGTCCAGTTTAGTACGCTCCACCATGGGAGTGTCAACAGGGTCACAAGAATCAAATCCAAATTTCTTTATAATCTCATTAGCATATTTAGATAGATTGATAAAAATGCCTCCGGGACTTTGTGAAATTTGTAATCCCAAGAAAAATGACATTTGTCCCATCATTGACATTTGAAATTTGGAACCCATCTCCTTAGAAAAACGGTCACATTCATTAGGGTCAATCGAGGCAAAAATAATATCATCAACATAGATTTGAACGTGGATTAAGTGTTTGCTTGACATTCTGGTGAACAATGTCGGATCAACTACTCCTTTGCTGAATCCATTAGATAGAAGAAACCTTGATAGCGTATCGTACCATGCCCTTGGAGCTTGCTTCAAACCGTAAAGGGCCTTCTTCAAGCGATAGACATGAGTAGGATGCTCTGGATCCACAAAACCTTCAGGTTGGCTGACGTATACAACTTCCTTAAGATCTCCGTTAAGAAAAGCCGTCTTAACATCCATCTGATAGACTACCATTGTTGGGTTTTTGGTTCCTTGAATCATGAATTACTCTAAGTACTGGAACCACGGACAGAGTTGATATAACCACGGACAGAAGGATGGAACCAATGATGAAGACAAACCACGGCTAGTAGTAGTGTGTAACCACGGACAATATATTGTAACCACTGCTATTCTTGTATAGTCGGTTTAGTTTATTGTATTAGATAAATATGGAAAAGATATTTATCTTGTAGGTTACGTATTGTATTATGTAAAGGACTCCTTAGTCTATAAAAGGAGGTCCTAGGTTAGATTAGATATATGTAAGTTTTATATCTAAGGTCGATACACTTCAAGGTTGCAAAACCCTAATACTGTAAGAGTATTCGTATTAATAAATAATATTGAGGTGTTGAATGTTAACTGTTCTTCTTCTTAAGATTAAGTGTTAAATTCCGCGTAATACTTAATAAGCTTTTATTCTAAGTCAGTTTCTATATTAGATTGTTTGCTCAACTGGGATCAACAAGTGGTATCAGAGCTTGTGATCTAGAAACTGTAATCAAGAAGAGGTCAAGTTAAGTTTTGCTAAAGTAAGATAAGATGTCTGACGAAACACACATGGTTACTGCTTCAAAGGTGCCCATGCTCAAGCATGGTGAGTACCAAATCGGAGGATGCGAATAAGGAAATACATTCGCATGATTGATTATGCTCTCACGGGATGTTGTGGAAAAAGATGATACTCTTCCTAAGAAGGGTGATGATGGCAAAGAAATAGCCATTGTTAGTGAGATTGATAAGGCTAAAAGAAAGATGGAGATAAAAGCTCATAGTATTCTCTCTATGGGAATACCTAATGAATATGCTTTGGATTTTGAACAATATGAGTCTGCTAAAGAGTTACTTGATGCTCTTGAGACAAGGTTTGCTGGTAATGAAGCTACAAAGAAATCAAGGAAGAATATGCTCAAGCATCAACTTGAAAACTTCACTGCTCTTAGTGGAGAAAAATTTGATGGCACTTACAACAGGCTTCAAAAACTGATCACCAATTGAAGTCGTGGACTATAATGTTATTCAAGAAGATATAAATTTGAAGTTCATTAGAAGTTTATCTCCAGAATGGGTTGTTCATACGATTGTGTGGAGATATAAGGTGGACTTTGATAAGATGACTCTGGACAATCTCTATAACAACTTGAAAGTCTATGAGTCTGAGAATAACATTGCTGGTGCATCTTACGCTAATCGAACATTGCTTTTGTTTTAACTAATCACAAAAGTTCACATGATGTATCCATTGCTGCCTATGGAATAACCACAGCTATTGCAAACAATACCATGGTTAGTGATACTGTCGCTGATGGTGCAATTTGTGCTTTTCATGCGATTTAACCACCGTGTTGATGTATTGAATCAAGATCTAGATCAAATTGATCCTAATGATCTTGATGAGATTAATCTTCAATGGCAAATGGCAATGTTGACTCTCCAAGCAAGAAAGTTTCTGAGGAATACTGGAAGATATGTCAAGTATGATGCTAAAAGAAGAGCTGGGTTCGACAAAAGCAAGATGGAGTGCTTTAACCGCAAGAAGAAGGGTCACTTTGCAAGGGAATGTCGAGCTCCTAAGAGGATTGAAGGTATCAAGAAGACCATGAAGAGTCCGCTCCTTCTTCAAACATTGGTGGCTCAAGATGGTCTTGGTGATTATGACCGGAGTGATGAAATTGAAGAAGGACCAAATGCAGCTTTTCTTGCTAGTGAAGCTTCAAAAGAGCATAACTTTGCTCTTGTGGCTTATGCTTCATCTTCGGTTCGATTCGAGGTATCTAATGAGTTTACTTGTTCTTTTAAGTCATGTCAAGATAACTTAGAATCTCAAAAAGCTATCACTGAGTGTTTAAGAAAAGAAGTAGAAAGACTGTCTATGGACAACCTAGGTTATAGAGTTGGTCTAGAAAGTGTGGAAGAGAGGCTTAATTACTGTATCAAATGTGAGTTTGAGTATGTTGATAAAATTAATATACTAAGTGGAGAAATTGATCTTAAGAATAGGGAGATTAAGATGCTTAAAGAGAAACTAGAACAAGCTGAGAGTGTAAAAGTAGAAGCCCAAAAAGAAAAAGAAAAACATGTTGTTAGGGTTGCTAAAACACAATATGATTCTGATCTAGTAAATAAACCAATAGGTCAAAAATTGTTCGATGGAACTGGCCTAGGTTACATTGATATGCCACCACCTACCCTTATGCAACATGCACCACCTCCAAAAGAGCTCTCATTTAGCAGTGAATTTAGTTTCAACAAAACTGTAGGTGAGACTAAAAAGAATGAACCACCTAAGATAGGTTCTGATAAGTTTTCTGATGCTCCCATCATTGAAGATTGGGAATCGAGATCGAGGAAGATAGATATGTATCAACACAGCCTGAGAAAATAGAACCTCTTAAGAAAGTTGATACTAAGCAAGCCAAAATTGTACCTAGATTTGGAGCTCAAATTGCTAAGAAAGTAGTAGAGTACAAGGAAGTATCTAGGGAACAGTTAAAAAGATATATACCTAGGGGAAACCAGAGAAACTTCAATGGACTAATTTCAAATAGGTTAGGCAATGAGTTTCAATGTGTTAAAAAGGCTTGTTTTTCATGTGGTAGTTTTGAGCATTTACAGAGAAATTGTTATAAAAACATACCACAAGTTTGGAATCATTGGAGGAGGGTAAATCATCAAAACTTTTCAAAGAAAACAAACCCTCATCCTAACAGAAACATGATTCCTAGAGCAGTGTTAATGAGGAATGGGAATACAAAATCAATTGTCACTGCTTCTCCAAAATGGGTTCCAACCACTGCTAAGCAAAGTATAAACACGGCTAAGCAAAATAAAACCACTGCTAAGCCAAAAATCACCACAGATAACAAAGAAGTTTTAAAAATTCCAAAGGTAATAACTGACACAGTGGTTGGAAATCATTTTATCTTTGTAAAGGCCTCAGCTAGTTAGCAATGGAAACCTAAGACCAAGGTTTTACATCATGTCAACTGTGCATCAATGGACCTAAACAAATTTGATTATATTGATGCACAAGGGCACTCCAAGTCAATATTGGCTTGGGTCCACAAAAGGAACTAACTTGTTTAATTTCATGTGCAAGGCAATCTACAAGATGAGCTAAAAGACAAATGAGTTTTTGATAGTGGTTGCTCTGGGCACATGACTTGGGATGGGAGCAACTTGGAAGATTTTGAATCTTTTGATGGAGGATATGTGGCATTTGGCAATGATCCAAAGGGAGGAAAGATACTTGGAAGAGGTACAATCGAACAGGAATTTAGACTTTGAAAAAGTCTATTTGGTACAGGGACATAAGTACAATCTCTTCAGTGTTTCTCAAATGTGTGATAAGAAAAACTGGGTACTTTTTGGTGAAACTGAGTGTGTGGTGTTGTCTCTTGAGTTTAAGATGCCTGATGAGAAGTTTATACAACTTAGGGTACCTAGAAAGGAAAATATATATTGTTTTGATCTTAAAGATGTAATTCCTAATAGGTCCTTAACCTGTTTGTTTGCTAAAGCATCTGTGGATGAGTCTAAGTTATGGCATAGAAGATTAGGTCACCTCAATTACAAAACAATCAATAAACCGGTAAAAGGCAACTTAGTGAGAGGGTTACCTTCTAAGGTTTTGAGTGTAAGGAACTGTGTGTGGCTTGTCAAAAAGGAAAACAACATAGAGCTTCTTGTAAGACCAAAATTGTCAATACCATTACACAACCACTGTTTATGCTTCATATGGACTTATTTGGACCTACCTTTGTCAAGAGTTTGAACCATAAGCAGTATTGCCTAGTTATCACTGATGATTATAGTAGATTTTCTTGGGTTTACTTTTTGGCTGCTAAGAGTGAAAATAGTGAAATTCTCAAGATTTTCATTACTAAGATAGAAAATCTAGTAAATCATAAAGTACCGAGTTTAAGAATGCTGTGATGAATCAGTTTTGTGTAGATAACGGTATAGAAAGACAGTTTAGTGTTGCTAGAACACCACAACAAAATGGTGTAGCTGAAAGGAAAAACAGAACACTAATTGAGGTCGCTAGGACTATGTCAGAGTCTAAGTTACCAACTACCTTTTGGGCTGAAGGTAGCCGCATGTTATGTGCAGAATAGGAGTAAGGTAGTGAAGCCTCATAACAAGACCCCCTATGAGCATGTTACATGATAGGAAGCCAATGATTGAATTCCTAAAACCTTTTGGGTGTCCTGTTACTATCTTGAATACCATAGACTACCTAGGCAAGTTTCAAGAAAAAGTTGATGATGGATACTTTTTAGGCTATTCTTCTAATAGTAAAGCCTTTAGAGTATACAATAGGAGGACTAAAATTGTTGAAGAGAACTTACATGTTCAATTTAGTGTAAAGACTCCTTGTGTTGAGACCAAAGGACCGACTGGCATTTAACATTGATATCCTAACCAAATCTATGAATTATGAGCCTATCATTGCAGGAACTTCCACTAATGTTGATGCAGGTACTCAAAAGGATTCGATGCGAAGAAATTTCTAAGGTAGCTGATTCTCCTCAAGAGTTCTATTTGTTTGAAAAGTGGAAAGCTAGTTCTGTCTCACCCATCATTGATAAGCAAGGTCCCACTGATGATGATGTCTTGAATACTGGAGGCAATGTTGATCATCCTCAAGATAAGGATGAGTTGTTGAAGGATAACTCGGTGTTGGTAGAAGAAATTGAAAAGAAGAAAAAGCATTCTGAAAGCACTGCTAAGCCAAATGTAAGCACGGATAGAGATAATGCAAGCACGGCTAAGCCAACAACTTCTACCACTGTCATCACAAGTGAAATCCCTGCTGTAAGTAATGATGATAGTACTTTCTTTGGACCAACTGCAAAGCCATTATTTGGTGAAGAGGAGTATCCACATGATCCTAATATGCCTGCTTTGATTGAAATTGATACTCCTACTGATGATGAAGACATGGATGATCTTTTCAATGCTGATTTAACTAATTTGGAACATGTCATTCATGAAAGTCCTGTTACCTCAACAAGGATTCACAAGATTCATCCCAAGGAACAAATACTTGGAAACTTGAATACTCCAGTTCAAACAAGAAGCGGGTTAAGAACAAACCCTTTCCGAACATGGGTTCTTTGCAAGATCACTTCACAATAGAAACAATCATAAAGATCTGCAAAATTGCCTGTTTGCTTGTTTTCTGTCTCAAAAGGAGCCCAAGAGAGTTGAAGAAGCATTATCTGAAGAAGGATCGGTAGAATCAATGCAAGAGGAGCTTCTTCAGTTCAAACTTCAAGAGGTTTGGACATTGGTTGATCTTCCAAATGGTAAGAGGGCAATTGGGACAAAATGGGTGTTCAGAAACAAAAGGGATGAAAGAGGTATTGTTGTGAGGAACAAGTCAAGGTTGGTTGCTCAAGGATACACACAAACTGAAGGCTTGGATTATGATGAAGTGTTTGCTCCAGTTGCAAGAATTGAGGCTATTAGATTGTTTTTGGCTTATGCTTCATTCAAAAACTTTGTTGTGTATCAGATGGATGTTAAAAGTGCATTTTTATATGGCACAATTGATGAGGAGGTTTATGTTTGTCAACCTCCTGGTTTTGAAGATCCTGATCATCCTGACAAGGTATATAGGGTGAAGAAGGCTATGTATGGATTGCATCAAGCTCCTAGGGCATGGTATGAGTGCCTGTCTACTTATTTGATGGACAATGGGTTTAAAAGAGGGCTGATTGATAAAACTTTGTTCATTAGAAAGCACAAAGATGATATTTTATTGGTTCAGGTTTATGTAGATGACATCATCTTTGGCTCAACCAATAAGGAGCTATGCAAAGATTTTGAGAAGCTTATGCATGATAAGTTTCAGATGAGTTCTATTGGAGAACTTACTTTCTTTTTGGGGCTACAGGTTCAACAAAGGACTGATGGTATCTTTATTAGTCAAGACAAGTATGTAGCAGATGTGTTGAAGAAGTTTTGGTTTCAGGATGTGAAGAGTGCTAGTACACCAATGGAGACTCAAAAACCACTGCTACCTGATGATGGAAGTCCCAGAGTTGATCAGAAGTTGTATAGGTCCATGATTGGATCTTTGATGTATCTCACTGCATCTAGGCCAGATATAATGTTCTCAGTATGTTTGTGTGCTAGATTTCAAGTCACACCTAATACCTCACACATGAATGCTGTTAAAAGAATCTTTAGGTATCTTAAAGGTCATCCTAAATTGGGCCTTTGGTACTCAAAGGATTCTCCTTTTGATTTGGTGGCCTACACAGATAGTGACTATGCTAGTGCTAGTGGTGTTGCTAATGAGGCTGTCACAGGTTGTGGATTTGACATGATCGGAAGGGCTTCCACTACTGATTCATGCTTAGATGCTGGTCAGGATAGTGGAAACATAAATAAGACCCAACCTTTGGCAACTTCTAATGTGGAGAGTTCCTTGGAACTTAACACAGGTGGAGGAATCCCTAGCCACTTGGCTATACAGGTGCATAGTTGTTCAGGCTAGGTCTGATGCTATGTTTACTATATCCAAGGATTCACCTCTCGGGCAGCTTAACACAGCTCAAGTGATGAGGATCGTTTGGAACATGAACATGAATTGACGGATTCTGAGTTTGTACATGATGAATTTTCCAATGAACCACCTCTCGGACCAGTTCACACAGTCGGGTGGGGAGGATATTCTTGAACGATTAAATGAATTGACGGCTAAATGTACCAAGATGGAGGAGATAATCTCGAATCTAAAGGAGTTGGCTGTGTTTCATGGAAATGATATTAGGAGATTGAAGCACAGAGTGTTGGTTTTGGAAAAAGTACGACGACCTGGGGTTCCTATTTTGAAAGCTATGAGAAGAAAGAACAAGAAGGTGGACTCCTCTCCAGCTCTGCATATGGAGGATGTATCCAAACAGGGGAGGAGTGAAGGCATAAATTCAGGGGAGGCTGCTGATGGAACTATGGAAGAAAATAGTGGAAATAAAGAATTCTTGGTATCTGATAAAGATGGGAATGAGGCAGTTCTTGAAAATGTGAAGAATGTTGTAGAAGATGTAGTGCAGGACACAAACACCGATGGTATGTCGAAACCACGGTTAGTACTCTTGTAACCACCGCTGCTTTGCAGATATGGCAATTATACCCACTACTATCATACCCACTGCTATCATAACCACTTCCACTATTGTCACAACTCTCTCTGTATCACCACCTAAGTCTAAAGAAGTTGAGAAAGAAGCTGCAAGTACATTGATAAATCTAAGCAAAACCTCATCTATTTCTACACCTATCATTGCACTTGTTTTATCTGTTCAATCTACTGCAACTAAACCCAAACCCAAAGGAAAAAGTTTAGTTATTGGTGAACCTTTGAAGAAGAAAGTGGTTCAATCTGATATTGGAAAAGGTAAAGGGGTTGCAGTACAGTGAAGTTTAAGTCTAAAGCGTAACAAGAAGCTTATGATGCGAGTATGCAAAGAACATGGTAGCTGAAGAACAAGCACTTTAGAGAAAAGAAAGCAGAAAGAAGAGGAAGTTAGTCAGAGAATGTTATCTACATGGTATGAATCACAAAACTTTCTTGAAGCTTCTCAACAAATACATGATGAATATACTGCACAAGAATGGAATTTGTTGGATGATGAGGAAAAAGCTAGGCTTTTGGGTGAATGGGCAAGGAAGGTCAATAAAGAAAGGAAACAAGTTATAAGAAAGAAACCTCCTTCACTTGCACAGATGAGGAATGTACTAATGAAAATTATTAAGAATTCAGGCATTCACATTTCTAAAAATCTTAATAAATGTTCATTTGAAAGAATTCTTGAGATTTATGAAAGATGTATGAAAATTAATCATGATGATTACTGTCCAATGAATTCTAAGAAGGATGAAGAGTGGATTAAGAAAGATGATGAGTGGATTCAAAGTAATAGAAAGAGAAAGTCTGAGATTCAAGAGACATCTGATTCTAAAAGATTGAAAGAAGTTGAAGATGTTAATCAAATTGTTTCTTATGAGTTTCACCTTAATGATGGAAGTGAAGGAGTTTGGAAAATTCAAAGACTCAACAATGAAGTTTATGAGTATAATAAATTTTCACAAATGCTTCAGTACTTTGAAAGAGATGATTTGATGAATCTTTAGAGACTTTACTAGAATAAGTTTGGTGAAGTACATCCAAATGATTATCATGAGAGACGGGTCTATTATAATTTGAAGATTTTATTTGAACCAACTCATGATGAACCTGAGTGGAAAGGACTCTACAATGGTACTGTAACAAGATGGTTTTATATCAAACTTGTGGAGTTCATGTTTTAACGGTTTCTGGAAAAGTTATTCACATGCTTGTAGAAGGTGATTATTCTCAGTTGAATAAGTATCCGAATTATTGCTCGATGTTGAAGCCCGGTATTATCAAGATGCTGTTACCCTATGATGGTCAAGCTTATGATTTGTTGATGAAATATGAGACAATTCTTAAATCACATAAGTGTTTGGCTACATCCTCCAATTCAGATGTTTTGTGCTTAAAGGAAACTTGAGAATTCGTTAGAATGTATCAAGTTTAGGGAGGATTGTTGGGTTTTTGGTTCCTTGAATCATGAATTACTCTAAGTACTAGAACCACGAACAGAGTTGATATAACCACGACGAAGGATGGAACCACTTATGAAGACAAACCACGGCTAGTAGTAGTGTGTAACCACGGACAATATATTGTAACCACTGCTAGTCTTGTATAGTCGGTTTAGTTTATTGTATTAGATAAATATGGAAAAGATATTTATCTTGTAGGTTACGTATTGTATTATGTAAAGGACTCCTTAGTCTATAAAGGGAGGTCCTAGGTTAGATTAGATATATGTAAGTTTTATATCTAAGGTCGATACACTTCAAGGTAGCAAAACCCTAATACTGTAAGAGTATTCGTATTAATAAATAATATTGAGGTGTTGAATGTTAACTGTTCTTCTTCTTAAGATTAAGTGTTAAATTCCGCGTAATACTTAATAAGTTTTTATTCTAAGTCAGTTTCTATATTAGATCGTTTGCTCAACTGGGATCAACAACCATGTTCTTACTTGCAGCATTAGCCAGGAAGATTCTGATTGCCTCAATACGTGCAACTGGAGCAAATGATTCTTCAAAGTCAATACCCTCCTCTTGACGGTATCCTTTTGCAACTAATCGAGCCTTGTTCTTTAACACATCACCATGCTCATCAAGTTTTACTTTGAAGATCCACTTTAGAGCAATGATCATAGCACAGTCAGGGGCAGGTACTAATTCCCATACATCTAGTCGATCGAACTCATGAATTTATTCTTGCATGGCATTGAACCAGCTGTCTTCATTCATGGCAGTTTTAACCTCTTTTGGTTCGACCTTAGATAGGACGGAATTGAAGAAGCACCATAAGACATCAGTAGCAAGTTGTTTAACGAGTGGATACTGGTCGAGAAAGGTTTCCAATGATGTTATCCAATGGATGGTCATGTGTCCATTTTCTAAGGTGTTCGTGTGGTTGTTGTTGAGGAACTGAAGTAGCAGAGTTTGGATCTTCTGATGAAGATGGTTCTGAAGTTGGTTCAGGAGCAAATATGTTCTTAAATGGAGCATCTTCGGGAGTAGAAAAGGGGTTATCTCCAT
This sequence comes from Chrysanthemum makinoi, assembly GCA_910596185.1. Lineage (NCBI taxonomy): Eukaryota > Viridiplantae > Streptophyta > Magnoliopsida > Asterales > Asteraceae > Chrysanthemum > Chrysanthemum makinoi. Next base: position 148,444,212 of record OU343218.1, read on the forward strand.
CATAGGTGCCAGAAACATTTCCATGATGTACACTTGATGATTGAGGATTTGATGATGAGGATGAGTGATCTGCAGTAGGTGCATCTTGACTCAATGACATAGAAACTGAGGGTTTATCTACGTTGACTGGGTTAGAGGCAGCCTCTGTTGATGGATTTGGCTGATCATTAGCAATAGGCTCATAGTGTTCATCAAACATTGGATCAAACAATTTCTTCAAATCATCTTCTAAGGGTGGTACATATGGAGTTGCTGGTGAGGGATTTTGTACAAGAGAAGAACTAATGGGACTACTTAATGAAGGTTGTGATGTGGGTCCAGAACTTGATTGTCCTTGAGCCATTTGCCCGCATGACTCATCGAACGTGACGTGAATAGTTTCCATGATATTTCAAGTTCTTTTGTTGTAGATTCGGTAACCCTTCATGTTTGGTGCATAACCCACAAAAACTCCAATGTCTGCCTTGGCTCTTAATTTACATAAATCTTGACCGTCATTCGTTGGATAGCACAAAGCACCAAATACACGAAGATAGGAAAGATCAGGTTTTCGTTTATGGACAAGTTCGTATGGAGTTTTTCCATGAGTGGTGTGTATGAGGGAACGATTTTGGGTGTAGCAAGCAGTGACAATGGATTCAGCCCAAAGAAACATTGGAACCTTTGAGTAAATTAGCATTGTTCTTGCAGCTTCAACAAGGGTCCGATTTCGTCTTTCAACTACACTGTTCTGTTGAGGCGTACGTGGAACACTTCTTTGATGACTGATTCCAATGCTTTCATAAAATTGACTTAAGTCTTTGTTAACGAACTCCGTGCCATTGTCTGTTCAAACAATTCTAACAGTCTTATTAAGTCGAACTCAGCTTGTTTGATAAGTTTGATGATGACATCTGGAGTTTCATCCTTTGTCCTCAAAAACTTAACCCAAGTAAACTGAGAGTAGTCATCAACAACGACTAATACATATTTCTTCCCATTTATTGTTTGCACTCTCATAGGTCCGCACAAATCCATATGAAGAGTATGAAGAACTTCCATAACTGAGTTTGCAGGTTTGGGTTTGTGGGCATATTTCCTGCTTTTTCCCAATTGGCAGGCTGAACAAAGATGATCTTTTTCATACTTTAATCTGGGTAAGCCTCTTACAAAGTCCTTTCTGGAAAGATCATTAATGGTGCTGAAGTTTAAGTGATTGAGACAACGATGCCATAACCATGACTTTGTTTTCGAAGCCTTTGACAACAAGCAGATTGGAGAAGACTTCATCATGTCTTCGATAGAGATGGTGTATAGGTTTGAACCACGTGTTCCTCTTAATAGTTCCACACCATCAAGTTCTCTAACTAAGCAAGTATGTTCTCTAAAGGCCACCTCTAGATCGGAATCATAGAATTGACCAACAGAGAACAGGTTATGACCAAGACCTTCAATATAATATACCCTGGAGATTACACTGTCACCAACAACATAATCTCCATAACCCATAATTGCACCAAAATGGTCGTTCCCGGATCTAACAGTCCCGATGAATTTACTCAAAGTTCATGAGCGCGGCGATCTCCAGTCATATGCTTGGAACACCGAGTCCGGTACCACGAACGATTTGAACGATCTGTAGTTGGACACAGACAAGAATGGATAACTGGATAATTGGGATCCCCATGCAATAATGGGTTCCACTTGGTTAGACATAGAGATTGGAACATCCACATTAGAAGCAGAGTCAATAAAATCATTAGTGGTAGATGTCGGGCTAGTAGAAACAGTAGATCTATTCAAAGTATGTTCACTTCTTAAAGGTATAGTTCTACCAGTGGGCATCCATTTCCTAATGGGCATTGACTTAGATAATTTAGGGCACAACTCATTAAGATTAAGTTTGCGGCCAGTAGGTATCCACTGATAACCTATATTACTAAATTTTCTTCCTGTGGGTTTCCAATGTTTTCTAACCTTCTTCCGCCTTTGCTTTCTAGCCTTCTTAACATGATTGTTGGCATTAACGATTTTAACTGGGTATTTAACAGAATTAATCAAATCATTCACACCACATACATGATTAGTAACAGAAACCAAGCAATCATCATTACATCTTTTAGTGAAGAAAGTATAATTCGTAGTGCTACATGCTGTTTTGTCAACTGTTTCACCAAAACTAACTCACTTTCTTTTAATCGCATGGCCTGTGAAAAACCATGGAACGAGTCTACAAATTCATGATTATGCCTCGGACACTTGACCCTCAAGATCCAACCAGCTCGACTTTTTATAAATTTCGCCAGTAATCTGAATGGGCAATTAATTTTAGCGGTAACCATGGAACGAGTCTACAAATTCATGATTATGCCTCGGACACTTGACCCTCAAGATCCAACCAGCTCGACTTTTTATAAATTTCGCCAGATGTCTGAATGGGCAATTAATTTTAGCGTACTAGTCGCCGTTCAAGTTCATCTTCTAAACCTTCACGTGCAGACGTCCCATGTCTAGAACACAAAAAATTGATAGAGTACTTATAGCCCCTATCTGTTTTAGTTCTTCCTTTAACAATAAGAAAACCGTTCGATTGAGCAGATTGCACCCAATCAATTAAAGCAACTTCAGATCAACACCTAAAAATAAAAAACACAACAATTTTTATAACTTTTATTTTTAACAAACTTTTATAAAAAAATACAACCTTGTACATTTTTAACAACTTTATTTATTGTTACATTTTTTTTTACAAACTTTTATATTAATACTAACTTTTATAATACAACTTTTATTATAAAACTTTTATAATATAACTTTTAATATAAAATTTTATAACACATTTTATATAAAACTTTTATTTATAATACATTTTATATAAAAAACTTTTATTTATAAAACTTTTATTTATAATACTTTTATAAATACATTTTCTTAAATACTTTTATAAATACAAAATTTATTACTAATACTCTTTTATTATAAAAGAGTGTATACGTGTGTGGTTATTGGTGTGGTTACGCGTTCGTTTCTTATGGTTTAAGCGTGTACGCGTTTTCTTCTTCTGATATCTGTCTTGAGTTGATATATGTCCTTCTCTCTCTCATTATCCTCACACACAGTAATCTCTCTCTCTCACTATATCTCTCTCTCTAAAAGTTTTTAGATCTTGATCTAAAAACTTTTTAGATCGTGGTTATGGGTGTGGTTACGCGTTCGTTCCTTATGGTTATGTTGTGGTGATGTTTCTGGTGGTGATGTTTTGGTTTCGTTGACTATTTTTTAGATCTAACAAAATTTTATAACTGGTAAAGACTGATTTTTTTTTAAATTAAAAACTTGTTAGATCTAAAAAATTAAAAAGTAGTGGTGATGTTTCTGGTGGTGATGTTTTGGTTTTGTTGACTATTTTTTAGATCTAACAAGTTTTTATAACTGGTAAGTACTGATTTTTTTTTATAATTAAAAACTTGTTAGATCTAAAAAATTTAAAAAAAAGTGGTGATGTTTCTGGTGGTGATGTTTTGGTTTCGTTGACTATTTTTTAGATCTAACAAGTTTTTTAACTGGTAAAGACTGATTTTTTTTATATAATTAAAAACTTCTTAGATCTAAATAATTAAAAAGTAGTGGTGATGTTTCTGGTGGTGATGTTTTGGTTTTGTTGACTATTTTTTAGATCTAACAAGTTTTTATAACTGGTAAGTACTGATTTTTTTTTTATAATTAAAAACTTGTTAGATCTAAAAAATTAAAAAAAAAAAAAAAATGGTGATGTTTCTGGTTGTGATGTTTTGGTTTCTTGGACTATTTTTTAGATCTAACAAGTTTTTATAACTGCTAAAGAATGATTTTTTTTTAATTAAAAACTTGTTAGATCTAAAAAAATTAAAAAGTAGTGGTGATGTTTTGTTTTGGTATCTGTTTCTTTGATTATCTGTTTGGTTATGTTTTGCAGGTTTGGGGTGCCTGAATAGCAAGACCCTTGCAGTTTCATTACCATTACTGGATGGTAAAGTGATCATTTTTAGCTCATTTTGCAACTTTAATGAAAAAAACTTGCATGTTTTGGCATGGCACGCTTTATTACTGGATGGTAAAGTGATCATTTTAGCTTTCTTTGTAACTTTAATGAAAAAAACTTTCATTACTGGATGGTATAGTGATCATTTTAGCTCACTTTGCAACTTTTATGAAAAAAACTTGAGATAAAAAAAGGCAATGATGATTTTTTTTTTTTAAAAAACTTAAGAGTTTTGGCATGGCAAAACTGAATTTGCAGCAAACATGAGCTAAAAAGCTAATAATCTGAGCCTATTCGATAAGTTCACCTCTTGTGTGTCAAATGGTGACCCAGACATGGTTGTTTGTCGGTGTTGTTGTTGCTTTTTGTTGTTGCTTTCTGCTTGTTTGGTGCTGTTGGTGTTGTTGTGTTGTAGCTTTCTGTTGGTGCTGACGGTGTTGTTGCTTTCTGCTAGCTTGTGAGACTTTGTGTAGTTTGTGTTGTAGCTTTCTTGTTGGTGTTGTGGTGATGTTGCTTTCATGTGGCATTATAAGCATGTGCCTGCTATGCTGGTACCCCTTTGAGAATCTTTGTTACTTTCTTGTGAATGCCTGCTATGCTGTTTGCAGTTTGAGAATCTTTGTTACTTTCATTTTGAAAACGTGTAACTTGTGAATATTGTTGAACTTGTGAGGCTTGTGTCCTTGTGCAGTTTGAGACTTGTGAGACTTTGTGCAGTTTGAGACTTGTGAGACTTGTGCAGTTTTGCACTTGTGTGACTTGTGCAGTTTTGAGACCTGAGACTGCTGTTGTGAACTTGTGCACTTGTGCAATTTTGCACTTGTGTGACTTGTGCAGTTTTGAGACCTGAGACTGCTGTTGTGAACTTGTGCACTTGTGCAGTTTGATACCTGAGACTGCTGTTGTGAACTTGTGCAGTTTGAGATCTGTTGTGACTTGTGAGGTGATGATGATAACCGAAACCGAATGGACGGCAAAGTGAGTTTTATCTCACTTTGCAACCTTCGAACTTGAGCCTTTTTCAAAAAATTTCCGAGGCGATGATGATTTTTTAGCCTTAAAATTTTTCGAGGCGATGATGATAACCGAAACCGAATGGACGGCAAAGTGAGATAAAATCTCACTTTGCAACCTTCGAATCTGAGCCTTAAAAATTTTCTGGCTACGTTTTTTTAAAACTTATAAAACTGATTCACAACATTAAAAAAACTTGTTAAAAACTTGTAAAACAAAAAAATACTTGTAAAAAAATTATATAAAACTTGTAAAACAAAAAAATAAAACTTGTAAAAAAGATAAGTTGTAAAAAAAAAAAAAAAAAAAAAAAAAAAAAAAAAAATGATAAACACAAAACATCCCAAGCAGCACCCCTACCACCCCATATTATAATATTTTGGCACGGAAATCCATGCACCCAATGATTGAATGAGAGAGATAAAACCCAAACACCCCTTATTTTTATATTATGGGGTGCCTGCATAATAGGACCCTTCACTATATATGCATACTTTTAGACATTTATTCATGTGATTAGGGACAAAAAACTAATATATCACATTCATGGTATGAAGCAATGTATTTGCCTCTATTATAAAATTCAAAACATAATATACTTAGACATGTATAAATACTAGGCAAAAGTTCAATATAGAACCGAAATTTACCATAGATCCAATAAACCAATAATAATTCATTTTTTATTATGATAAACTTTCACCTTTTAAAAATTAAATATCTCGCCCGTTAATCGTTACGATAAAAATTATACTACGAATTAAATTATCTTGGACTACTATATATTTTTAACAATTTTTTTCAAAATTTCGTCAACAAAATCATATGATTTATGAAAATCATATATGATTCGATTTTACTTAATCACATATGATTTAAATCATATATGATTGGATTCATAAAATCAATCAAATCATATATGATTAAAAATCATATATGATTTTCTGACGGAATTTTCAAAAAATGTTTGTCGAAAATATGTAAAGTGCATATCTATGAAAGATAATTTAATTCACGATGGTGTATTTTTATATTTGAAGATTTACCGCTTTGAAGATATGTTGTTTAAAAAGGAAATGATTTATTAATTTAGATAAAAATGGATACATGAATTTGTTTCTACTAAATACGATATTGATAACTCATAATTAATGGACATATACTAAATCGGAGCCCCCCTCACATAATATCTAAAAAGAGCTATAAAAATTCAAGTTAGACATGTATAAATACAAATGGAGATATACTAAATCGAAGGCCCCTCACAAATGATGGCCCTGTGCGGCTGCCCACTTGCACATGCTAATCACCGCCATTGCTACGAGAACAATTAATTCTTGAATGTTCTTATATACGCATCCTATATTATCCCTATCATGATTGTTATAGTCACATCTCTTCTGCATCATTCTAGATACCACATTTCTATTTGCTGTAGTGCAACATAAAAAAGACAACAAACAATTGTTAACCAACAATAGTAGAAGTCAATAACCAAGCAGATTAGTCATATGGTTTAACCTCCTAAAGGGTGTCTAGGTTGTTTATTTTCTGCTTACAAGCAAGCAGAAGTAGATAAGTAGCTTAAAAATTACAAACACAAAATCACACTTGGTCAGTATTTAACTCAATAAAAACTTTCTTTTGTTGCCTACCATCAGCCAACATCTCCATGTTCTTGCAAAATTCGACTCCAAAATGCGTACACTACTGTAAACATATCTAAGTAAAGAATCTTAAGGTGTCAAGAAAAGGATCAAGGTCAAACGGGTTGAAAGTCGCCCCAAAGTGTATTTAATGCATACCACCCAAATCACCCTTTTTTTTTTTTTTTTTTTTTTTTTTTGCAAAAGGTGAATTATATTAACACTCCAAACTTTACAATACAAGAATAAACATAAAACTCATATGGACATATCCCATTAAAAAGGAAAGTGATTAATTTTATAAAATTCGTTTTTGTTAATCATATTTGACATATTAATAATCTATAATCATCTCCTTTTGGAATATGTTAAAAATGTGTTTTAGCTAGTAACCAAATTACCCGTTTGACCCGTTACCCAACCTGGATGGTCTGCCCAATTTACCTCCTCTAAACTGGAAACGTTAACCATGAAGGTCATTACCTTGGTTTATCTCCCTTCGCCTACATGATAATACAATCCAAGTCAGCACCACAGATAGTTGACCCATAGATCATGTATAAAGGAGAAGGTCAGAAAGTATAGAGCAAAAAAACACCTCAAACTGTTCTAATTCTTGGCTATTCCGATGAGAACTGTTAACCAATCTGGCCATTTCAGAATCTGATTTTGAGAACAGTCTGCAGATATCATTGATAACAAGTAAAACTTACTTGAATTGATGAAGCCCATATATGAAAAAAATTTCTATGGAATATGAAGAAAACAAAATTTGGCATATTCTACATAAAAAACTTCCTCGTTTGTCTCCTTTTTAGTCATTGTACTTATTTATACAGTTTGAGACATTTACGATGGAATGAATGAATGCTTACTCTATTCCTCAAAAGTTTGACTTTTGAGGTCAAACTTTAATACTCCAATGCCTGTTATGGATGTTGCCCTTTTTCCTTCCAAGTGAAGTCTGGTTTTATGCCAACAATGGAAATGCAAAGCAATTTTTAGTTGAAAGTTTAGTTGGTTTAACCAAGAAAGTCAAAACTTGCCCTTTTGGCTGCAATGGAAGAACATACTATTAGATTGGTACTTGTCTAATACATATACAAGTACACAACTAATTGTGAAACTATCCTGGATAACTTTTGGTACCGTGTATTGTAGCGTAACAGTCTCTCTTTGATGCCCCCTTTTACGAAAGTGTAAACGAACAAAGGTAACTATGACCAAAAAGATCACCATTAAACCAATGACAGCAATTACAATACATTCAATTCCCATTAAGCTAAACAAGAAGGAAAACCAACCGTTTATGGTTAACCTTTTGGTCTAAATATTAACAAATGCATGATTGTCTCCGCATTTGATGGTATAATGAAGGGACCGCCACTCAGCATATTGGTTCCAAGATTCGGGTAACTTATGTTTGCCTGTATGGCAATTAAAATAGTTCAAATGGTGGTGTATAGATCAAGGTGTTATTGCTCAAAAGAGCTGCAGTGAATCCCTTAGGCAATAAGCAAAGTCCAGTTCAGAATCAAACTGTAAACTTTTTACTTTTCTGATCCATAACATCAGTGAGTGATGGGATGACCCATAAACAAATCTAATCTAAGAATGGCGAGGTTTGAGAACGGATTAAACCAAATTCATTGAGAAAGCTACCATCTACTGACAAAGCATTAGGCTTTTAATTACAAGTCTTGAAATCTGATAAGTTGAACTAGAAGTGTGCCTGTAATTCATAAAGAAGCTAAACAAAGAAACCTTAAAGTATTAAATCTTGGTTACTGTAGTTTGATCTTTTTATTGCATAGCCGAAACCTTGAAAATAACTCACTAACGGGTATCTAAAATAAATATTCATATGGCAAACATTAAATATAGACAATGCAATTGAAACTGATAAGTAGGAATTCTCATTAATCTCATTCAAAACAACCAGACAAAGAACAACTACTAAACTACAATAAAAAACAGAAAATTACAAGAGCTAAACTACATCAAGGACATTGATATCAACAAAGTTCTCATCTCTAAAGTCTTGACCGGACTTGGAGACACGTTGGAAGAAAATTGCGTCACACTTGGGTTTTGTGTAGTTGCCAAAGGGTAATCGAATGTGATAAAAACTAATTTCATTAGACTGATCTTTAAACAATTAAACAAACAAAAACTAAAAAAAAGAATTTAGTTAAAGGCGAGATTTTTGGATTGGATCGTTGAAGAACACAGGCGGTATTTGAGTTTGTCTTTTTGGTCAGACATGATAATGTTTAGATGGGTCAGGGCTTACATACAAGGTTGCTCAAATTGCTTATCACTATACCAATATCATCAAGAAAAACAGTCATCTCCATTCTTCTCAAGCATTTTCATCTTTGTACCTTATGTTTCAGCAAATTTTGGTTACATCAACTGTCTTTGCGGATGCTCTATAAGTGAAGGGGAAAATGGTGAGGTGGCATGACGTAGATTCACTTTTTGCATTTGGCTTGAGTCATTTCTTAGAGATGATTATCTGGTGTTAATTGTTATTAATCATTCTCAAAACGCAAATCCAAACAACCTTGATAAGAGTCATTATTGTTTAAACGTATGCTTTATAGGCACAATGATTTTATGAATTTAGGAGTGTAATGTATGTGTTGTTGTGTGATTCAGATGAATTTAAGAGCTTATACAAAACAAGGATAGGGAAAGATGCATGAGATGAAGCAAAGTCCACCATATTGAGGTAACATATATTGCATTAAAGACAGCCGAGATTAAAGTTTAAGCTCTTGACAGTAGATAAAAGATTGTACCCAGATTTTGTGCTGAGGGAACACATTGGCAGATTTGTGCATTGATTACCAAGTCTAATTGGCTATGCTTATATAGGGGGTGACTTGTGATAGGAATGAGTTAGGGTAGAATTTAAGAAGAGTGAATTGATGTATATATGGAGCAGTGAGTAGGTGAAAACAGGTTAAAGAAAAGCTTGTTAATGAAAGTAGATAGCTTGTGTCTGATTTTGAATCATCATATTCATGTCTAGTCTTTTCTCTGAGGTGGGTTTGGTTTATGTATTTGTGGTGCTTTGAGTATTATATTTTGTTTACTGGAGTTTTTTCTTCAATTGTGTAATGCATTTGTTATTTTGTATAGCTTGGAGATCTGCAATTATGTCTTGGGTTGGGTATAGTTGGTACACAATTGTACCCGCACTGTGAGCATGGTTTACTAATTGTATAACAACTTAAACCTGCCTTACTCCTAAGCACCCCAACCAAATCAGAAATAAAGGTTGTATAAAGTTTAGCGATAGAAAAATTAAAGAAAAGACTAATTTTAGTGTTTTAACGTTTAAAGTTGGAAAAAAAATGGTCATACAAAGTTGGCATCAGAAAAGAAGTTTAGAAATCCATCTGCTCCAATCCAATGATAATTTTTTTGCATCTTGCTGCAATCCAAAGTTTCAATATCCGTTGGATAAAGGAAAAAATATATTCGTTTTTAACTTCTACTAACATGGAAGCAACAAGAGCATTTACCACCTTATTTCTCCATTTCTAAATTGCCCATAGCACACAATAAAACACCTCATGGAGAATCTTAGAAATAGACAGGTTGATAAGGAATATAGAAAAGGAAGGAAACAACATAGGGAGGTCAAGGTTCCACCAGACCCACAATTTATGCCAAATAAGAGAAGCACATGGACACGAAATGAAGCAATGATCCACTTATTCTTCCCCCACTTCACAAAAAAGGCAAGTAGACGAGGCAATATTAATCCCTCTCGAAACCAGATTGAGTCTGGTAGGAAACCGGTTAATGGACGCCCTCCACACACAAATATTCACTTTTCTTGGGATCCAAGAATCCCACAAATGATGGAATTAAGCATGCTTTTATCAATTGTTATTAATCACTTTCAAAATGCACATCCAAACACCCTATTAAATTCGTATGTTCTGTTTTAACTATATGCAAGAAACATCTAATTATGTACGTTATTAGAGCTAACAACCAAGCATAGTTTTCAAAGCTTGTTCAATCACATTTTCTTCTGGTACATCCAAACAACATATACAACATCAAAGCAGAAATGCCAAGGACATTAAGGGTTGAGTGGAACAAATCAAACATAATCAAGACAAGTCTACTACTATACCAATATCATCAAGACAAGTAGTCATCCAATCCAAGTATTATTGTTTGAGCATGTACACTTTACCACTTCGTTTTCCTGTCAAGGTTAGACCACAAACATTCATCTTCTGTTTTAGCTCCTTTGGTATAACCTTTGAGTAACCACATTTGAAGTGTAATTTAAGTCTAATTATGTTGTCACTTATTCCACCTTTTTTATTACTTACATTTCATGCCAAACATATTATAGTACAGAGTCAATCAAACCATAAAAGTCAAGATTTATGGCTTTTGTTTGCAATGGAATTAGAAGAAACACTGATATTTAAAATAAGTAACAATTCACATGTAATATAGACTTTTACATTAACTGCTTCATTACCAACCGATCTTAAAAACAACAATAATCAATCTTACTCAATCCCATCGAGCGAAGTAACCTACCATACCACTAAACACTAATCTTGCTGATAACAGCCAAAATATACTATAAATAAATCACAACAATTATTCTTGCCCTTGTTGACTTGTTGGTCATTCTTTTGGTCTTGCTCTTGAAGGCAAGTAATGTCAACACCTACTCGGTCACTATCCTCGAACTCGAAGCCATGTATGTTGAATTCAAGGCCACCGTGAACAAATATGAAACATAATTTTAACTATATAGGAAATTAAACTTAAAACCGAACCAACTTGGCCATTACCACAAAATCCGAACCAACGTCCAATGACATTTCTCTACCATATAACTGCCTTCAAGTTCAATCATTTCCCCGAAAGACCCTAATAAATGAGATCGCGGAACTAACCAAATTTCACTATGTAGAAGGGACGCCAATGGTGATGGTCTTTCCATATATGTGCCATCAAGCGCTAAACGTAATCAAGCTTACATTCCCGGGCTTAAGCGTAACTTGTTAAAAGATGAGGTGTTTCAAAGGTTGGAAGTAGGCATCAAACTACAGTTACACTCTGTGTGCTTAGGGTCATTTGAAGAGCTGTAACAAGGAGCATCAACATAACAAAAAGAGCTATCTTTTTATATAAACGTTGGTTTGTACATAAATAGGAAGAGTGTGATCTTGTTTTACATGACATTTGTGCTATGTTGGGCAACTAGGTATTCCTTACATGTGGTAGCTTAAGAAAGGGTAGTAGTTGTAGGTAATATAGTATTTCAAGATGATGGGATGAAATAGATTGCATAAAAATGGGATAGGTGGGAAGGCTATTTCGCCAAATATGGATACGGTTGATGGTAGTTCATTCTTTTGGTTGAAAAAAAGTTCCCTTTATATTATTGTCACTGCAAGAGGACAACACCAAGTTCTAAGAATTTCAAAAGCTGTAGATCATTATCCGCTTAATGAAAACCCGCTAAAGGCCCACATGTGCCTCACAGCCCAGCAAACTAGTATTATCCCAATAACAAAGTCTTGGACTGCATGCAATATCTCAAGACCATGCCTTGCACAGGATAAAAACAAATTGCTTTCCGAAAGCAATAGTGCTAAAATGCAAAAAACATGTCTTGCGTTAGTGGATTACAATACAAAACTGAAGCCAAAGTACACCCATAGATAGCTTAAAAATGGCGATCCTTTTTGACATTTTTGATGATTTAGAAAAAGCAATATGTGCTTCAACTCCTTGAGAAAAGGAGTAAACAACCATATCACCAAGAGAGGATATGGTGAAATGGATTACTTGAAACATAAATCCATAAAATTCACTAAACCCCGGCTTTGCTCCAAGTAGGCTCTAATACCAAACATAATTATTGTTGCCAGAGAGGGTAGGTAACAGAGGAATCTCATAAGGTTGATTTTGTCCTCAGTTGACACATAAATGAAGGGCTGCAATCACAATCAAACAAAGTTTAAAAAAAAAAAAACTTAGTTTGAACATACCCTTTCAACATGCAAAACTCATAAAAAAAAACAAGAATCACATAACCCTAGTTTCACTTAATCAATCAAAACTCATAGTAAAAAGCTAAACATAGAACCGTAATTCAGAATTACATAATCTAAGTACAAGAAACAACATAAACATAGACGAGATGCATTATACAACTTACAAGAGATAGGATTACTAACCCATGATGAATTAAGTTTCATATTTCTATTAAGTTTCATTCCTTAAAGACATTTTTTAGGGTAGTCTTAAGGTCAAAACAAAGCTTGCTTCTATATTTCCATATGTTCATCAAAGGGTAGTACAAACAGTGACCAAACTTTCTAAAAATAAATTACAAACAGTAATCAAATCTAAGATAGTCGAATAACCTTTATCATGTTAAAAATAAAATCTAGTATCTGCATCAAAACAACAAAACTTACCCGTAATAGATCAAAAGGCCAGTGAATTTGAAATTCCTTTTTCTCAAGATCTGAAAAATCCTTTCCATAAACTTGTTGCAATTGCAAATCCACAAGTGTCATGAAGCAAAATGTAGTCTGCAAAAAATGCATGAGACGATGCTTAATTTTGTTTTCAAACAATCTAACAAAATCTTGTTTTACGAAAAGCCGACTCACCAAAGAAGTAAATAGCTCTTTCAAACCTTCAAGTAAGGTGGATGCAGGTCCTGGGTAAGAAAACACCCTATAGGATTGTTCCAAAGCATGTATTGCAGGAGTAAACACGATCACAATAACACAAAACCAAGGCTTGGTGAAAAGAACAATGTTTTTTGTGTTGCATGAAAGTTGGTTGGCCAGGAAGAAAGAGAAGATCCATGTTGTAACAGTAGTCAAGACATTAAAGATGACGTACAAGACGCAGTGTTTATCAGCCTTTGCAGAAGGTTGCCTAAAGAAGAAGAAAAAAAGAGTATAAAAGATTATGTAAAAGTGGCCATATACAGCAGCATCATTTATGAAAATGTCACACAAAGACTATATACAGCAGCATCAATTATGAAAATGAGTTCAAAAAGCAGAAATCAAGGCCTAAAAGTAAAAAAGAATACAACATACAACTTCCCACAAGAACACCTAAAAACCGCCAACAATCAAGACCTAAAAAAAAATACACATTTAAACAATACCCGGCGAAACAAACACCTACCTAAAACATACACCTTTAAACTGAAAAGGTCACACAAAGACTATATACAGCACCATCATTTATGAAAATGAGTTCAAATGCGGAAATCAAGACCTAAAAGAAAGAAAAAAAAAAAAAAAAAAAAACAATACAACATAGAACAGCTAAAAACCGCCAACAATCAAGACCTAAAAGTGAATTAAAAAAAAAAAAAAAAAAAAAACACACACTACACCTTTAAACAATACCTGGCAAAACAAACACCTAACTAAAACACCTACCTAAAACAAACACCTTTAAACTGAAAAGGTCACACAAAGACTATATAGAACAGCATCATATATGAAAATGAGTTCAAAATGCAGAAATGAAGACCTAAAAGTAAAAAACCTAAAAACCAATACAACATACAACTTCCCACAAGAACACCTAAAAACTGCCAAGAATCAAGACCTAAAAGTAAAGAAAAAACCACTACACCTTTAAACAATACCCGGCGAAACAAACACTATATACAGCAGCGTCATTTTTGCGGAAATCAAGACATAAAAGTAAAAAACCTAAAAACCAATACAACATACAACTTCCTAGGGGTGAGCAAACGACCCGAACGGACCGAACCGGACCCACCACATTCGGTCCGGTCCTCAGTCTATGCATTTGGGCTAATTCGGTCCTCGGTCCGGTCGGTCCGGCCCGGACACAAACCGACTATTTTGGCCTTAGTAGACTCCAAACGGTCCGGTCCGACCGAGACCGGTCCAGTCCGACCAAGACCGGACCGGACCGACCACATTTGGTCTCGGTCTCGGTCCCGGTTTTTACCTTAATTCGGTCTTCGGTCTTGTCGGTCCGGTCCCGGACTGATGCTCACCCTTACAACTTCCCACAAGAAGAACACCTAAAAACAGCCAAGAATCAAGACCTAAAAGTAAATAAAAAACGACTACACCTTTAAACAATACCCGGCGAAACAAACACTATATACAAAGACTATACACAGCAGCGTCATTTTTGTGGTAATCAAGACATAAAAGTAAAAAACCTAAAAACCAATACAACATACAACTTCCCACAGGAAGAACACCTAAAAACCACCAACAATCAAGACCTAAAAGTAAATAAATAACCACCACACCTTAAAACAATACCCGGCAAAACAAACACCTACCTAAAACGCTACAAGTTATCATGTTTGTCATCAGTGATGACAAAAATGAAGCTCAAATACGTATTGGTCACACAAAAATCATTGCCTATTTGGAAGAAAGATGAAAATGAAGCTCAAATTGCCTATTTTTGTCATCACTGATTACGGCCCGTATGGGTTAAGGATTTTATCAGTGTATTCATTGTCAAAGAGTATGTCCTATGATTGCGCCAATTTATCCATAGAAGGTATATTTTGGCTATGGGTGCCGACCTTCAAATTGGAAACCTTATGAAATCCCGAAAAAATTGTTCGTTGCCAATGACACCAACAAATATGAAAATGGTAACAAATTTATTGAAAGAGAAAGCATTAGTTCTCCGAGGTCACCTCAACCACCTGATTCATATGGGATGTCCAGCAAGCAAATAGAGAAAGCATTAGTTCTCCAACACAAAGTAAATTTAACACAAAAATAAAAAGTCATGAAATCCATAATACACTTTAAACAAGTGGTTCACATAAAACATAAATTTTTAAACAAGTGGTTCACATAAAACATCTATCGAGTTTAATAAGTTAATCCAAACATCAAACAATTATACCAATGAAGAAGTAACATCAAACAATTCACATATATCACCATCATTAAGCTAAAACGAATACAGGACTATAAGCTTATTAATATTTGAAAAAGCCAATAACCTAGTCACCGCAAACTTTGGAGCTTTTCACATTAGCGCTTATGGGGAAAACAAGCCATAAACCCATGTTAATAAGCTCCGATGTACCAAAGTGTCAAGCTTATCAGCTTATTGTTTATAATGTAGTAAGTAGTAACATATCCAAAAATTCGACCATATCAACATAATTAACCAAAAAGTAATACAGAACTATCAACTTATTAAGATTTGTGCAAAACAATGAACTATTATGAGAACAAATAGTAAGGAATCAAATTCACCTTCTAATTCCGAGACCACCTATTTCAATAATGATAGATTTGTTTGTTGCTTGTGTATGTAAAATAAAAGCAAAGATATAAACGGGTTTGAGAATGTGGGGGGTGAGTTTCGCAAAGATTTGTGTTTGAAAATATTCAGTCGAGAGACAACATTTGTTGTGTGATAGACACTTGAGGCTAACATATTGATCTGATGGTTCTACAGTTGTTCTATGGTAATATGTGAGAGAGAAATTAATTTTGAGAAGAGGATATATAGAGGGTTTTTTTCTTTTATGAAGAAGATGAGAGGTGTGAACGAGAGGTTTTTTTGAGTTGGTCTGAGTGTGTCTTTTAATGGTAGGTTTGGGGTGAAATGTGTTTCTTTAGGAGTATGTAGAACCGTTGGGTCTGTGAAGATTGGATGGTGTGGATTGCAATCCATGTGAGTTCCTTTATGCCAATTGCAAAATAAGAAGCGAGTTTATGTGGAGATATGTATCTTGAAGCTTTATGATAGAAAATCAAGGTTGTGATTTTTTAAGCCCATACGACTAGGGGTGAGCAAATTGACCGAGAACTGAACCGGAACTGAGAACCGAACCGGAACCGACCCAACTTGAACCGCATTTTGAAACTGCGTCCCGGTTCTCGGTTCTTAGATATTGCAAATTTCGATTCTCGGTTCGGTTCGGTCCGGAATCGAAGAACCGCATAACTTTCAAATGTATAGAATGTTTATGGGACATTTAGGCTTTTAAGTTCGCAATTACATATTTAGACGTATATTAGTACAAACAGAGTAATAAAGAGTAGACTCGGTTCAATGTTTTGGATACTAATCGAACATTATATAAATTTGACAAGGTTTATTAGGGTGACACGTAAATTTGACATGTGTTGAAAATGAAAATAAAGTAATCAAATTTGACATGTTTTTTATGCAACTCTTTTTCTTTATGATAATATCTCATGTCGATTACATATTTGAAAATGTCATAGCTGTTTATAAGGGTTTAAGGTTCACATAAGTTGTAACATAACAACATGATACATACTTTATCTTGTATTTTGAGCACTTTTTTAAAATTTGCGGTTCTAATCGGGGTAGAACCGAAATACTCGAACCGGAACCGGAACCGAACAATAAAATTTGGTTCGGTTCTCGGTTCCTAAAATATGCATTTTTCGGTTCTCGGTTCTTTCGGTTCCGGGTCGGTTTTGTGCGGTTCCAGAACCGCGCTCACCCCTACATACAACACAAATGCATTTTGGTGTATAAAAAGGTAGAGTAACATGTAGCAATTAATGTAGTCAACAAGGTTCTAAGCCCGCGCTTCGCTGCAAGTTCTTTAACTAAAGAAGTATTTGAGGGTGCGTTTGGTTTGTCGCTATGAATCACAATTGGTATTGGTGTTGGTATAGAGTGGAATGATAATGGAGGGTGTGAAGAAACCACTCACACACATAATATATGAGGAAACATTCACATTTGGGTATCCTCATTCCATTATGGTGGGCCCCACAACCAACCAAACAACATTAATGACTTTCAAAGTCATAGACTCATATCCATACACCCCAACCAAATGGACCCTGAATCTTTGCAGAGAAATGGAATTTGGTGCAAAATATGTTATTGCAACTTGAGCATTGAAGTGCTCAAGTTATGTTACAACTAATTTTAGAGGTTACATAATTGAAAGAAGGTTAGGAGATGGTAGTTGTAATAATGTGATATCTGCAAGAAAGTGTAGCATCATAAGATATTTTTTCACATAGAAGTTATTTGTGCGGTTGTGAAATAAATGTTTTATAAAAGATGGAGTGTTGTAACCTGCATTTTTTCAGTCTAGTAATACGGGATTGTAGTTGGCATGGACATATGTTTTGACACATATTCGTGCAGTTGGAGTACAAATATTTTACAAAACATATTGTCGTTTGAGAACAGTAATTAACCATTTAAATATTTACATTGAACATAGTTGATAACAAAAGCTAATTCACGTCTTGGATGCTGGCATCAGGTTCAGTCATGCATTTGCTTTTCAACGTCTTTAGTTTTTAGTTTCTTTGTTGATGTAGTTTCTGTTGTTGCTGTAAAATTGGAAAAAATAATTGTATCAGTCATTAATAGAATGCTAATTAGGCATACCAAAAGTAATAATGTAAATGCACTATTTGTCTCTACTTTCAATGTCTATATAATGTTAATAAGGCAAAAGGTAGACTGCATAATTGCAAGAATCTAATAAAGTGCCAATTGGTGCAAGAAAAAGCAAAGTAATTTCAATGTGAATCCAAAGTGGATTCAGAAAACAGTTGTGCCTATTTTGTTTTGTATGTCACTGAACCGTTGGTTTCATTCAACTTTAAATCATGGTTTGTGTATGTTTCTTTTTTTCACTTTTTTATGAATTAGACTATTTTTATATTTTGTTTTGATTTGTGTAAAGGATAAGCATGTGATTTGATTCTGTTTTTTGTATTTAAGATACTTCAATAGTAGGTTTATTTTCACAACTCATTGCTTAACTTGTGAAAAAGAAGCAATGAAACACAATGTCAAGGCTTCCTAAATTTGATGAGCTTTGAGTTAATGCTAATTCGAATAACTAGACAGAGATGATGATTTTGTATTGTCTTGAAGCTGCAATTGAAGATATTCAAATGTTACAGCAGATAAATGCTCTTTGTGGGAGACTGGTAAATGTGGTTCGTGAAAGGGCTAGCTTCATTTAGGAGTTGGAAAATGTGGGGAGACTGTGCCGCAGAAAACGGCACAGTATCTGAGGGAAGTTCAAGCCAAAGATGATCAAAAGATTTTGAAAATGCGGATAATGGCGGATGAACTGGAGCTAAGTTCTCGTGAGAAGGATTTGTTTATTCAGAGGCTTAAGGGCATGTTGCCTCTATAAGTTATGTATTGCAATGTCGTGTATCGTGTGCTTGTTTAATACATATGTTGTCGTTTGTGTATGTGTAACTTATGTTTGTGGCTAGATCTGTAGTCACGTATGTGTGTTTACTTTGAGTGTGGGGGTTGCTATAATGTTTGTCTACGGATATGTCGGGTGTTTGTAAGATATTTTATTCAATAAAATTTATGGTTGTGTAAAATAAATTTTGTTTGCTAATCTTTTTTCCTCTTTGGATCTGCTTGTTGATCTGGAAACAATGGTCTTTTGATTGTTTTGGCTATTGTTTCTTCAACTATCTTTTTCTGCACATTTTCTTCGCTTGTTTCTATGATAGTTATTGGTGGGGTGCCTGTGTTTCATATGTAGTAAGTGTACGTGAAGGAATATACATAACGTAAAACAATCAAAATCCTTAAAATCATGGTGGTGTTGCCGAATGGAAAAGAAAAAAAGAAATGATTCGAGAACAAAAATGGCTCGAATACTCTTGAACCAAAAGTCGATTACAAAGAACAAATTTATACTCAAATCGGTTAGATTATAACCCGAATTAACCGAAAACCAAATCAATTTGGAAAATCCCTATCTTTACAAAACCTAATTCTTGTGAAATCTATGTGCAAGTGAGAAACCATGTGAAAATTGAACCTCTATTTATAGAGGTGGATGAGGAATGGAGTCTCCTTACTCTTATTGACCTCTTTCGTAGATGATGTTCATTTTTGGCACATATCCCTTTCCATAACCACATCCCACAGCGTCTTGTGATGGCTAGTGGTGGTAGGCTTCTATTTGAAAGGGGTTGATGGTGATGGAGAGATGGTTGACCATCAGAAAAAGGAAGAAAACATCCACTTTTATGTTTCTGTTTCTGAGTGAGTAGAAAAGAGAGAGAGAGTGAGAGAGAGACAAATGGGTGATATAGATGGATCGAATATGTAGGTTTAGGATTAGTTTTTCTTTGGTTTTATTTTACAATACAGTATAAACTATACCCCGTGTTCTGTCGAATCTTCGCGTAAACGTACCTTCTCGGTGTAGGTAAAATATAAAAATTACATTTTTAGAAACGTTTTTGTAAGCGTAATAGTATGGCATCTTTATTACGTAGAAATTATATTATAATTGCTTGCCGTTACTAACTCGGTGTCGGTATGCATGCGGTGTCGCGTTTTTCCTAAATCACGAGATAACTTCTCGTTTTTGTTCGTAAATCATCAGTAGGCGTTAAAAAGTAATCCTTACACTTTTCTCAATGTAAAACATCATTTATGAGTGTTACTGCGTGTTGCAGTGTGCGGGATAACTTCCTAAAACAACGTTTTAAGCTCGTGTATGCTTAAATTCGTAAGTTGGAAAATAATAAGTTTATATTTATTAGCAGAGAATTTTCGTGTGTGCGATGTCGTGTTTTCAAAGAAACGAGATGACCACTCATTTTTTAATTTTAAATATCAATGACTGTCATAAAATAACCAATTTGCATTTTATGACGTAATAGATAGTACTATAAAAGTCTAAAAATTTACGGGTTGTTATAGCGGTGGCGGAGGTAGGCGGTGGTTATGTGCCAATGGTGCAATTGTTTTATGTATCGGGACTAAGTGGGGTTATGTATTGAGGACCAAATGTGCAATTGTTTATGTATTGGGACTAACGATGTAATTATCATAATGGTCCATAACGGTGTAATTAGTTATATTGGTTAAAGTTTAAGGTAGAATAGTTATAGTGGACCTTTTGAAATTATGTTAGTTATATTAATACAAATTGAAAAGTACATTAATCAATTGTGGCTTTTGCCTTACCTTTGACCACTCTATAAAAACCCAAATATATAACCAATTTTACACACAGTTATATACTTACTATCTATCAGAATACACATTCTCTAAACCAAAAATGAATTCCGATGAAGAATATGTTAACTTTTCCGTCGTCGATGATGAAAATGCTATTTTATTTATGACGTAAGCTTATCAGTATTACCAATCGTTGCACACTCAAGCTCAAGCTTCATTTACGCGTACGTTAATATATCATGTGTAGAAAACTAGAAGGGGGGGTTGAATAGTTTTACCAATTTAAAACTTCTTTTTAAATATTTAGATCGACTTATGTCAATCTATTTGGTTGTTTATGTTGGACGTTGATAGATAGATATATAAACGTGTAATGAAAGATAAAGAGTAAGAAGCACATCACCATGACACAAGTATTTATGGTGGTTCGGCTACAAGGACACCTTCCTTGCCCTACTCCACTCCCCGAGTCACCTACTCGAGAGTTCGTAAGCACTACACCAACTCCTTATGGCGGAGAAGCCTTCACAACGTCGCTTAACCTTTTTCCGGGACAAAGCTAAATACCGAGTTCCTTCACACCAAGGCGAACCACACCTAACACAACGTCGCCTACCCTTTATACGGTGCTAGGCTAACCACCGAGTTCTTTCACACCAAGGAGAACTATTCCTATCACAACGTCGCCTACCCTTTATTAGGTACTAGGCTAAGCACCTAGTTCCATTACTATGGAGGAACTACTACCCTTCACAACACAACACCTAATATCAAGGAGATCCACTCCTTGTTACAACACCATCAAGGATATCACCATCCTTGGAAATAAACAAATACTTATATGTATAACGATGCACCTCATCGATTATACGACCTAGGCATTCTTCACAAATGCGACTTGATTTGATTCTTCGGCATCCTTCACAAATGCCTTAGACACAACGCTTGGCACCCTTCACTAATGCCTTCGTCTTGACACCTTTAGCATTCTTCACTAATGCTTTGACACGGATGATGAGCACCTTTCACTAATGCTTTCATCTTGACACTTTCGGCATTCTTCACTAATGCCTTCAACCCAACATCTATGGAGAAAGTAAGAACTATCAACAAGAGAACCTTAGT
Organism: Chrysanthemum makinoi; assembly: GCA_910596185.1. NCBI lineage: Eukaryota > Viridiplantae > Streptophyta > Magnoliopsida > Asterales > Asteraceae > Chrysanthemum > Chrysanthemum makinoi. The sequence goes on from OU343218.1 coordinate 148,466,001, forward strand.
TATCTTGATGATGACGAAGCATGGCAACTCATGGACTAGAGTTTGCTCGTCTTCAAGAAGTGGTGATCTTGCCTTTAAGAGGAACCTAGAAGATCACACAAAAACAAAAGACAAACTACATAGATAACTTAGATCTGAGGTTAGAGGGTTATAATACTTGGGGAAGTATGTATGTAAAGTGGTGAATAGAAAGGAAGAAATGGCTCTCTATTTATAGAGAAAATTCTCTACTGTTCCCCGGATCCCACGGATCCCTTCCACTTGGGATCCGGCTAGCACAAAGCCATGGATCCGTGGAACGCTCCTCTTTGCCTATGGGTATTTTTGGTTATGGGTCATGGGTCATGGGTTATGGGTTGATCCATGGTCTTCTTTCTAGATACAATGAACTTGGTTAAGTGGTATATATAAAACCATGGGTTATGGGTCAATACCATTTGCTAGTTTTTACCTATTTTAGTATTTACATGTTTTTACCCATTTTAGTATACTTAGTTTAAGTATGTGCTAACCCAATATGTAAACATTAGTTGTTGTACATATATATCTAAATCATAAAATCACTTATACTTGTTTTAGTGTTTTATGTGAAAACGTAAGTGTGTTAGGAAACTATTAACTCAAACTATTTACGTACTCTATTTGTTTCGTTAAAATGATTTTACGTTTGTTATTGGCAAAACATTAGAAGATCGTAAAATATAAATAAACGTTTTTACGGCTTATTTGTATTAACATCGTGAATGTGAAATTTCTGTAGAACGTTTGTAGGACGACTATTTTGGTGATCATCTAAAATATTCAAAGTATTATTCTAGGTGTCGCTATCGTATGAGCAGTAAACTATTTTTAGAAATAGTAAAAGGTATGGTTTGAAACTTATATTGAAACTCATGATAAATGCTTGATTATTTAAAAAAATCCGACTATAATAACATTAAAAATATATACGCATGTCATGAGAGGGTTCATGGGTTTTCGGGTATGCTTAGAAGCATTAATTGTATGCATTAGGAGTGGAAAAACTACCTGAAATCATTGCACGATCAATTTCACAGAGATGACAAAAAAATCCAACTATAATGCTTGAAGATGTTACCTCTTATAATTTGTGGATTTGGCATGCATTTTTTGGGTAGCGGGTGGTGAATAATGATATTAACATTCTAAATACTTCTCCATTATTCGACCACATTCTTGAAGACAAAGCCCCTATTGCTCCATTTGGAGTAAATGGAGTTACATACGAAAATGATATTATCTAGCGGACGGGGTTTACCCAACATCAACTTTTGTCAAATCATTTATGGTGGCACGAGACGAGAAACATGGACACTTTAAAGCAGAGGCGGAGCCAATAGGGTGGCAGAGGGGTGCTGGGCCTCCCCCAACTGCCCAACCGTTTTGTCTTCTTAAGATGGTGACGTTACAAGTGAAACATATGTTGGTTTTCTGTGATTGGAATTTGAAACAGAGGTATGCGGCTAAAGATGGGAGGAAGATGATAACTAGGGTTATATTTACACTTTGCACCTTGAGTTTTATGAACTTTTCACTTGTTGTCTTAGTCTTTTTGTTTTTCCTTAGCAAGTTGCAGCCCAAGTTTAGAGAAGTTATGAAAGGTAGTCCCATCTGTTTTTGTAAGATAGTTTTTTTTATAGATTTATCTAAAAAGAAATCCTAAAAGTAATCAACAATAAAATTGTTAATATGTGATGAATATAGATATGTTATAAAAAGTGCTTTTATGTTTCTGAATGTTTTCTTTATCTATAGTTATTTTTACACACATTTAAATATTTATGTTTTTCAAAAGGCTTTTATTTACAAACTAGTACAGGGCTCTCAAAATTTACGAGACGGCCATATCTGATATGACTTATTTTTATGTGGTTGGAGATGAAAGAAAATGACATGACAATTTGAACTTTTTAATATGGTATATTATATTGTGAGACACAAGATTTGCGATGTGGAAAAACAAAAATAATAAAAAAATTCCGGCTCCCCTTAACTTGAATTCCTAGCTCCGCCCCTACTTTAAAGGCGACAAGACGGTGCACAAAAATACATTGAATGAGCCTTTGGTGTCCTCCAAAGACGTTGGGAATTATACAACAGCCGATGTGCTTGGACTATGAACAAGTTGTGATGGCTCACGTACATGTGCATCATATTGCATAAAATGATTTTAAAATATCAAAAGTTTCCGAAAAGTGAATTCAATGAGTTGTATATTAGTCTGCAACCACATATACAACGATAATCGTTCGTGAAACGCAAAGTACAACGAAAGAAAGCCAAAGAATTGCGTGATAAAACAATACACGCAAATCTTCAATGAGATCTTATGGATCATCTTTGGCAATGACACCAAAGAAAACTACTTTATTGATAATTTGACGTATTTTCATATTTTAGTAATGTTTTTTCATTTCGTATTTTATTTATTTTCGTATTTTAATTTGTATTTTTATTTGAATGAATGAAATTTTAGTTTAAATTTTTTTTAAAATATGGTAGGGCTCAAAAACTGCATAACGGCATGAAAACGGCTTGAGCCAATGCAAAAGGTATATTTTTGGTGTGTGAATATGAAATATGAAATGCTGATGTGACGTTGATTTGGCAAAATTGCATGCCACCATACCTTTCGCTCGGATGTTCTAGCAAACCTCTTGTTTGTTCAAGCCAATATGTAGAGTAAAGTCCAAAATACATCCTTGTGGTGTGTCATGTGTCTCGCTTTACATCCCTAAACCTTTTTTTGGCACAAAACCATCCCTCCGTTAGTAAAGTTGGCACAAATACATCCCTCTGTTAGTAAAATCAGTTAATGAGGACTAACGGTGCAAATATTTCTCCGTTATCTCCTAATGGAAGAGATAATATTTGCACCGTTAGTCCAACGATGCAATAAAATAAATTGCATCGTTAGTCCTAAAGACTAACGGAGCACTCAACCGCCACCTACCACCCAACGCCACCACCACCATCACCGCCACCTACCACCATCACCGCCACCCAGTGCTACCACCATCCTTCCTCACCACTGTCACCACCATCACCCACCACCACCATAAGCTCATTGGTAGATTCGGGATTTGCAGTACAAACAGATTCGATCAAGGTGATGAACTATATGACCTAATTACCCATTCCACATAATTTCAAGTTTCATAAAGCACTTACCAGATGTGAATGTGAATCTCTTATCATCAAACACTTGGTCTGCGTTTCGTTCGAACGCCTCACAATTACAACAAACAAACACTTATCATCCAATATACAACAAATCAATTATACGAAGATCTATCTTTTATGGGAATTGATAGTTAACAGCATACTCTGGAAATTCAATCAACAACCCACATGATCTAATTGGAAATTTCAATACACTAAGGTCAACACTGATTTGAGAAATCATCAACAAAACCAAACAATATGTAGCAACCCAAAATGGTAATTTCATACAACTATATTAATAAGAACCAAATCAAATTCAAAAGTAAAGTTAACAACAACAAATCAAGGCAACAATATAAATCAATATGTATTATTTAAACTTTCATTTATAGCTTGTCCATAAAAAGAAAACACGAATTATCATTATTTAAAAAGAGGGTTAACATTCCATGGCTTCTTTGTAAATGAACCATACTTTCACAACCACCACCACAACCATAACGAACCACCGTCACCCACCACCACCATCTCAGCCAACCCAACAATCAGTACCATCTACGAACCACCTAACAGATCAGTCAACCATAAACGACCACCACCTAACCAAACCACCAGATCTGGTGCTGAACAACCACCATCGACGTCAAACCAAGAAGAAAATAAGAAAAGAGTAGCGGTGGTGGCGCATGGTACACGGATTTGCGCGAGGTCTTAAAAACGTGCTTATACAAGAGTAGAGGCGGGGAGGTGGTGTTTTGGTCGTGGTGGTGGCGGTGTACAGTGGCGATTGTGGTGGTGGCTTGGTTTTCCGGCGGTTGCACAAAGAGAGGAGGGAGAGAAGTAGTTTTTAGGTTTATGGTTTCCAAATGAGAGGTGAACCCCTTATATACTACTTTTGGCCAAAAGTGACAATTTCAAAAGACTAACGGTGCAAATATTTTCTCTTCCGTTAGGAGATAACGGAGAAATTTGCACCGTTAGTCCTCATTAACTGATTTTACTAACAGAGGGATGTATTTGTGCCAACTTTACTAACGGAGGGATGCTTTTGTGCCAAAAAAAAGTTTAGGGATGTAAAGCGAGACACAGGACAAACCACAAGGATGTATTTTGGACTTTACTCCAATATGTATTAGCAATCTCTTTCAGTGATGTTTATGTACCTGCTTGTTCACATTTTTGAAGCAAATATGTAAATTATCAGCTGCTTACGTTTAACTATGTTTTATGTTTTGGACACAATGTCAACTTCGACGCGGTTGCCATCCTCGAAATCCTTGATCGTAACCATCGTCACCATTGACATCACCATGTAGACAACGCAACAATTACAGAACAACATTAAGAATCTGATACACTTATTTTCGGGTCACTTTCTTCATTATTTTTATGCAATTTGACTTTGTCTTGATAAAAATTCATAGTTTAATTGATCATTTTCTTATCAACGCATGAATTTGCTGATCAATGGATGAATAGTGAAAATGTTATATTTTTCATAGGTCTTCTAATTGATATTTCCAGGATCGATATATGCACAAGATTAACAAGAAGATGATTCATTTATTAATCAATATAACAGTGGTTACATTGTATTTGGACACTACTAAAAACGTTACATGTAAATGACTATATATACAGTACGAATGGGTATGTCCCAACTGTTGTGTCCATTCGGTTTGTAACCGAATTCTAACTACCAAATAACTATAATTCGGTTATTTAACTAACTAACCGAATAACTAACTAACTTCTTTTAACCCTTGGTTATAAACTATCTAACGACCAAGTTTGGTCCTTTGCCTATCGTTATTTACATAATACAAGACTTATGCAGTTACAAGGTCCAACAATTTCCCCCCTAATTGTTTAAGTCTTGTTCTTTGAGTCTTCATGCTCTTCTCCGCGTCTCTTTCTTTCCTTCTTCATGTCTTACCAACGTGTTGTTGTTTTTCGTTGTTTACTTCTTGTCACGTTGTCTTTCTCTTTCTTTTGCGTCCGACTTGGTACAAGGCGGTGTGTCCCTAGACCTTTTTTTGTCTCGGCTTCTTTCTCCAAAAACACCCAACGTGTTCTTGGCCACAATCAAACTTTGTTGTTTGTTGTTGTTTCGTTCCAAGTTCTTCACAATACTTCTTTTTCTCACAAATACCTTTCGGTATTCACCAAAGCAATTTGATTGCTTTTCTTTTATTAATACCCGCGGTATTAACGTCTAAACAAAGTGAGAATTTGTTTGTCGTTCTGCTATTGCTTGTTCCTTTCCTGCGTTTTACGACAATACTTTCTTATTTCTTTCTTAATTCCACACCGTATTCTTCAACAACTTCTTAATACCCGTCGGTATTCTATTAGCAAAAACAAATGATCAGCCTGTTTCTTCTTTGTTATATGTTGTTTTTCGTATTGCTAAACGCTTCTCCAAAAAACAATCCTTGATTGTCTTTTGTTATACCGGTATATCTTATCAAACTGCAAGCAACACTTCTTCTTTTCTTCTTGTGTATCTCGTTTATACACAATGGTTTCGTCTTGACATCTTTCTTTCTTCTTGTCACGTTGTATGGCGACAAGGTTTCTTTCTTCTTCTTTGTTGTCGTGTGCAAGACACCAACAAAGGCTTCCTAACAATTGTTCTTTTCTTCTTGCTTCAAACAACATCTACTCTTGTTCCACGCTAAGCATCAAGAGTCTCTTCCTGTTGTCACGCTATTTCGTACCGCCAACAAGGGGTTGTAACAATTGTTCTTCTAAGTTTTCTCCCACCAATACGCTTTGGTGTCAACGCTTGCTTCCTTTGTGTCGGTTATCAAAACTTATCAAAATCACCGCTCCCACAAAAGTTTCCTTCAATCTTCGTTGGATTGAAGTCGTTGCTATCTTGCAACTTCCGTTGGTTCTGATCATGCATTATCTTCCCCAACATCCTTGGTGTCTTCCCTTCTCGGTCTCTTGATCTTCCTGATCGAAAAACTTGAATCACAACTTGTAATCTTGTAAACCTTCGGCTCTGATGCGATGTTATATTTTTCACAAGTTTTCAAATTGATATTTCCAGGATCGATATATGCACAAGATTAACAAGAAGATGATTCATTTATTAATCAATATAATAGTGGTTACATTGTATTTGAGACACTACTAAAAACGTTATATGTAAATGACTATATATAGAGTACGAATGGGTATGTCTCAACTGTTGTGTCCATTCGGTTTGTAACCGAATTCTAACTATAATTCGGTTATTTAACTAACTAACTGAATAACTAACTAACTTCTTTTAACCGCTTGGCGGTTATAAACTATCTAACGACCAAGTTTGGTCCTTCGTCTATCGTTATTTACATAATACAAGACTTATGCAATTAAAAGGTCCAACAGAAAACATGCTCGAAAATGGCTAAAACGCATTAATTGAGTATTCTTGACGTAAAGACTAGTTAATTAATAACAATTGCACAAGTATTTCGTTTCCTTACAAAAAACTGTTTCATTATGTTTAGAACCTTTTTGAGAATAAGTTTTTGTTATTGGTTTGACACGAATGTGATGTTTACACCTGTGTCAACTGTACATTTAATAAATAAATAAATAATAATAATAATAATAATAATAATCTATTTAGGTGTTTAGGGTAATCCAAATGGCTAACTTTATTTGGTTCGCAAACTTAGAATTAAGGTACTTTTTTGTGCCGGTTTGGTCAGATCGGTTCCAACACCTTCCTCCAAACTCTTTTCAGGGATCGATGTCTTTAAAAATGGCCAAATTATTAGTCCATGTGAGTATGTGACCACCGTAAGATTATACGTCATCTTAAATTAGGTCTACGTTTGATGTGTGTAAACGTATGCTTTATAGGCACAATGAATTTAATGAATTTAGGTGTGTAATGTATATATGTGTTGTTGTGTGATTCAGATGAATTTAAGATCAGTTCATTCAAAAACAAGGATAGGAAAAGATGAGATGAAGCAAAGTCCACCATATTGAGGTAACATATATTGCATTTAAGACAGCTGAGATTAAAGTTTAAGCTCTTGACAGTAGATAAAAGATTGCACACAGATTTTGTGCTGAGGGAACACATTGGCAGATTTGTGCATTGATTGCCAAGTCTTGACTTGTGATAGGAATGAGGTAGGGTAGAATTTAAGAAGAGTGAGGCAGTGAGTAGGTGAAAACAAGTTAAAGAAAAGCTTGTAACAGAGTGGTATGGGCCCGCGAAGTCCCGGTTCCAACGCGGCTTGTCGCCACTTTTTGTTCCTCGCGACACCATTGTGGCCTCGCCACTTGCCCCCTCTCGTCAGTCCAAACGGCACACAAAAAGACAAAGCATTTCAAAATTAAACGTTGCAATTTACCGCTTAAATTCAAACGGTTATTTTTTTTTTTTTTTCAAACCCAAATAATACACCTTTTCTCTATAAATAATACTCACTTTTTACCAAAACATTCACACTTCTCATTCACAACCATAAATATATTATCATCATCTTAATCCACAAACAAAAATGTCTCAAGATCCCAACGGTATTCGCTATAATCTCCTCAACTCGCTTCGCCAAACCCGTCCCACCCCATCGTCTCAAACCTCACTTCAAAGTCGGATTTCAAGATTTTCAATATCCAAGACAATCACCACCGCAATTTTATCCCTCACAACCATCACAACCGCAATTTTATCCCTCACAACCATCACCACCGCAATTTTATACGTCACAACCATCACAAACGCTAATTTTATCCGTCAAAGCATCCACCCTACCTTCAACATTACTTTGAATCACATTCAAAGTACCTCAACCACCACCAACCGAACACGAAGAACGTCGTCAAGGAAAACCCGCCAAAGCGACAAAGGAAAAAAGAAGGTCGTTGTAAACTTGATGGACGACGGAGGAGGAGGATGTTGATGAAGAGGGTCGCACGACAATTCGTTGGTCAAACAATGAAGAAATTTTTAGCCGAAAGTGTTGTCGGTATCCCAAAACGCTATCTAATGACCGACTAAACGACGCGTTGGACTCGATTTGGGAGGACCAGAAGTCCGAGCCTTATCGCACAAAAATATGCACGGAAAATGAACTCGGATAAACGGTGATTGTCAAAAGTTTCATGGTTTTTACAAGCATTTGCGTAGATCCGGAAAATGATGTTGATCACATTGAGAATGCAAGACTTGCTAAAAATGGAGTGGGAAAAACTTTAATATGGTTTCTGGCATGGAAAGTTTTGAAAGAATATCCCAAATGGGACGCCACGGATGGGATCAATGCGATAATATCGCCGATTATTCGCCCCTCGATCCTAGAGTTCTATTCGCATCAGTTCTCGTCCGCCAAAATCTAGATCGAGTCGTCAATCCAGCAACTCCGAGGAGTCAATCTGATGCTATCAAGGGAAGCCAAATTTCAAGTATAAACGCAGTGCCGACGAAAGCACGGCTGGTAAATGAAGCAGGGATTGCTAAAAGAAAAGTCGGCTCAAGAGTGCCAAGAATGCGGCCATGCTTGACGGAGCAAGCACCGAGCCAAAAAATCACTCATGTTAAACAGCATCAAATAATAAGCAAAAATACAACATATAAAAACAAAAATCGTTCTATTTTTTAAATTTTTACGGTTGACAAACACCTGGAATAGATCATGCCTTCGATTGAACAGATGATAACTTTATTTACTTTTAAAAGTGATAACTTTTTAATTATAATGAACTTTTTTATAACTTGAACTTTTACTTTATAAAAAAAGTTTGAGAAAAAAAGTTTTAAATTGTTTTATAAAAGTATAAAGTTTAGATAAAAGTTTATAAAAAAAGTTCATAAAAAAATTATAAAAGTTTATAAAAGTTTGATAAAATTATAAAAAGTTTTAAAGTGTTTATGCGTTTATAAAATGATAAAATGTTTATAGTTTATAAAAAAGGTGTTATAAAAAGGTGTTTATAACTTTTTATTTTATTTTTGATAAAGCCACATCAACAACCCTTTTACATATAAAGTTAAAAACACTACACAAATAAATATATCACACAAATAAATACACTTACATATAAAACACCACACAAATTAAATATATCATACAAAATAAACTATACACATCAAATCAAAAAAAAAAAGCAGGACAAAGTTGCACGTGGGTCAAATCAAATTAAAGAAAAAAAAAATTGACAAAGTTGTATCATGATCCACGCTTCTGCCTGCAGGTAGAGCAATAAAAATGATAAATATCGATAATAACTCACCCCATTTGTGGTGCTTTGAGTATTATATTTTGTTTACTGGAGTTACGTTTTTTCTTCGATTGTGTAATGCATTTGTTATTTTGTATACTTTGGAGGTCTGCAATTATGTCTTGGCCGGGTTGTACGGTTGATACAACATTGTACCCACACCGTAAGCATGGTTATTAACTGCATGTCTAACGACTTAAACTTACCTTACCCCCTAAGCACCCCAACCGTAATGGTCGAAATAAAAGTTGTCTAAAGTTAGCGGTAGAAAAATTAATGAAACGACTAGTTAAGTGTTTTAACCGAGGTCATCTAAAGTTTAAAAAAAAATAGTCATACAAACTTAGCATCTGAAAGAAGATTAGTATTTAAAGCATAAGTTAACTAAAAGTTTAAATTTAAAGAGTAAAACTATGATTCGTTTTATTTACAAAGTCAAAAGGTTTATATATGTTTTTCCATGCATGGTATTTGAATTCCTCATAAAAAATTTAATAAGTAAAATGTTTAATAGTGGTTTTAATCAATCAGAAAATATTTCTAATCTACTTTCATAAAACAAATCCATTTGTATGTTGGTGTATGTAAGCATTAAGAACACACTTGGGTGGGAAAAAATAATATAATCTACGCGTGATCTCCTATTGTACAACAAATATGCATAAAATTTTCACCCGTTTAGTTACTAGAAACTAAAAAGTAACAAACTATGTAAGACATTACTAATGCATTGTTACTTTTGCTTAAACTTTGAAATTGTGACGTAATTAGATACTTAACTCGGTATTCGACTTGACCGCTTTGGAAATCTTTATTTATTTAAACACAATAAAACCTACCATAACCCACATAATCAAAGCTTTAGATTATGGGATTACAATAACACAAGTTGTTTGATAATTTGTTGTGACACTAAAGTTCATGTATTCTTTAATATAGTTTTAAGATTAAAATATTAAGGAATCGGATGTAAAATTTCCAATTTTCAACTTTTTGAGTTTGCTATATGGATTGGATCACATCACATTAATATTGTTCACTGGACAAACAGTTAAAGAAGGAAAAAGTTGCAATCAGCAAGGTGATACTGTCTAGTGTCTACATTAAGTGACTAAAATGTGGTCATGTTTAGGTTAAGCGTATTCAATGGGGCACATTTTAGACATGTTGGTTCTATGTAGAAATGTTGATATAACTTGCTCTTAAAACCCATGTAGCAGAGAAAACATACTTTATGAAGAAATACTTTGTTTAGGAAAACCACAACAGCTTGCTCTTAGCACCAAAGTTATTTAATATGAGAATTTGTGGAATTGCTCTGAAAATTAATAGAGTTTCCGTTGTGTACTTGTGTGGTTAGTTGAGTATGCAATATTGTTAGGAATTGAAAATTCCATGTTAAAGTGTCGGTCACCCCAATTATGGTCTAGCATATGTTAGCTCGCAGACTTTTAGTTATTTACGTTATTTAGTAGTTAACTAGTTAGTTTGTAGCGTAGTTTAGTTTAGTGCAACACCGTGGAGGAAGGACGGGTCTTTACCCACTTGTATGCTCGACCACAACCATGGGAGGACGTATGCTTTGTAACTATAAATACCCCTTTCATCCATGGAAGGGGTGGTGCTTTTCTCATAATCTAACCTTACATTTGTGAAGCAAGTCTCTACCAAGAAAACACCCTCTCATCTCTTTCTCTCTCAAATGGCTAACATGTATTTCCATCATCCAAGACCACCCGAATCATCAAACACAATAAATATTACGATCCTACAAATGGTACCAGAGCCATGGTTATTGTGTTTTGATGATTTAGTGCGGTTTGTATCGTGTTTGTGGCTGTTGTTTTGTACTATTTTTGCTTGGTTGTAAAACGTTTTGTCTGTGAGTATTGTGGTAAAACAGTTTTGTACAAGTTTTTGTATCCTATATTGGTCAAAATGTCATATGCTTTATACTGTTCAATATGTCTTGTGTTAATGTGTTGTCCAAGTCAGTTTTGCTTATCATTCTTGTGCTTTTTGTTGTACCAAATACTGTGAATGTCAAATGGTCATGTTTAGTGGTCAAAATGGGTAAAAAATGAAGCATCTTTTATGATGTTTCTGGGTTTCTTTGAATATGGTCGGAATTTGGTCGAAAAACTCATCGGAAAAAGTCTAAAATCTTGCTAGGGACTTGTCTAAGTGTCCAGATTCACTGTACCTTATTTATAGCGACTTGGTGTAGCGAGTTGTGTCAATAATCTGCCTAGCGACTTGTCTTTACAAGTCGTAGCGACTTGTCATGTCTGCTAGCGACTTGTCATGTCTGCTAGCGACTTGACCTTGCTAGCGACTTGACCCAGGAACATTGTGGTAGCGACTTGACTTGGACAGAAAGGAGATGAAGAAGAGTGTGACATATGACCAATTTACAAGAACCAAGATACTCATCAAGACCACAGTTGGATCTATCATCTTTCAACCAAACACCAAGATTCATATGGCGACTTGAGATGTTAAAAGCAAAGAAGAACACGACCACGACCACAGAAGCATCAACTCAACCTCAAAACAACTCCTAACACTAACCCATGAATCAAACCAAAAGAATAATGTAACAATCACATGACTCAAACTTTAAAAGGTGTAAACAAAATACGATCTCAGTTTCTTTTCTTTCGTGGTCAACTCAGATGCATCAAGAGACTTAAAGGTCAATCCACCGAGAGAATCACACATCATTGATCTAGACTCAAAACAAACAAACAAGTTTTATAGATCTCAGTTTCATCTTTCATGGTTTTATCGAGACCTTTTTCAGATCCATTACTTCACAAAGATTAACATCATTGATCTAAAAGCCTTTGACAGTATCCGAATATACAAGTTTCATCATTTAACAACTTTGTTGTTGATAAACTTGATTCGTTCTGAGATTTATTCTGATTTTTTTTCAAAATCAAAACATGTATTACGTTCGAAATATGAAACGATTTCAACAATTTATGTTAAATCGGTTTCATTTGTTCGAGTCTATTACATCATACAAAAAGGAATAATCATTATTAGTACCTACCGTATTCCATGTGTTTGATCTCGTGGCTGCTACAAAAGGTTCACACCTCTAGCCATCCCTGTGGCATGGACTTGTCATAATCATACAAGCTTTAATTAAGAACTGGAGGTGTGTTGTTTTAATCGACTATGATCTGAAAATGGAAGAAGTGATTGAGGTGGATTTGTTTTGTTGTTGTGAGTTGTGAGTATCTGAAGATGGGGGCGGATGAATATGATTTTAGGATTAGGTATGAGAAAAATTAGGGTTAAAGTGTGATGTGTGAAGTAAGGTTTGTGTCATATACCCAAATTATTAGGGTATTGTGGTTATGGACGGGTATTGTGACTTGGGCTGCGCGTGGAGATGATTTTGTAATACTTATTTGGATCCGGTTAGTGTCATATGGGCTGATATCCAAGTAGTTATACAATTGGGCTGAACGAGTTCCAACTATATTGGGGTATTGTGAACTGCTATTGGATCAAGTGGGTCAAGGGTGTTGTTATGGATAGGTTGTAAACATGGGATAATGAATTAATATATATGTTGTGTATGAGCAAATGTTTGAACCATACCACGAGCCTTGCGATTTGACTTTATTATCCGAATATCATAATACCGGTTAGGAATATTGGTTCTAAAATGATAGCAAAATTTTCATGGTAATGATAGCAACTTATTTGTTAAAGAATATTGTTATCAGACTCTAGACTTGAGCAAATTTTCCACATAAGTCGAATATTTGAAAAGGATAGGGTCTCATGATCTCTTGGGCTGTTACTGGAAATGATTGGACCTGATATTAGGGTATGTCGAATGAATCGGGTTTAATTTTTGCAATGGGATTGGGTAAATCTCTTGTATCAATGGGCCTCTCAAAACCGGATCATATTTATGAGCTTTGAGATAATGAGATTTGTTGATGATATTTGGTATGATGTTGAGATTTGTTGTGATTATGCGGGTTGATACCTTGGTTTATACATTCTCACTGAAGTTACTATGTTACGGCTTGAATCGATACTTGAGCAAAGTTGACTAAGGGGTTTTCTGTACGATATTTCTTATTTGGCTTTGAAGTGAAGTTTTCCGGGCGCGTTTACTTATTTCGTCTTCCTTCTACCCTTTCGCAAGATGACTTGTTGGAAAGCATTTATTGAGTGTGATAAAGACTTGGCTATTTAATTACGGGTTGTGATTCTTTCTCGCTAACCCGCAAAGTAACTATCACTTCGGTGTCTCAATGCATTGAGGATATGTCAAGAGGTTTTGTACATTGGTACACCGTTCTCTTTCACAAGGTTTAGTACAAGTTTAAGTAACAAATGGGGAATCTACTTCATGATCAAGTTTGGTATATCCAAGTTTACTTCTCCAAGTGGTCATCGCGAATGAGCTACGAATATGAGGATGATGTGTTTACCAAAGTGTTTATTGGATGGTTGTTGATATTGTTGATGGTGGATAATGAATCGCTGATGAACCACTGCATGTTCCTCTAAAAACATATATTCACCGAAACCAAAGTTGTCATAACACATTCAAGCTGACATTGTTTACGCTTTTGTCTTGATTTTGTAAAATCCCGCGAAAGAACCTATTTCTCGATTTAAATCATAAACTTGTAAAATCTCGCGGACAATGGAAACATCTCCGGTAATTGTAAAGCATTTCCGGATCTATCTTACGGTTTATTCTTGGTTTCAAACTCCCGCGAAAGAAACTATTTCTCGATTTAAACCATAGAGTTGTAAAATCCAAGAATGATGGAACCATCCCCGAGAAAGGAAAGTGTATTTCGGGATCTCATTTGATGCCGGTGCTACGGCCGCTCAAGAACGGATAAAAGGGTGTACTTCTATGAATTGGATGTGTGTTTGGATTTTCGTCATGGCAGTTTGGTTATTTCATAGTTTTACGGGGTTACGTGCTTTTAACCATGGTCGGGATGAAACCATTATCAAAGTTCATTTAAATGTCAAAGAAGGCTAGATTTGGAGTCATAACCAAGAAGATGTGACAACGACGTTAATTCACTATTATTTATTTGAGGTTGAAGTGAAATATCACGGGTGAGTGTATTTAGTATTCAAGGTATCGATGGTTGGATGAAGATTCTTCATGATCCTTGTTGAGCTTATTATCAAAACTAAGACTTGGAAATCTAGTTATTGTTGGGTGACTTTTTTTCTTTTCTTTTACCACTTGGGGGAATTGGGCTCTTATCACCACAAAATAACTATCACTTTAAGGAGTTACGTTGTAGTGCTCGTCACATTCAATTATGATTTTCAAGAGGATGTACACTAATACTTGATGGTTTGTTGGTTGAAGAGTATGGAGTACTTAGAGATTCAATGGAGGATGAAGTCCGCAAACGCTCTTGTTACATATGTGCAAGTTTAAGTCACGAGTTTGAGTAGTTTACTTGTGGTCAAATTCATCATATTGGGTTTTCCAACATTTGTCACTACAAAGAGCCTCTTGAATGACAATGGTTGATTACAAGTTTTGCCAAGAGAGCTTAAAAGAGAGAGATGATGACGTCGTTCACACGCCAGCCTCGTACTTCAACATTATGACGTATGAACACAATAGTTCATGCCACGTACTCTAAAGAAAAGAAAAGTGTACGTTTCAGTGCGCTTTATCTTCAAAAGAAGAGAAATCTTCTTATTATGACCATTCTCATCAACATGCTTCATGATTTTTCCATGCTATCATCAAGTGAACGGACTACTGATAATTACTCTTATTCCACTTGCTCAATATAATGAAGATGGCGACATCATGTGCTAATTTCGGGGAGAAGTGAATAGAATACTATTTGGATGATAATCATTGTTTAATCAAGAATGGCATCTCCGTGGCAATCTTGGTGGGGAGAAGAAGTGTGAATTTTTTGCATGGTTATTGATTTATGAGAATAAATGGTCAAACGGCTCCAAACTTATGTAAGAACCGAGCTTCTTATCGGGTCATCTTCACATGGAGTTTTCTAGTAAGAGTCGTTGGTTAACATCTTCACACGGGCTGATTTGATCAATGACAAAGTGCTTCGGGCCAAGGGCTGATTTCCAATGAACATCTTTTTCTGTTCTTGTTTGATTGGGAGGGATTTGAGTTAAGGGGATTTGCTATTTGTATGTTAACGGAAATGCATTTGGTGAGTTGAAGATGTTGACTTTCTATTCCCCAACCGATAATCTTGAAAAGGTCGAAGTCTACGGGGTTCTACATTTTCTTACTGCATGTTAGAAGACTAAAGACGAGTTGCATTTGATTATCTAAGACTTCTTCTTAATCCGCACTTATCAAAACAGATTATCGGTTTTTGAGAGAGCACTAATTGGGAGAGTGAAAGTCATATTTAATCCCCAATTAGACTTTTGCTCACTTCAAGAAGTTGATTCTCACAAGAGTTCAAGTACTTTTCTTATAGATTTCTAGTATACGTGGTTATTAAAGAGTTTCGATTGAAGTATCAAAACCAAAAGTGGGAAGAGATGGAAGAGTTAGTTTGAAGATGAAAGAGGTACAAGTGTGTGATGATTTTGATGTTATCACATCAATGTGGAGATTGCGCATTGGGATGCTCAGCCTATTTTATGAGGCTTAATCAAGATTCAGAGATAATCACTTGTTCGGTGTTGACATCCGCATAGATTGTCACCAAGTAGATAATCGCCAGATTTTGTCACACCCCAATTTACTGCGCAAATGAATGGAATTCCGGGGGATTGACCGTCATAGCACCACATCAAAAGTTATATTGAACGACCTAAAGTGTCGTTTATAAAAACACATCGTTGGATATTTCATAAAAACATTCAGAGTACAACATCGGTCCCAAAAGGTTTACAAAGTTTGCGAAATACAAATATAATACAAATCCAAACGATGTTTTGAAATAAAGTGCCATAATGTACATAATGTAAGTCGACGCCATGACTCAAAAATGTAGGTCCCTAAACCATGTCATGATGATAATGCCTCGCCATTCGAAAATACATTGCTAAAACAGTCAACAATAATGTTGGTGAGAAATCATAGGTTTATGTAAATGTTTTATACGACTACACAAGTATCTAGCATGCATGACAATCAAGTCATGTAAAAATAATGTTACAATTGCCTTAAGCCCATGACCTCAAACTAGACCGATCAATTATGTATGCCCCCTCCAGAAGGTTTGCTGACAACTGTAATGAAATCAAATGAAATGCATCCGCTTCACTGGGATTCACCAACCCGATGGAGCGCCACCTCGATAGATCTATCCACTCATCCTCGCTTCAAAGATTAACGGTTCATGGTTCAAGAAATGGGGACTTTCAAATTGGCATATGTGGTAACTTAAGCAATGTAATGAATTTAACATACTTGGTATCGTATAAAGAAAAATGTAGTGCAATGTATTCTCCCCCGTGGGTTTGAAAATAATCGAAAGCATGTAAAAACGGGCTATGAAAACTCACTTGGATAAACTGGAATAATGGCAAAGGTGAGTACACTGAGGTTTAATGTGATGCGCCAACCGACCTATTATCAATGATATGATATGTCATGAGTTGCAATGTAATGTTATGCATGCACTACGTATGTTATTTATACCATTTACGAGTTTTGAAAATATTACTCGTCGTCGAAAAATACTTTTTGACGCCTTGACCAAACAAAATCACTTTACATGTTTATACGCCAAAATGTCATCCTACAATGGTTTTATAATGATTTTTAGAGAAATTACCACTTTCTCGCGCAAAACAATGTCGCCTGAAAAATCATGAAATTAACAAAATGGCTTTGAAAAACAGTCAGAACAAGACACGCCGATCGTTAGAGAAACGAAATCGACGGTTTTGGAAAGTTTGTATCCATATCTAAAAGTTTCACCAGGAGTTTTCATTCCAAAAGGTCTCGACACAAAAGATAATAAGGGTTAAAGATGGTGGTTTTGGCTAATTGTGTGCGTAAAATTAGTTACGCAAGTTTATGAAAAAGTGCATATCTTTGTCGCTTCAAATCCGCTTACGCTTAATATGTCCTTAGCTTCGTATCAAAGTAAACTAATATATTTTTGACAAGTCGAAATAATTTGTGAAGCTTAAGGCTCATTTTTGACCCGAACAAACTAAAAACATGTTGCTGAAATTTCTGAAAATAATATTTTCCGTCGTCAAACTTGTAAAATCCATAACTTCTTCGTTATAAGTCCGCTTATCCGCTCAAGCTGCCACGGATTCGTTTTAAAGTATATTTTCTAAAAATCAAGGCCAAAAGTCGTGCCTACTGTCGGATTTTCCAGAAAAATGAAACAAGGACAGAACACAATATATAGTTATCGAAAATAGTTTTTCTCGGACAAAACCTATTCTAATCCCTTCAAATCAACTCCAAAACTAATCTAATCCTACCATACACCTTCTTAGGGTGTCATGGGTTCCTAATCACCATCAAGACCAACCAATACCATGGGAATAATTATAGGATGACCTTAGGTATATATATAACTTAAAATCATGACATAAATGGTATAAATCACAATACTTGCATAAAAGCTCCAAAAATGATAAGAAACATATGAAATGAAAGAGGAAACATAAAAATGATAAAAACAAGCTTACTAGTGATTAGTGAAGAGGTGCAAGTAACAAGGATTAACTTAAATATCCTTGGTTTTTATTTCAAAACCATATAAAGGATATATACTAGGTTGTAAATGACTTGAGCTTGCAAAAACTTGATCCCTTGCTCTTTGATATGGTGACCGGTTTTGAGAAGCCAAGAAGAAGAGAGGAAATATTTTTCTTAACACTTTGATCTGAGATTGAAATGGATGAGAATTATTGAGTAAGACTTTTTGAGGTAAGTGATTATGAAAACACAAACCATACAACATTTATAACACACCTCCCTATGGCCGGGTTTTGGGAGGGTTGTCTCAAAAATATTTATTTTTTTTTTTTTTAATTTGTAACTTGTGTATATATTGTAAAGAAAGTGTAAGAATTTTTGTAGGAAATGTATAAGTGAATGTAAATAGACATTTGTGGTACAAGTAAGTTTTTATTAGGTCAAAATAGAATGTAATGAGATAATAAAAATTGTAAAAATACATTCCTTGTGAAAATTGAGTGATATAAAAATTATCGTACCATTTTTAAGAAAAACGACGAAATAATTAAATTTTAACGATTAATATACCAAATAAATTTGAAACACTAGGAAAACTAAAATATAGTTTTTATGAACTAAATGTAAGTTTAAAATACCTCGGGATCATTTTTGAAAGTAACGGATTAAATGTTAAAATAATAACTCACGCGATAAAGATTATTAAACATAAAAATTACGCGTAAAATATGAAATGAAATGTCGTGGAATGAATTTAATGAGATGCACATGATGTCCATGAAATGTAGACTAATCTTAGTCCATATGAAATGTAATGCGATGTCATGATCATGAACGCCGCAAACCTCCAAGGTTAAGCGAATTTGAAACAAGTAAACCAAGTTTACTAAAATGTTGAAATAATGAGACATGAATTGTGTCGAGAAATGACCTGAAAGTACGGATTGTCACATTCACCATCAAAAAGGAATTCACCGATTCAATCATTGTTAGGTCTAACGGTGTCGGGTGAAAAGATGAGGATACTTGCGTCCGATCCGTCTTCCGCTCCCAAGTAAACTCAGGACCTCGCCGAGAATTCCAACTAACTTTCACAATCGAATACGACTCGTTTCAACCGCTGACCTCGCGGTCCATGATTTCTATGTGTTCTTCCACAAAGTTGAGTTTGTCGTCAAGTCAACTTCGCCCAATGGAATAACGAAGATTCGTCCGAAAGACACTTCTTCAAGTTTGAAACGTGAAACGGGTTGTGCACATGACTAAGTTCCGTGGAAGATCAAGTCGATAAGCTACCGACCAACTCGCCAAAATCTTGAATGGTCCAATGTATCTCGGGTTTAACTTCCCACGCTTCAAACGCATTCACGCTTCCAAGGCGATACTTTCAACATAACTTTGTCTCCCACTTGAAATTCCAAATCCTTGCGCCTAACATCCGCATAACTTTTCGTCGACCTTGCGCTCGAAGTCTATCAACATTTGAACAATCTTTTCCGTGGTTTCCGCACCTCTCGACCAGCAGTTGTGCGCCTCCTACCTCGCCCAACAAACAGTGAACGGCACTTACGATTACAGAGTGCCCAAATGGTGCCATCTGGATACTGGTGTGATAACTATTGTTGTACGAGAATTCAATCAATGGCAAATGGTTAGCCCAAACATTTCCAAAATCAATCACACATGCCCTCAGCATATCTTCTAACGTTTGAATGGTCCTTTCACTTTGGACCGTCGCGCTTGTGGGTGATATGCAGGCCTCATCTCTAATCTGGTTCCGAATGAATCTTGCAATGAATTCCAGAAGTTTGAAGTGAATCGACTATCTCTCGGCTTCTGAAATGATAGAAATGGTGCTCCGCGGCTCGAGACTATTTCCTTGACATAAAGTCTAGTGAGTTGCTCCATGGAATAAGTCTCTATAATCGGTATGAAATGGGTGACTTGGTAAGGCATCAACAATTACCCAAATAGCCGTAACCTCCCCGATGTCTTAGGAAGTTTCATGACAAAGTCCATTGAAATGCCCCATTTCCATCGAGGAATTTCTCGTTGTTGGAGTAAACCCTAAGGCTTCGATATTCGACTTTTACCTTAGCAAGTAAGGCATTTGCTAACGACGCGGGTAATTCCGCTTTCATGTTCGCCACCAATAAAGCTTCTTAAGATCTTGATACATCTTATCCATCCCGATGAATAGAATACTTAGACTTATGCGACTCATGCATAATCAATTCTCGTATTCCGCCATACAATGGAACCCACATTCTATCCTTGAAACATAATACTCCATCCGCTTCTTTACAAAACCATTTAGCGCCGCATACCATAAAGCTTTTCACTTGGTCATTTTCCTCCTTAAGGCTTCTATCTTCAGGCTTCGTGGATTTTCGATGGTAAAGGAGAAATAATCGCCATTCCCAATGATCAACCTTAAAGGTTTAGGCCTCTTCCGACTAAGAGCATCGCCACAACATTGGCTTTTCCCGGGTGATACTTGATTTCACAATCATAGTCGCCGAGTAACTCCAACCAACGACGTTGCCTCATATTAAGCTCCTTCCGATCAAGAATATATTGCAAACTCTTGTGGTGTAAAACACCGGCACTTTGTACCGTAGAGGTAGTGTCTCCAAATCTTGGACGAAAACTACGGCCCCTAACTCGAGATCATGAGTGGTGTAATTCTTCTCATGAGTCTTAAGTTGTCGAGAAGCATACGCTATCACCTTCTCGCTTTGCATTAAAACAGCCCCAAGTCCTTTATGCGGCGCCGCAATATACAAAAGTTCTCAATGCCGTAGTGCGCCAAAACCAAGACCGCAAAGCTTTTGTCAACAACCTAAAAGCAACTTCTTGTTTCTTTCCCCACTCGTATTTCTTGTTTTTCTGCGGTCAACTTGGTCAAAGGTCTCGCTATCTTCGAAAAACCTTCGATGAACCTTCGGTAATATCCTGCTAGTCCTAGAAATTGTCGCATTTCTCAGAGGATTCGCTGGAGTAGCCCAATCTTTTACGCTTCAATCTTTATGGATCAACTTGTAGTCCATGACTATCAATGACATGACAAGAAATTGCACTTTACGGTTCCAAAAATCACACTTCGAAAATTTGGCATACAACTTCTCATTCTTGAGTAGCCTTAAAATCATCCTTAAATGCTCTTCGTCTCTTCTTTGCTCTTGGAGTAGATCAATATGTCGCCATGAACACTATAACAAACTTGTCCAAATACGCTACAAACTCTATTCATGAGATCCATGAATACCCGGCAGTGCATTAGTCAATCCAAACGTATCACTTGAAACTCGTAATGACCGTAACGGTTCTAAACGCTGTTTTCGAATATCCTCTTCCTAACTCGCCGATGATAACCCAATCTAAGATCAATTTGAATAAATACTAGAACCTTGCAACTGATCGAACAAGTCATCAATTCTCGGGAGGGTAACGATTCTTCACCGCTAACTTGTTCAACTCTCTAATCTATGCACATTCGAAGGATCCATCCTTCTTCTTCACAAACAAGACCGGTGCTTCTGCCAGGAACTCGCCTAATGAATCCTTTGTCTAGAAGCTCTTGCAACAGATTAGACAACTCTTGCATTTCGGATGGTGCTAGGGACGGCACGGTGCTCGCAAGAATCGGTGCAGCCCGGCACTAAGTCAATATGAAATTCTACTTGACGCGCCGGGTGGAAGTCCCGTAAATCCCCTGAAATACTTCTAAAATTCACTAACAATAGGAACATCTTCAAGTCGCTTCTCCCACTTTTCTCTCTGCTTACATGGGCTAAGAAAGCAAGACAACCTTTCTTAATGTACTTCTCCGTTTTGATGCACGATATATGATACTAAGTCTAGTTCCACTTCGCTCCCCACCTAATAATCAAAGTTTCATAGGAAGATGAACAACTTTCTCATCACAAATGATCTTTTGCGATGATTAGATAACCACCATGCCGATGACGACGCCGAACTACCAACTCTACGCATGAGGTCTATGTTGAAGGGATGATTAAGAAAATTGAATGTGCAACCGCTTAACAATGGTGTTGGTGTTAACTACGCTACCATTAGCTAATTCAACGTTGTATGATATGTCTAATGTGGTTGGTTTAATGTTGAGCAAAGGTGCAAATGCATGGACACAAACTTTTATCGGCACCAATCAAATAAACTAAGCATAACGATTATTGAGAAGAAACGCACTGCTTATGACATTCGGTCCTCCCCATCTTCCGGCCCAATGACGAACCCTTCCTCGTGCCAAACCTTCTATTCTGATTTTGCTTGATCTTTTCCTTTCTACAATCCTCTTGTAGTGTCCAGCTTCCCCAACCAAATGTGTAACTTGTGGCCACTTGCAATCCCTAGTACTATGACCAACTTTCTTGCAATTTTCACACGGATCGACATCGAACGGACTGATGACTCAAACACTTATTACACTTCCAAGAAAACCCCCAGATATCCTTTTCCTTCCTTCTGACCAAGCAACATAAGCCTTAGCAACCTCACTGGTGGTTGTTGAGTAGCATTCTACCCTAGTGTTGTCCCACTTGCGCTTGTTGTTGTTGCTATTGTTGTTGTAATTGCCTCGATTGTTGTTGAAACGGTTGTGGGTTGTTGTTGTTGCTTTGGTGGTGTACTTACCGCTTCACCACTTGTGCCATCAACTTCTCGAGTCATCTTAATAGCTTCTTCCATTGTTTTGGATCAAACGAAGTCACATCTCCTTGAACAACTTCGGAAGTCCCCGATAAAAGCCTCTAGCAACTTTTCATTATCCGATACCATCGACGGGCATAACGCTGCCAATCCCCGGAATTCCAATGTAAGTGTCGATATCATACCCAATGGTTACCAATTCATAGAACTCCGCTCCAACTTTTTGATTCGCTCGAGGACAAAACTTAGTCACCAAGCTCTTAAATTCCTCCCACGTAAGCTTAAAAGCATTCTCCATTCCAATCGGTTGAGCGTATGAATTCCACCAAGACAATGCTCCATCGAGTAAAGTGCTCGGTGAAATTTGACTCATCACATCATCCGACAAGCATGTGCAAAACACCCGATTCCAATTTCTCAAACCATCGCACTGTGGTAGCCTTCCCTCACTCTAAACTTAGTGGGTTCACCACTCTTGAAATTCTTGTACGAACATTTCTTAACCCCAGATCCTCCTCAAGATTACCAAAGAAGCAAAGAGTTAGCCTAGCTGCTCAGCAGCCCATCAAGCTTCCCTTTCGACTCTTAGAGCATTAGCAATGCTATCATTCACCAACTTTTGAATTTCTCGCTGGGTCATTTCCTGTAACTTTCTTAGGCGCCATAATTCTTCAAAATCACAAGATGAAACAATCATGAGAACTCTTAAGTAGAAACAACCATCATACAAATATATCCACAACCACATCATGCATAAAGATAAATGGAATCACAACGAAACAATAACGAAATATCACAAATATAATCACAACACACGTGGATAATATACATGAAAATTTCGCCTACATGGACCGATATCATAGATAATAATAACCATTCCTACATAGTAGAGTCAATACTTGATACATTTGTTTGTACAACAACCAAAATACAACAAGTTCTTTAAACTACGCCACACACCTTGTGACTAGGATAATAATGGTCAAAACTATACAATGACAAAAGTCTACATAAGGCACCTCATGGTGCTCACGGCCGATCCTCAAGATCACCTAACTGAGTAGTCAAACTATCCACCAAACTCCTCAACTCATCAATCGACCTCGCGAAGAAGAAATACTCTCCCCGCCCCTCTAACTTATGTCAATACTCGATGTGACAAGTCAATAGAAACCCTCGCTTAACACTAGGCCTCGACCTCCTCCGCGAATGGGCTCAATCCTATCTACCGACAGCCTCCAACCGCCGTGACAACCTATCAACTGGATCTGCCGACTATCAATACGGCTCCTAACGCCCTGGTAAGGTCGCCGATGCAGCCGCCTTAGAACTCTCACCTAACTCAAATCTAGCGGGTGGCTCGGCCTGCGATGTGGTGTAGGGATATCAAAACGCAGCACGCTTGGGCGCAACCGTCAGAGGCAAAGGATCTCTTAAGAAAATATGATGAAGATGGTGATGATGGTGGTGATGGTGCTAGTAGTGGTGCCGGTGGATCGCGGAGTGGGCTAACGTGGAGGAGGTGGTGCAACCTCGCCCTCCTCGGGCGGTTCGGTCTCAGGTTCGGCCATGATAGGTGGAAAGATCGAGTAGATCCAATGGAAGATACGATCTCGAATGTGATGCAACATCATCCATGACGTTACTGAACATCATCCGAAGCTAGAGTCCGGCGATATGGTGATGGGATGTGACCAAGACATGTCTGCGGACAACCGATGTGAAATAGAAGTAAATAATCTCGAATAAAGTGTAAGTGAATCCGCATGAAAAGTGAATATGTACTATGATGAAATGATGAGATGCTATGATAATGTAGCTATAGTCTAGGTTCAATGATGCAACCTAGTTCTATAATCAGAGCTCGTACCAATCTATCACACCCCATTTACTCATTGCTTTGGTACCGAATGGAATTCCCGGGATTGACCGTCATAGCACCACATCACAGCTTATATTGAATCCACCTAAAGTGCCGCTTTTAAAACACATCGCTGGATATTATAATAAAAACATTCAGAGTACAACATCGGTCCCAAAAGGTTTACAAAGTTTATGAAATACAAATATAATTCAAATCCAAACGATGTTTTGAAATAAAGTGCCATAATGTACATAATGTAAATGACTCAAAATGTAGGTCCCTAAACCATGTCATGATGATAATGCCTCGCCATGAAAATACATTGCTTAAAACGGTCAACAATAATGTTGGTGAGAAATCATAGGTTTATGTAAATGTTTTATACGACTACACAAGTATCTATCATGCATGACCATCAAGTCACGTAAAAATAATGTTACAATTGCTCTAAGCCCATGACCCCAAACTAGACTGCTCAATCATGTATGCCCCCAGAGTGTTTGCCGACAACTCCGTAATGTTATCAAATGAAATGCATCCGTTCACTGTGGGATTCACCAACCCGGATGGAGGCGCCACCCTCGATAGATCTATCCACTCATCCTCGCTTCAAAGATTAACGGTTCATGTTCAAGTAATGGGGACTTTCAAATTGGCAAATGCGGTAACTTAAGCAATGTAATGAATTTAACATACTTGGTATCGCATAAAGAAAATGTAGTGCAATGTATTCTCCGTGGGTTTGAAAATAATCAAAGCATGTAAACGGGGCTATGAAAACTCACTTGGATAAACTGGAATAATGGCAAAAGTGAGTACACCGAGGTTTAATGTGATGCTAACCGACCTATTATCAATGACATGATATGTCATGAGTTGCAATGTAATGTTATGCATGCACTTGATATGTTATTTATACCATTTACTAGTTTTGAAAATATTACTCGACGTCGAAAAATACTCTTTTGACGCCTTGACCAATCAAAA
Organism: Chrysanthemum makinoi; assembly: GCA_910596185.1. NCBI lineage: Eukaryota > Viridiplantae > Streptophyta > Magnoliopsida > Asterales > Asteraceae > Chrysanthemum > Chrysanthemum makinoi. Next base: position 148,491,620 of record OU343218.1, read on the forward strand.
ATCACTTTACATGTTTTACCAAAATGTCATCCTACAATGGTTTTATAATGATTTTAGAGAAATTACACTTTTCGTCAGAAAACAATGTCGCCGGAAATTCTTGGAAATTAACAAAAATGGCTTTGGAAAACTAGTCAGAATAAAAGGTACGCCGATCGTTAGAGAACCAACTCTCACTGTTTTGGAAAGTTTGTATCGATATCTAAAAGTTTCAGTTCTGTTTTCGTTCAAAAGGTCTCGAACATAAAGATAATAAGGGTTAAAGATGGTGGTTTTGGCTAATTGTGTGCAGAAAATTAGTTACGGCAAGTTTATGAAAAAGTGCATATCTTTGTCGCTTTAATCCGCTTACGCTTAATATGTCCTTAGCTTCGCATTAAAAGTAAACTAATATATTTATGAGAAGTCGAAATAATTTGTGAAGCTTAAGGCTCATTTTTGACTCGAACAAAATAAAATTAGATGCTGAAATTTCTGAAAATAATATATTTCGTCGCCAAACTTGTAAAATCCACCACTTCTTCAAGTTATAAGTCCGCTTTTATCCGCTCAAGCGGCCACGGATTCGTTTTAAAGTATATTTTCTAAAAATCAAGGCCAAAGTTTAGTACCAACTGTCGGATTTTCCAGAAAAGCAAAACAAGGACAGAACATAAAATATAGTTATCGAAAATAGTTTTTCTCGGACAAAACCTATTCTAATCCCTTCAAATCAACTCCAAACTAATCTAATCCTACCATACACCTTCTTAGGGTGTCATGGGTTCCTAATCACCATCAAGACCAACCAATACCAAGGAGATAATTATAGGATGACCATATATATATATAACTCTAAAATCATGAAATAAATGGTATAAATCACATATCATGCATATAAGCTCCAAAAATGAAAAGAAACATATGAAAATGAAAAGGAAACTTGAAAATGATAAGAATATGCTTACTAGTGAAAATGAAGAGGTGAAAGTAACAAGGATTAAACTTAAATACCCTTGGTTTTTATTTCAAAACCATATAAAGGATATAATCTAGGTTGAAAAACACTTGCTTTTGCAAAAACTTTGATCCCTTGGCACCTTTGATGCTTGGCCGGTTTTTGAAGACACAAAGGAAGAAGAGAGAAAGTTAACTCTAACACTTGTAACTATGAGAAAATTACTGTGAAGTAAGACTTTATATACTTGAATTATTAGAAAAAAAACATGCACCTTACTACATTTATTTCACCTCCCTATGGTGGGTTTATAAGTGGTTTTCTCCAATTCATTTTTAAATTATTACTAGTATAATTTGTTTAATATTTGTGTAATTTTGTAAGAAAAGGTAAGTAGGAATGTGTATGTACAAGTATAGACAATTGAAATTTTGGTACAAGTAAGTTTTATTAGATCAAAATAGAATGTATTGAGATAATAAAATTGTAAAAATACTTTCCTTGTGAAATTTGAGTGATAAAATAATTATCGTATTAGTTTTAAGAAAACGACGTAATAATTAAACTTTAATGATTTGAGTACCCAATAAATTTGAAACACTAGGAAAACTAAAAATATAGTTTTTATAAACTAAATGTAAGTTTAAAAATACCTCGAGATCATTTTTGAAAGTAACGGATTAAATGTTAAAATAAAAACTCACGCGATAAAGATTATTAAACATAAAAATTACGCTGCGAAAATATGAAATGAAATGTCGGGAATGAATTTATGAGATGCACATGATGTCAATGAAATGTAGACTAATCATAGTCCATATGAAATGTACGTGATGTCATGATCATGAATTCGCCGCTAAACCTCCAAGGTTACGCGAATTTGAAACAAGTAAACCAAGTTTACTCAAAATGTTGAAATAATGAGACATGCATCGTGTCGAGAAATGACCTGAAAGTACGGATTGTCACAGATTTGCTTGTCATATCTCTATGTGAGATATTCTTTTTGATGATATTCATAACTGATTGAGTGACACTCAGATTCATCGATAAGATGTATCAATCCACGATGAGGACTTTAAACCAATGATGGCATGCTACTTGTTTTTGGATACTACAGGCTATTTTGGTAACTTTGGCGAAAGTATATTAATATCCCCAAAATCACGGATGGATCATTCAATTGGTCTTCAAATCAATTCGCTACTAACCCTAATCACTCAACTTTGCATAATTCAACAAAAAAACCCACATCATATCCATCATTAATCACAATGGCGGAAAAGTATTCCAACACACATAACCTTGTTGCTAATCTCACCAAAAACGATCGACTGTAGGTTTTTCATCAAATGATTGATTTTATTCATAGTCCTCACTATTACGCTTAATCTTACACACCAACCATTCTTAAAGCCTACATACATCAGCCTGAGGAATGTTAAGCTTGAAGTGGTTGATGGAAAGAAGTGTTTAGCAAGCATCTGTGTGGATGAGAACGCTATTTCTGCTACTAAGGAGATCATTAGGAGTGTTAAAGTTCATGATGTCGATGGTATTGATAATCTTTCAGATGCTGAGATTGTAACCGTTTACAAAGGTTACTTATATACACACAAAAAGGTACAAATTTTTAAGAGTTTGTTTTCAACACAATGGAAGTTTCTTATTCATACCTTGTTGATGTGTATGAGTAATAAGACCACTGGGTTTAATGACTTTCCTTCTAAAATTGCTACCTTGTTATTTGTTTGTCTGAAGGAAGAAAGTTCAATTGGTCTAGGATGATTTATGAGGGGTTAGTACAAAACATTAGGAAGAAGGGTAAATACGATTTATATCCTAGGTTTGTTCAACTGATTGTGGAAAGTCAAATAGGAACCTCGCTGAGCACATCACAGGAGTATGAAGTACATCATATGCTTTCTAAGGTTTTTGCACATATGAGGAATCAGCCACAAAATGTACAAATTAGAGATGTTCCTTTATTTCCTCATATGCTTACTTTGCCTCACGATCCCGAAGTTTGATGAAGGTCTTGAATCTCAACCTTAGTCATCAACTCCACTAGTACATCTGAACTTTAGTGCACCTCAAATCATGATAGTACACTTCAATCACCGGATAGTGCAACTCAACCTACTTCTAGTCAAAAACCAAAACCACCTTGTTGGACTAGGGACTGAAGGGCACCAAGCTACCTTAGGCTGGTGTTAGTGGCTGGTGTTGTTAATGAGGCCGTCATAGGTGGTGGAGGTGATCATATGGAAGGGCTTCCACTACTGATTCATGCTTAGATGTTGATCAGGATAGGGGAAACATAAATAAGACCCAACCTTTGGCAACTCCTAATGTGAGAGTTCATTGAACTTAACACGGGTGGAGGAATCCCTAACACCTGGCTACTCAGGGTGCATGATGATCAGGCTAGGTCTGGTGCATGTTTACTATATCCAGGATTCACCTTCTGAGTGTAGCTTGACACAAAATGTTGAGGATAGATTGGAACATGAACCTGAATGACGGATCCTAATATGGTACCTGATGATTTTTCCGAACCACCTCTCAATTCCACAGTGTCGACGTGGGGAGGATATTCTTGAACACTTAAATGAATTGACGGCTAAATGTACCAAGATGGAGGAGACAATCTCCAATCTTCAAGAGCTGGCTGTGTTTCAGGGTAAAGAACTTCAAAGGTTGAGGCACCGGGTGTTTGTCTTAGAGAAAGTCAGGAGACCTGGGGTTGCTGTTTTGAGGTCCATGAGGAAGATGAAAAAGAAGGTGGACTCCTCTCCAGCTCTGAATGTGGAGAATGTATCCAAACAGGGAGGAGCTGAAGGCATGAATTCTGGGGAGGCTGTTGATGTACCTATGGAAGAAGATGTTGATAGTGGAGATCAAGAATTTTGGTATTGATAAAGATGGGCATGAGGCGCAGTTTTTGAAATGTGAAGAATGTTGTAGAAGATGAAGCAGTGCAGATACAACCACATGATAGTATGTCTGAACCATGGTAGTACTCTTGTAACCATTGCTAGTTTCGCATATGGCAATTATACCTACTGTATCATCATACCTAATGCTAATATCATAACACACTTCAACTATAGTCACAACCCCTCAGACATCACACCTAAATCTAAAGAAGTTGAGAAAGAAGCTGCGCTGCAAGGCTGATAAATCTAACAAAACCTCATCTATTTCTACACCTATGATTGCACCTGTTTTATCTATTGAATCGGGCCGCTAAAAAACCTAGAATTAAAAGTTTGATTATTGGTGATCCATTAAAGAAGAAAGTGGTTCAACAAGATGTTGGTAAAGGTAAAGGGATTGCAGAGCCAAAGTTGAAATTTAAAAGTAAAGAAGAAAGTGTTGCTATGATGCAGAGTTTGTTAAAAACATGTTAGCTGAAGAACAAGCGCCTTTAGAGAAAAGAAAGCAAGAAGAAGAGGAAGCTAGTCAGATATGGTTAGCTACATGGTATGAATCACAAAACTATCTTGAAGCTTCTCAACAAATACATGATGAATATACTGCACAAGAATGGGCACTGTTGGATGATGAGGAAAGAGCTAGACTTTGGGTCATGAGCAAGAGGATTGGTAAAGAAAGGAAGAAGTTATAAGAAAGAAACCTCCTTCAATTGCACAGATGAGGAATGTACTGATGAAGATTATCAAGAATTCAGGCATTTATATTTCTGATAATCTGAATAGATGTTCATTTGAAAGAATTCATGAGATTTATATGAGATGTAGGAAGATTCAATAATGATGATTAATGGCCCATGAATTCTGTAAAAAGAAGAAGAGGGATCAGAAGGATGATGAGTGGATTCAAAGTAAACTAAAGAGAAAAATTGAGATTCAGGAGACATCTGATTCTAAACGACTGAAAGTAGTTGAAGATGTTAATCGAATTATTTTTACTTTGTAGAGTTTCTTAAAGTTGAAGTGAAGGAGTTTTGGAAAATTCAAAGACTCAACAATGAAGTTTATGAGTATAATAAATTTTCACAGATGCTTAAGTATTTTGAAAGAGATGATTTGATGAATCTTGGATACTTACAAGAATAAGTTTGGTGGAGTACATCCAAATGATTATCATGAGAGACTAGTTTATCATAATTTGAAGATTTTATTTGAACCAACTCATGATGAACCTGAATGGAAAGGACTCTACAATGGTAATGTTACAAGTGGTTTTTTATATCAAACTTTTGGAGTTCATGTTTTAACTGTTTCTGGAGAAGTTATTCATATGCTTGTAGAAGGTAATTATCCTCAACTGAATAAGTATCCAGCAGTTATTGCTCAGATGATGAAGCTTGGTATTATCAAGATGTTGGTACCCTATGATGGTCAAGCTTACGATTTGTTGTTAAAGTATGAGAAAATTCTTAAATCTAGTAAGTGTTTGACTACATCCTCCAATTCGGATGTTTTGAGCTTAAAGAAAACTTGAGAATTTGTTGAATGTATCAAGTTTGGGGAGGATTGTTGAGTTTTGGTTCCTTAGATCAAGAATTATTCTAAGTACCGGAACTTGAAAGCTGATATAACTAATGTAACCACGGATGAAGACAAACTGCTAGTAGTATTTGTGTAACCACGGATATTGATATGTAACCACTGCTAGTCTTGTTTAGTCGGTTTAGTATTTTGTATTATATAAATATGGAAAAGATATTTATCTTGTAGGTTACGTATTGTATAATGTAAAGGACTCCTTAGCCTATAAAAGGAGGTCCTAGGTTAGATTAGATATACGTAAGTTTTATATCTAAGGTCGATACACTTGAAGGTTGTAAAACCCTAATACTGGTTTAGAGTATTCTGATAATAATAATATTGAGGTGTTGAATGTTCATTGTTCTTCTTCTTAAGATTAAATATTAAATTCCGCGGTGATAACTTAATAAGTTTTGTTTAAAGTCGGGCTTATATTAGATCGTTTGCTCAACTGATCAAGAATCTCTTTTTCTCTTTATCATTGAGCTCATCATATGTCTTTGGTCTGTCTATCCTATAGATCATTGTTCCATCTGCAGCTGTGATCAATTAAGTCTGTAGTCTCAATCGATAAGGTCCTTCATCAATCGATTTGAGAATGTTGACCCTATTTTCCTTCCAAGACAGTACAACTGATTCTTTTGCTTCAAGAGTCGTAGTCAGTTTTGTCAGCTACGGGTGGACGAGTATCTCAGCCAATGCTTGAACATCCCCACAGTGGGATTGATTGTAGGTCCATAGTAGACATGTTAACAGACACACGGATTTTATAACTCAATGATTAAACCGGAAATAGATTCTTTCACGGATTTTACTAAATCAAGAGAAACCGTGATACACACAAAAGTCAACCAAGTCGCTATTAATCCTTGAACCAAGTCGCTAAGTACAGCTCTAAGTAATAACAAAACAAGTCGCTAAGTACCCAAGTCTAGCATAAATTTTGACGGCAAGTCGCTATGCACCAAGTCGCCTGAAATGTCAAGTCGCAATACAACTCGCTAAGGTCCAACTTGCTAGCACCAAGTCGCTAAGAAACTTAAAGAACAAATCGCTAACAAAATAGAAAGTAAGTCACTACCGTTACTAAGTCGCAATTCGTGAGTGGGAATCCACTAAGTGTTTGGGTTTTAGGTTCCTAGATTTGATGAGACAAAATACAAGAATGAAACAAAGGACTTAAAGTAAAAGAGATGAAACTCATTAAAAAGATGGAAGGACGTGCTTGCAAAAAAAGATTTATTATTTAGTCCTTCGTAGTATTTTGTAAACCCTAATCCTCTAGTTTATAAAGAGGACATGGGGTGTAGGTTTTAAATATAAGTCTTTCATAATGTAGTCATTAAAAAGGGCAGGTATGTAACCTAGACGTAGTAGTTATTGTAAACGCCTAGGTTAGTTGTTTACCTCCAAGATCTCGAGGTGCTCCGATCCTGCTACGTTAGGTAACACGCATTATTCTGACAAAAATAATATTTGGAGGAGATTGGGTGAAAGTAAAACCTTGTGTCAATAATATATAATGTTCTTATTATTCTGCTGCGATATATGCATAGTTATTGTTTAACCCTAGCACTCTAAACGGTCCAAGGAGTCTAACAAACTCCACAATTGGTATCAGAGTTTGGGGAGCTCGTTACCTAGGGATTCGCAAGGTTTTTCGATGAAGAAGATGAAAAATTCGGCTGGTACAAAATTCGCAACTTTTCGCGCAAAGACAAGTTTCCTAAGGCATAACTTTTTATTTAACCGTTGGATCGGGCTCAAATTCGAACTGGAGCTTCTTGGTATATCTATCTTTAATCTCACGGAAGGGATTGTCAATCGGAGCTCTCAATCAAAAGTTATTTAGTGTCGAAGTCCGGCCAGTAAAAATTCGTAGGTTACAACAACATTGTTTTAAAACGATCATAACTTTTTCGTTAACCGCTGGATCGAACTAAATTTTTGGTGGATGTTCTATATATATCAATCTAACTTTCCACCAAAGGGATCTTCCATCTGAGCTTTTATGTGAAAGTAATCTGCCAAAGTATGCTGTGAATTTTCAAAGACGCAGATTTATTGAAAGTATCGCATTATTGCAACGTATCGCTCAAAGTACCTATGCTCAAGGTACTGCTACTCTCAAAGTATCCGGAGGAGTGCTCAAAAGTACTGTTATATTGAAAGTACTGCTTCTCATATGGTTTTCGAGGGGAAGTCATATATTTATTGTTATGATTTCGGATGACACACACAGAGAATGGTTGTTTGGTTCACACAATAATGTAGGAAGGAGTTTATGTTCTAAAAGGATTAAAAAGGTCGCTTTTTGGTTTTATTGGAGAATTGATTACGAAGGAGGTTATTTATCACTTATTTGAAGGTGAAGTGGAATTACTTTGGATACGCTAGGTTTTATCATATCTTAAAAGTATCATACCTGCTTTTAAGGTAACTTGTTCGTGCTTCAATGATTATGATGAAGAATTGACATAACACTTAAAGGAGTGACGTTATTGTGCTCAATGATTATTGTCAAGAGATTGCGGTCTCCCTATACATTGGTTAGTATACGCTCGTAGTCACGTGGATAAACAAGACATAAGATACAAGGTTGGGTTATTTTACTTCTTCATCAAATTTGTTATATTTGGTTTTCTTCACAAAGTGATCATTACAAGGAGCTTACGATCTGAAGAATCATTTGATATCATGCACCACTCTGGGAAGTTTCTACTGCTTATATTCTCTATTTTGTTGACAAAAAGGGAAGATTGTTAGTGCATGATACGGATGATTAATGGGGAAGACAAAGGAAGACAAGATTTGTTTCATTTAGGGAGATGTTTACATCTCAACTGCTACTGCCTAGGAAGTTCGACATCGATTTTGTTTGTTTTTATCATCAAATAGGGAAGATTGTGGGTTTTAGGTTCCTTGTATTTGATGAGACAAAATAAATACAAGAATGAAACAAAGGGACTTAAAGTAAAAGAGATGAAACCTACAAAAAGATGGAAGGACTTGGCTTGCAAAAGATTTATTATTTAGTCCTTCGTAGTATTTTGTAAACCCTAATCCTCTAGTTTATAAAGAGGACATGGGGTGTAGGTTTTAAATATAAGTCTTTCATAATGTAGTCATTAAAGTGTTGTGTGATGTAACCTGGGGACGTAGTTTATTGTAAACGCCTAGGTTAGTTGTTTACCTCCAAGATCTGAGGTGTCTTAGATCCCTGTTACAGTTAGGTAAACGCATTGTTCTCATCAAATAATATTTGTAGGAGATTGGGTGAAAGTAAAACCTTGTGTCAATAATATATAATGTTCTTATTATTCTGCTGCGTATTGCATATGTATTGCTTAACCCTAGCACTCTAAACGGTCCAAGGAGTCTAACAAACCCACAAAGTGTACTGTTTGTCGCTTGTCTCAATAGACAAGTCGCTAAGCACTCAAGTCACCAAAACACACACTACAACTCATCGCTTTACAAACCAAGTCGCTACCAAGAAAAAAGAAGTCCAGAGCTCAAGTCGCTAGCTAGAAAACTTTAAAAACACACTTTTCAATCCAAAACAACCCAACCACGATGATTCAAGCCTTCCAAATCAAAACCTAAACACTTGTGATGATCCTAAACACAAAAGTACAATCAAAATCCAAACTTTAACACTAGAAATCCACCAAATGATGCAAAAACCACTAAACTTTCTCAAACTTAAAAACCCAGCAAAACCACTAGAAATCCAAAGATATGTAAGAGATGATCTAACCATGGCTTGATACCATTTGAAAATATATGGATTTCACATACACATCAAAACCACTAACAAAGTAGGCGTATAATATAGATGAGTTTAGAGAGAGAAAGTTAGAGGTTTGGGAACTTTAGTGAGAGAAAGAAAAATCTTATTATGAGCTCCAACTCTCTACCTCGGGGAGTAGAGAGTATTTACAGCTTACAATAAAACGCCATCGACGGGTTGTGGATCGGGATACAATGGGTAAAGACCCGTTCGTCCTCCACGGTGTTACAAAGCTAAATACTACTTAACATTAAATAACTACTCACGAGCTTTTAACGACATATATATCGAGGCGACCGACACTTAAACTATTGGATTTTCCAAATCCTAACATCACATGACAGGAAATCTCAAATCATATCAAACTTTTTGCGTAAGTTCATTGCACTGTCAGATTCTCGTTAGGAATTGGTAATTCCATGATAAAGTGTCGATCACCCCAATTAAGGTCTAGCATATGTTTGTTTGTAGACGGTCGGTATTTACGCTATTTATCAGTTTATTAGTTAGTTATTAGTTTAGTTTAGCGTTGTGTAACACCGCGGGAGGAAGGACGGTCTTTACCCACCGTGATACCTGATCCACGCCGCAGGCCATAGGAGGTCGTTGTGTTCCGTAAATTCCCCTTCCATCCATGGAAAGGGTGGAGCTTTTCAATCTAACCTTTTACATTTTACAAAGCAACTCTCTAGCAAGAAACTCCCCTCTCTCTACTCTCTCTAACTATGACAAACATGTATTTTGATCATCCAAGACCACCCGAATCATCAACACAATAATACTTTGATCTTACAAATGGTACCAGAGCCAAGGTTTATTGTGTCGCTCGCGATTTGTGTGGTTTTTGAATCATGATTAAAACTATTTTTTGTATATTATGGTCGATTATTTATGTTTCCTTATGTATGATTATGCGTTTTTATCAATCTTTTGGTCATAATATGTCACATGGTGTGTCTATGTCTACATAATCTGCCTTCGCGGGTCAAAATATGGCGAAGTTATTTTCGTGGTTCAAATTTGTCTTCATGGTCAAAACATGGTTCAGTATCCATTTTAATGACGCTATTTTTTGTAACAATCCGTATTCTGTGGAAATATGGTGGTCAGTTCGGGTCTAAATGGGTAATATGGATCTTTATGCTTTTCTGGGTATTTTTTGAAGATGGTTGAAATATGTGGTCATTTCAGCTAGTGACTTGTCCATGTGTCCAGCATACATTGTACTCACTTTAGCGAATTGGTGTAGCGAAGTCAATAATAATCTCCTAGCGACTTGTATTTTATTTCCAGAGTTTAATTTGTAATGAATCTTGGGAGATGCTGCTTTGACAAATAAGCTTTGTATGATAAAAGGTAGCGACTTGGGGTTATAATGTTAGCGATTTGTGTGTAATGTAATAAGACAAAGTAACTTGTTAACTGTAAATGGTGGAGTCTTGGGAAATAATGTTAGCTTAATTGTGGAGTAATAATTTGTCGTAAGCGACTTGTTATTTAACAAGTAGCTTATTGTTCATACCTAGCGACTCTTGACTCATGCTAGCAACTTGTTTGTTATGATGTATAGAAGATGAGAAAGAAGTTTGACCATGAACACAACAGGACTCGACCACACTAATACCAGACACCTAAAACATATCTTCACAATATCGCTTAACCATCATCATCTAATTTACAAGATTCAACATATGACAAAAAATCTCGATTTCAGGGTTGCTTTGCTACATAAAGACCACATCTAAGGATCAATACCCTAAAAACTATCATCACGATCGATACCATTTGTTAAATCATAAACTTATTGGATCTCACCACACTGCTTCTATTAAGCTCATTGAAAGGCATCATAACGAAAGAAATAACCATCATTGATCTAAGTAACAAAGACATTTGAAGACTTGCTTCTTGGTCATGTTCGAACTTCAAAAGTAAAGAGTATAACAACAATTTGTTATCCCCTTTGCCCCCGTTCGTTGGTTCAAAGTAACAAAAGAACACGAATATTATTAAACCTACTTGAAGTCGTAATTGATATCATGGCAATCACTCAACCCTCGCCATCCCTCGGGTGGCAAGGATGTATTCATATGGGTTGTCTTGTGTCCGAAATCACTGCGAATTATACTAAGATAAGATTAATTTGTTGAAGTGTGTTTAGGAATTGTCAAGATTGCTGGAGCTTGATATAGATTCGAAAAGGAGGCTGTCATGTTTTTTTGTTTGTTAAGGACTATTGGAGTGACTGTTAGGAAGATGGGGGCGGATGATAAACTGTTTAGGGTTGGTAAGTGAGAAGTTTTAGGGTTAGGTAATGACAATAATTTGGGTATCACAATTATATACCGTGGTTATATTGTTTGGATCGGGGGGTAATCAGATACTGACTTGGGTTGTTGGTCATTGGGCCAAAATTTTATGTTAATACTCCTCATAAGGCCAAACGCTTATGTTATGCTACCAAAATGTGGTCTTGGATGTAACATATATTACGTGAGCCAAGGTCTATGTATGATTGTAACATATTTGAGATGGATAAATGAATTAAAAATATGGATACATAAGTGATAAGAATCATGGTATTTGTTTCGGTAGATTCGCCTCATTTGAATCTATTGGAATTTATTGTGGGATACTTGGTTTTGCAATTATCATGGGCTTCCTTATGCATTTTGTTATTATATAAGTCTTGGATTAAATGAGCCGTGAGAGCATTGGATTGTCGCTATAGGATTTGGATGGATTGGGGCTCAATGGATTTTGATTGGTCTCACGGGTTTAAACGAATGAAACGAGCTCAAGAATTGTGTAAATTGGGCATTATCTTATTTTTATGGACCCCGGTCGTTTCGTGCTTAATTGAAAATGGTAGCTTTTATGTGCTAATATGAAATGAATATGAGATTTGATGATGACATGAGATTTAACGATGAGATGGGACGATGAGATTTGACGATTATTCTTGATGAGAATTGATGAAATGATGAGACTTGTTGCTTTATGTGGTTTAATTCTTTTGTATATACTATGTCACGAAGAATATTATGTCACGGCTTGAAGTGTTTAATTGAACAAAGTTGACTACGGGGTTGTTTGGATGGTATTTCTTATTTGAATTTGAAGTGAGGTTGCCCCATGTTTACTTATTTTGTCTTCTTTCTTTCTACCCTTCTAAGATGACTTGTTTGACGTTTATTGAGTGTGATAAGGACTTGGCTATTTAGTTACGCTTTGTGATTCTTTCTCGTTAACCCACAACGAAGCTATCACTTCGTGTCTCAAGCAAATTGATATGTCAAGAGGTTTTGTACATTGGGTACACCGTTTCTTCTTCACAAGGATGAGTACATGTTTAAGTAACAAATCTGGGTAATTTTACTTCATGATCAAGTTTGGTATATCGGTTTACTACTTGTGAGGTCACAACATTAGCCTACAAGTGTAATGTGAATGATGTGTTTTCCAAAGTGTTGATTGGATGGTTGATGATGTTGATGATGTTGGATAATGAATCGCTGATGAACCCATGCATGTTCTCCTAAAATAGATATTCATCAATCCAAAGTTGTCATAACATATTCAAGCTGACATTGTTTACGGTTTTGTCTTGATTTTGTAAAATCTCGCGAAAGAATCTATTTTTCGGTTTAAATCATAGACTTGTAAAATCCCGTGACAATGGAAACATCCCGTAATAGTAAAGTTCATCTCCGATCTATCATACTCTGTTTATTCTTGGTTTTGTAAAATCGTGAGAAAACTATTTTTGGTTTAAACCATAGAATTGTAAAATCCCGTATTGATGGAACCATCCTGGAGAAAAGGAAAGTGTATTTCGATCTTTCGATGCCGGTGATACGCTTCTACCGGGGATAAAAGGGTGTATATCATGAATTGGATGTGTGTTTGGATATTCGTCATGGCAGCTTGGTTATTACATGGTTTTACGGGATATGTGCTTTTAACCATGGTCGATGAAACCATTATCAAAGTTCACTTTAAGGTCAAAGGAGGCTAGATTTGAGTCAAGATGTGACAATGGGGTTAATTCACTATTATTTATTTGAGGTTGAAGTGAAATATCATGGGCAAGTGTACTTAGTATCCTAAGGTATCGGGATGGTTGGATGAAGATTCTTCATGATCCTTGTTCGAGCTTATTTTCAAAAACTAAGACTTGGAAATCTAGTTATTGTTGGGTGTCTTTTACCCTTTTAACACTGGGGAATCGGGCTCTTACCACCACAAAATAACTATCACTTTAAGGAGTTAATGTAGGTGTCAAAGGTCACATTCAATTGTGGATTTTCAAGAGGTGATGTACGCCTAATACTTGATGGTTGGTTGGTTGAAGAGTATAGAGTACTTAGAGATTCAATGGAGGATGAAGTCTCGCACCGCCTTTTGTTACATATGTGCAAGTTTAAGTCACGAAGTTCGGGTTAGTTTACTTTGGTCAAATTCATCATATGGGTTTTCTCCATCACCACCTACAAAGAGCCTAATCAATGATAATGGGGTTGATTACATGTTTAGCTAGAGATGATGAAAAGAGAGAGATTATGACGTATGAATACTACAGCTCATGCCTCGTACTCTCAAAGAAAAGAAAAGTGTATCGTAATATGCGCTTTATCTTCTCCAAGAGAAATCTTCTCTATTATGACCATTCTCATCAACATGCTTCATGCTTTTTCCATGTGCTTTAGTCATCAAGTGAACCGCCGCCAAGTTGATTGTTTTTCTTACTCCACTTGCTCAAATATAATGATGATGGCGACATCATGTGCTAATTTTGAGGGAGAAGTGTGAATAGAATGCATTTGGATGATTTTCACTTACTTAATCAAGAATGGCAACTTCGTATGCAATTCTTGAGGGGGAGAAGTGTGATGATGACACTACATGTTGATTTTATGAGAATAAATGGTCAAACGGCTCTAACTCATGTAAGAACCGAGCTTCTTCTTATCGGGTCATCTTCACATGGAGGTTCTTCTAAGAGCCGTTGGTTGACATCTTCACTGATTGATTGAGTTTATCGACAAAGTGCCGTTAATGCTCCACGCATACATCAACATGATGATTCTGAACAATCTCTCTCTTCTTGTTTGATGTGATTGGTAGTTTGGTGTTACCATCTTGTGTGTTCGCTGCGGCCTGATTGCTGATTTCCTTGATGAACATCTTTCTGCTCTTGTTTGATTGGGAGGGATTTTAGTTAAGGGGATTTGCAAGATGTAAGTTATTGGGATGCTTTGGGGATGCTTTTTGGTGTGAGTTGAAGATGTTAACTCTCTATTCCCCATTCGGACAATCTTGAAGAAGGTCGAAGCCCACGTCGGTTCTACATTCTCTTCTACATGTTAGAAGACTAAAGACGAGTTGCATTTGATTATCTAAAGACTTCTTCTTAATCCGGGCATTTATCAAACAGATTGTCGGTTTGGGGAGAGCACTAATCGGGGAGAGTGATATGTCGAATTTAATCCCCAATTAGACTTGCTCATATTCTTCAACAAGTTGATTCTCACAAAGACTTCTAATGTTCTTCTCACATGATTTCTAGTATTTGGCTTATATTGTTGTTGATTCAAGTATCAAAACCAAAGCAGTGAAGAGACATACATATAAAAGCACAACGAAGTACACATGATGACCTTAATACTAAGTGATTGAAGTTATCCGAAGACAAATGTCATGACCGCAGAGAAAACTCAAGGTATTCCAAGGGTTTCTAGTGTTCTTATTCCAAATCTGGCGAGGGGAAGAGATGTTGAGAAAGCCAAGATAAAGAGGCAATATATAAATGCTCCCGATGCTGCTGCATTTCATGATTTCGAAGCCATACACATTCGATGGGACGAAAAGATGTGAACATAGGAGTGTTCTTCATTACCCTCATGATGTGTATTCTGAGAGTTCTTGAGCTTATACAAAGAGACCGATCGCGATCAACTCAACTACTGGGGAATTGTTCTTGACACCTTTGGAATGGATTGCTCGAGACTTCCGCGTGAAAAAGGAATTTTGAGAAGATTATTTAAGTGTGAGATGAAACGCTGATCGTTTCTTCTATTGATGATATAACCTCAATCGGAGAACCTCTATTATCGTCTTAAATGGAGCACAGGGATTTATGATAATGGTGTGCTTCTTCGTGCACCTGGCTAAGGAAAGCTTGAAATAGAGCTTCAACCGCCAAAGGATTTTCGTTGGGGGAAGTCCAAAGTCTCACTTTCAGATGGTTCAATTTCTCTTCAACAAAAGAGCCTAAGCTTGGTGGTGAAAGTTTTAGGGATGATGACTTCTATCTTCTACAACCGGTCTGCCGATATCCTTATCTCGATTCTCGTGATCATCATCTTCTTAAACTATATCATCTACTCTATCTTTGTATATATTTTTGAAACCAAATACAAAAATATAAAACCAACAAAAGCCATAAAAAATCGAAAAATTTGAAAAGACAAAAAATATTGTTTTTCTAAGACATGTCTTCTGGTATCGATAACATCTGCGGTCTTAGAAATGTCATTCAACAATGACATGGGACCATAGATGAAGTTCGAAAGCAGGTGAAATATTATTTTTCCAAAACATGTCTCTAAATATGGCTTATAATTATTTCGCATCGTAACTGGCTTAAACTATGGTCTGCTATTATTTCGAGATAGCAAACCGCCTCTTCAAGAAAGGAAAGTGCTGCGCTAAACCAATTTTTCAAATATTTCGTGCACTTATCCTAAAACAAAACAAGGAAAGTATGTCGAATGACCTGCCTACTCAAATATTTTTCCTTCTAAAATTCTTCCGAAAAATATTTGTTTTAACAAAATGGTGGTAAATGAGTTGCTTTTAAAACAATCGATTCGAGTTTTTATAATTGAAAACTCAATTAATGACTTCAGCGCTTTTAAACTTTTTAGAAAATGAGTCATTGATTGAGGGGAGAATGTTTTCAAATTTATATCATCTAACGGGCTTTCTTAATTATCCTACGAGCTTAATTAAAAATGATATTTGCCTATGTCGAAGGACTAGGAATTTAGGATATGATTGTTAGGATTAGATGATTAGAGTTTGATTAACACATAAACCCCATGCCTTATATGATATGATTGTTATGTTGAATTGACTTTAATTAGTCGATGTTGTATGGGTGATGTCGACCACCATATATTCAGATGTGTGTTCACTAACGATGCAGTATATTGGTTATAAGAATGTTCCCGATCCGATCCCACACAATAGAAGATGATTGATGCCAAAGGAAAGGGTAACTATATCTTGGGTTGACAAATGAAGAAACGGAGCTTAATTGACTTCTATGGAGGTTGGATAAAATGCAACGAAGAGGTCTCATGCATCAGCAGATGGTTTTCTTCAAGAAATGAAGAAACGGAGCTTAATTTGACCTCGCTTGGCATTAAAATGCAACGTAAGAAGTCTCAATGATCACCAAACGGTTTTCTTCCAACCCTCAAAGAACAACAACAAAAGTTCTCAACCATCTAACGTATCTTTGTGCAGATACCATTTTTAAAAAATTTTGAAAAATTGAATAAATTGTTTTGAAAATGGAAAATATTGTTTTGAAAATTAATTGGACTAAATTTTGAAAATCACCGGACTTCATTTTATCAAAACCTAAGTCACTCATCAATTACTACTACCACATCTATGAGGGAGAGTGATTTCAAACTAAATATTTTCAAACGATATTTCATCTATCAAGTCCATTTGTACAAAATATATGGTGATCTAAAGATTTAATGTTATGTCATGGTATGATTTTCTTTTAAAACTCAAAGATCTTTCAAAATGAAATTTTTTATGTTCTTGTTTGATTGTGAAATTGTTTTATTTTACTTAAAGATCTCTTAAAAACAATCATACCCTACACTCAACAATCTTTAATGTCTTAAAATGGTCCTTATCTCATCATTTTTCAAAATTAAATCTTGCCACGTCTTTCCCCAAACTTTTCTAAATGATTTAAATCAATTGGGATCACAAATCTCAAATGGTTTGAAATTTTTGATCGGGAGAGAGATCGTGATTTAAATCTCAAATTGTTTTAGTCCTTTTAAGGCACTCCCCGCCTCCATGTGCCAAAACGATTTCAAATACACAATGCACATGTTGAGGAGGAGGATTTATCCAAAACAAGATGAGTATTTAAACCAGGCCACATTTTCTCCCATGTTTTCTAAACCTTATTAATCACTTGGGATCCAAAATCTCAAAGGGTTTGATATTTTTGATCAGGGGAGAATTTTTGATTTAATATGAAATTTGAAAAATGGTGATCATTTGATTCAATGTGTCGCTTTCTAATATGTGCTAAACTCTTCATATATATTGATGCACATATTGAGTGGGGAGCAATGGTTTCTTAATGGCTTTTGTGATTGGTGTGATTATGCTTCAAAAATAACTCTTTTCTCTATGTGATAAAAATGATTTCATATATCCTATGCACATATTAAGGGGGAGAAATTTACCAAGAAAATCAAATGGCTTTTTCTATGAAAATTGTTATCAAAGAAAATATTTCAAAGTCCTCTTGCCTCCATGTGCTAAACAATTTCTAAATCATATGCACATGTTGAGGGGGAGGTTTTCTAAATGATCAAAACTATTAAGGTACAAAATGATTTGATCTCGTATCACAAGTACCTTGATTGTTTTTCCAAATGATTTTTCAATTGGTTTCAAGGAAGAATGAACTGCACCAAAAGACCGACCATTTTACTTTATGTATGGAGTTATAAGGATGGTGAGGTTAGGTATTAGTTCCCACGATCCGTAATCCGAGGGATCTACCTGGGACAATCCACTAGATAGTGTAGAGTCCTTAGGTATATTGAAAAAAGGAGAAAAATGAGAATATGGGAAGAGTGCCGACGATACGAGCTAGTACAGAATAAACCCAACAAGGTTCTAGTATGAAGTCTCGTAAGCACTCAAGGGGTTGAAGAATGAAAAAGAAATGAATGTGAAAAGGGTGAAAAGAAATAGCCCTCCAATAATTCAACCCTTAGGCGTAAACCGGTTCAATACATATACCGTTGTTACCAAGGTAACACCGTATTGAAGACTAGACGCGGACCCAAAGGACGCGACTGCACTAAACTTCCCAAAACACTCAAGTTCCTCTTAAAAGGGCTTGTTTCATTCTCACGGGGAACCGACATAATCTATTGACTTTCTCTTAGAGATTGTTGATATTGAAGAAGGAGACCCTCTCCCTAGTCTCCGCATAGGAACCAAATGTGCACAATTGAGTCTAGAGCCAAGAGATCATCCACAACATCTCATTAGGACACTAAATTCTTGAAGACTTGCTGCTTCACACAATGTGGAAAGTAAGTATATATTAAGAGTCCTACGCATTATCCTTGTGGTATTGCCAACATGAAAGTGATATGTAAAATTATCCACGATGAAGATGGAAATCCTTCTAGAGCCAACATCAAACAAGCTCTTGGGGTATGACATGTGAGATCTTTTCTAAAGATCATGCTTGTGACAATCGGATAGAAACGATGGGGTATTCACTTGAATCAACCTTGGTCCAGAAATGAATTGACGAATACTTTTGAAAACCGCTCGTGCAAATCTTTTCTTTTCTAGCACATCGAATGTGTATTCATTTTCAAACACAAAAGTATATCCGTTGAAAAATACTTTTGGAAAAATCGTTCGATGTGTAAATCTCTTCTTTTCTCTAGCACATCGAATGTGTACTCTTTTCAAATATAAAAAGTATTTATGATTGAAAATTGATCTTTCTCATAAAACCTTCGTCGTATTGCAAAAATCTTTCTTCTAAGCAATACGCGATTGTTTTTCAAATCATTTTTCATCAATCGCGAATCTCAATTTGCCGTTCACTCAATTCCGTTGTCTTTGAGACGCTCCGGTTTGAGAACAGCTAGAATAGGTGCTAAAACCCCGTCTGGGATTCTTCGAATCATACCTAATCACAGGCAAGACTTGTAATGATCAACGGGAACCGTTTCGTGTACCAATTCAACGAAAGTGATCAAAGACACTTTCGTGTTTTATTTCTAACCTGTTTGCGGTACATTTGGACGGTTGCAACTCCATCGTAATTGAGGAGTCAATCCAAAGCCGCTTACAAAGATCTAAACTTAATTGAAGAAATCATGACTTGTGCATATCTACATAACCCGGCTCGATATTTTTATACTATGCCTGCTATGCCGCCGCAAATATCTTGAACCAAGAAAAGCTTCCGCTACTGATGGAATGTCATGATCCAAAAAGTGTGAGCATGTTGGTCCGAAAGTCACAACTTCACATGATGGCAACACAACTATGGATGATCCAGAGATTTATGCCGGCCGATGATCTCAATGAAAGCTCGAAGATCATCAAAGATGTGGATCAGTTCAAAGACCTCCACTGAAAGTACTAAACTATGCGGACTTTGAAGAATCACTGCTAAAGCACAATATTGCGGATTTGAAGAATTGAAGTCTACGAGCTCAAGAACGAAGTCAAGAATAGAATGCTAGAATTCAAAATGTAAATCATGGGGTGACTCCCTTGGGAGATTGTTAGGAATTGGTAATTCCATGATAAAGTGTCGATCACCCCAATTAAGGTCTAGCATATGTTAGCTCGTAGTCATGTCGGTATTTACGTTATTTATCAGTTTATTAGTTAGTTATTAGTTTAGTTTAGCGTGAGTGTAACACCGGAGGAAGGACGGCCTTTACCCATCAGATACCGATCCACAGCCGATAGAGGTTGTTGTGTCCAGAGATAAATACCCCTTCCATCCATGGGGGGGAGCTTTTCAATCTAACCTTTTACATTTACAAAGAAACTCTAGAAAGAAAACTCTCTCTACTTCTCTAACTATGGCAAACATGTATTTTGATCATCCAAGACCACCCCGAATCATCAACACAATAATCTTCGATCCTACAGATTCGGAATGATCACTGCTAGCCTATCATGGGCTACGAAGATTACATCAATGGTAACATCGAAATTAGCGGTGGTTTATTATGTGGAAGACTTCGGTCACAATCTCTTCTCATTGGTCAATTCTCGTGGATGGAGATTGGAAGTTGCTTTTAGGGGGAAAACTTGTTTCATTCGTGATCTACAAGGAAACGATCTTATGTCTGGTACCTCAAGCAATTCAGTCTTTACAATCTCAATGCAAGATATGATTGCTTCATCTCCCATATGTCTACTTTCAAAGGCAACATCTACAAAATCTTGGCTATGACACCATCGTCTCTCACATTTAAACTTTCAAACCATAACCAATCTTGCACGATACAAACTTGTTAAAGGTCTCCCAAGATTTCGGTATTCTAAAGATCACCTATGCTCAGCTTGTGATAATAAGGGAAAGCACTCGTGCTCACTTTCCTTCAAAGGTGGAACACACCACAAAGATGTGCTTCATCTTCTTCACATAGACTTGTGTGGCCTCGATGCGCTCGACGATTAATGGCAAACGTTACATATTGGTAATTGTAGATGACTACTCAAGATGGACTTGGGTTTATTTTCTTCAGTAAAGATCAAGTCCACAGATTATCATCACCTTTCTCACGAAAATCCAAGTTCAAGCTCCCGAACACAGTCATAAATCAGAACGAAAAAGGAACTCAATTTTCTGAATCAAACTCTTCATGCATATTATGAGAAAGTGGGAATTGAGCATCAAACATCCATTGCATGAACACCGAACATTATGGATTTGTTGAAAGACGAAATCAGAGGTTAGTGGAAGCAGCAAGAACGATGTTAATAAATGCAAAACTTCCGTAGGGCCGAAAGTGTCAACGTGATGCTACACTCTAATCGCTCAATGATACCAAACGCCACAACAAAATACCTTATGAGCTTATCCACAACCGTAAACCGAATCTCAAACACTTTCATGTATTTGGATCCCTTTGTTATCCGAATAATGATAGTGATGGTAAACTCAAAGCCAGCTTCACATTGAGTCTTTGTTGGATATTGTGAAAACCTAAAATAATCGAATCCGTATTGCGGAGATTATGGAAACGATTCACGAAATTTCGATGAGCTTATAGAAATGGCTTCGAGCATAACACTTGGAACCCGACATAACCGCCTAAACTTCCTCAAACCCCATCATCACCGAACCTAGTTTACAACTTACTCGACGTCAAATCGATCAGCTATTTGCTCCTCTCGTTTAGTGATGAGATATGATGAACGTGTTCCAGATGTATCAAATGCTCCGCTTCAACCTGATCTTAATCCAATACTCGATACACTCCTACACAAATGTTATCGCTGGTAAGCACCCCACCGATTCTACAACAATAGTCGAACAAACCGCATCCAATGACGCCAACCAGCTGATGATCTTCTGAACAATGAAGTACCCCACCCGCAGATTATGATCCATGTTTCTTCAACCCTTTTGCTAATGAAACTGCCACATCTGATGTTGCAGAATCATCTACAAGTCATTTGAATCCTCCCAATTTGCATCGTATATCAACATCAACCCTCTACACATCGTTGGACCAAAGACCATCCTCTAGTGAACATTATTGGCAACCCGAATCAACCAGTCGAATTCAGACAATGACCTGCATCGACGGTGAACATTGCATTTATGCACTTACCGTCTACCAAGCTGAACCCAAAAACATTAAGGATGCCATGACATATGACAACTGGATTGAATCCATGCAAGAAGAACTTAATCATTTAAACGCTTGAAGTATGGGAATTGTTGAAAACCAACTGAGTCTATGTTATTGGTCTCAAATGGATTTGGAAAACAAGCTAGATGCTGGGAACGTTATCCTAAATAAGTCACGCCCGGTAGCTAAGGGTTATAAACAATAAGAAGGGATTGATTACGAGGAATAATTCATACGTTGCGACTTGAGGCTGTTCGGATCTTTCTCGACCGCGGCTCACATGAAGATCACGGGTCTTTCAGATGGACGCCAAAACCGCTTTCAATGGAAAACTGAAAGAAACGGTCTATGTTAGCCACCGAAGGATCGTTAATCCGAGTTCCCTAATCACCTACTACAAAACGGAAAAGGCTCTCTACTCAAACAAGCCCCCTGCGGTATGATAAGTTGTCATCTTTTCTTATCGCTAATAATTTCGTTAAAGGATCGGTCGACCCTACACTATTCATACAATATCACGGGGCACACATTCTACTTGTTCAAATTTATGTGGATGACATCATTTTTGGGTCAACACATCTAAAATACTCAAACTCTTTTTCAAAACTTATGAAAAAACATTTTGAAATGTCCATGATGGGTGAACTTACGCTCTTTCTAGGACTGCAAGTTCATCAATCACCCTGTGGTATTTTCTTGAGTCGGCCCAAATGCCCTTGAAATTTTGAACGAAAATGGAATGCAAAACTGTGACACCTATGCCACTCCAATGGCACATACCAAGAACCGGACGAAATACCGAAGTATCATCGGTCTCTCATGTATCTAATAACAAGTAGACCTGATATCTTACATATATCTTTGTCTGCCACGTTGTCAACGCACCAACTGAAACTCACCTCTCTGAGGCTAAAAGAATCCTCCGATACAACAAGGGAACCATTAACTTGGGGACTGTATCCCAGGATTCTGTTTTGAACTAATAGCTTTTTCGACCGATCACGTAGGTTGCTTAGATTCTGAAAAGTACTTCAGAGCTCTACAATTTCTGGTCATAAACTAGTGTCATGGCAATCGAAGAAGGTGACTGTACATCGCTATCCTCAACTGAAGCAGAATATGTAGCCATGTCGGCGTGTGCTCTGTCATTCGATGCGAACACAACTCAAAGATTATGGTTACGTATTTGACAGAATCCCGATACCGCATCAATCGAAGTGCTATTGCATCTCGTGCAACTCCGTTCAACATTCGAATTCAAAGCACATCGATCTTTGATATCATTTCATCAAGGAGCATGTGGAAAAGGTAACTGTTGAATTATACTTTGTGGGTACGGAATACCAACTGGCAGATCTTCTCACCAAAGCCTTAGCCCTTATAGGTTTACTGAGTTGGTTCACCGATGGTATGCGGTGTTTGACTCCAGAGGAATGGATGAACTTTAAAACAATCTTAAAACCAACCAAACACCAAAACTTTTGTACATATTTTTCAAAGCCAAAATACAAAAA
>OU343218.1:148515160-148581024 GCA_910596185.1 Chrysanthemum makinoi
AGGCACTAGGGCATTCTAATTTTAAGTGGCAGTTTTTAGTCGTACTTGTGATAGCCCGTAAGATACATGAGGGACCTAGAATGACAAACACTTAAACCTTTTATACCCCAGCACATCGGTTTTGGTCCCAAGTCCACAAAGTCAACATCCCCCCATTCCTTTTATACACTAGGATCACTTTTAGCGAAGAATCCAAATAAAAATATATCTTTGTCCTTTTCGTCTATTTTTAGAAATAAATCGAGTTTGTGTACTCTCAAGATGGTAAGTACTTTGTTACGCGGTATTCGTTCATAATATATACATGACATATAAATACGTGCACTTTTATATTTTTTATTCTATTAGTAAATTTTTTATTTAATTCAAAGTTATTTAAATTGTTATTAGGGTTTATGTTTTATAGGTATGCTCATTATACCCCTTTAACTCTAGTGGTTCATTCTAATTGTTAGGGTTTATGTTTTATATGACATGTCGAAACCAACACATGATCTTTTTTTTGTGTCGTTTACCTTGATACACTCTTGTTTGTTTGAAACGTTACATTCCGTATGCATATTTTAATAATGAGATTTACTTGCATTAACGTCAGGTAAACAGGTCCAAATGACGTGCGCTCAAACAATTTTCTTGAAACAATGGAGCGGTATTCTTTCAGAATAGATCATGAGATGCAGCGGCAATTAAAGGTGACCATAATATAATTATTTACAGAGAACCATGGCTTTTATTTTATTCAAATATTTTACATCCATTTGCCAAGCGCTAGACCCCATTTCACAAAAAAGGCAGTCCAACTAAAATTCAACACAAGATACATGACTAGAAATAGAATACCAACATAAACAAGACATCGTCCCGCAGCGAAGACAACAATTAGCCGAATCAGTACACCATGCTTTTAGCTTCTCTATGAATGACAGAGCTCTGGGCTCGGCTCGACTTCTTCATTACATTGACCAATATCGCTGCGCGCTTCTGTCGTAGATCTTCGGTTTGCAGCTTGGTTAATTCTAAAATACTTTCCACACAAGATTTAAATGGATAAAGCTCCAACTCTCCAATAACATAATCCTTTCAGCCACACGCGCAGCGATTTCTTGAGCCTTCTTCATCAACTCTGCTTCATCCACCATGACAACACTTACATCCCTTCGAAAACGAACAATCATCATATCTCTAACAAAACTAGATCCTGCAACACCAGCAAGTTCTTCAAAGAATGACATAGGTGTAGTCATCCTTTTTTCAGTTTTGTTTTGTATGTTTTATTTTTTTCCCCTTTGATTGCTATGGTGTGTTTTTTAATAGAGTTTAGTTTAAGTTATAATATAATTAGTGTTGTGTCAGTGTACAAACCTGATGCGTCCCGTTGAGTGACAGCCACCCTAGCATTTTGTCTACCACAAGAAGTAGCATTAATGACCAACCTTTAACATACACGCCTTTTCATTTTCCCCACCTTTTTTATTATTACATCTACTGCAGTTTACTCTATTAAGATTAAAAACGAAACCACGTGTTCGGTTCAGTAAATACCCAAACCCCTTAAACTAGGATTTGAATAGAAAATATCCTAAGTGTTTAATCCGTTAAAAACAATCAGGTCACTGAGCGCATAGTCTCTCAGTGAGCTATCTTCAGGCCACTTAGTATGAGGCGAAGAAGGAGCCCTCTCCACTCTGCAGCGGAACTTAAAGGGTGAAGACTCAGTCAAAGAAGAAGATAGTGGATTCCTGAGTGATGACAATAACTCACTGAATCCCTTCGACTCCTCTCCAACTGTTAAACCCTGAAGACAAAGAAAGAAGACTGAAGACTTTAAAGACTGAAGAAGAGCTGGGATTAGGCGAGAAAGTTTTACCCGAATAAAACTAAGTCCCTAAAGTGTTTATCCAGTCTATACACAGTCTCAATCTATCAAGATCATATCTTCCCATTTATAGTAGCGCGATTCTCTATCAAGGAAAGAAGCTTCGCCGCCTACTATAGAAAGGTGAATAATCGAATAGATATCAATATTCGTGTGTTGCTGTGATCCATGTTTTTGTCTTCTAGGATAAAGTTAATAATCATACTTGTATAAATATCATAAGAGAATGAGTGAAAAGTTTAAGCTTGTCAATTGGAAAAACACACACACACACAACCCAACTTTTCACTCCTCCAAATACAACTTTATCCTTGAGCTAGCTCAGTGGGTTCTAAGAGTTGTGCTCAGACTTAGCCTGAGCTTTGAGAGGAGTCACCCAAACTTTGTCATTTCAATCCCAAGTACTATTCCGCAAGTACTTGGGTAACGTATTCTTTTGATTTATTTCTAATAAGAATATGATGTTGAAAATTACTTTGTGTGTTTTACTTATGTTACTCCCTCATTATTATTCACTTTAAATTGCTTTAAGTACTCAATTGTCCTTTTTAACGATAGTGAATAGGGAATAACAAGTGGTATCAGAACCAGGTTGATTATAAAACCTTTTAAGCCGCTCTAAAACATTTTTAAATCAGGATTCCTATGGCTGAAATTGATGTACCCCAACTAGTCGATAAAAAGGGTGGAGCTTATTCAGCTGTTGCCCTCTAGACTTGAAGTTGGTAAATTCAACAAATGGAAAAGGCGTATGCTTTGCTATTTGATTGGGATGGAACCTTATTATATCAAGTGTATTAATGAGGGCCCGTTTGTCCCAAAGACTGCTGAAGGTTTGCCCAAACCTGAAGCTTAGTGGACTCAGGATGAAAGGAGAGTGGTCAACCAGGACCAAAGACTCAAAAGTATCATCATATCATGTCTTCCTGATGATATAATGGAGTCAGTTATAAGCTGTAACACGGCTAAACAAACCTGGGATGACCTGGTCCATAGCCATGAAGGTCCATCGATACCAAGGAAACAGGGATAATGGACCTGAAACTTGAGTATAATACCTTCAAGGCTAGGGACTCTGAAACTCTCTCTCAAACTTACACCCATTACAAAACTCTTTTAAATGAACTGGCTAATGATGGTGTTAAGTTATCCAAACATGAGATAAATGTTGGTTTTGTTAATTGTCTCCCTGAGAAATGGTTAAACTTCTCTCAGGGACTTAGAAATGCAAATCACATCCAAACTCTTGAGCTTCCTGAAATTTATGGGAAATTTGTCTATGAGGAAAACCTCATCAACAGACAATACCCTGACTTAAAGAAGTCTCAGGAAGTCAAGAAGTCCCTGACCATCACCTCACCTATATCAACTGCCTTCTTTTCTAACAATGTGGTTCAAGATTTTCAAGAAAATTCTGATGATGAGCCTGATGAGAGATCAAGTGAGGAGTACCTAAATGACCTGAACGTTGAATTTCAGGAAAGGGCACTCCTTGAAAACTCTCGAAGGTTTATTAAAAGAAACAAAGGTTTTTCAACTGCTAAAGCTAACGAGGACACTGAATGCTTTAAGTGTCACAAAAGGGTCATTTTCCAAGGACTGTTTTTTTCAAAAACAATTTCTGAACCTTCTTACAGACCATCAGGGTCAAATCAGTCCTCAGGCTTTAGCAATTTTCAACCTAAAATCTATCATCTCATCAAAACTTTTAGAATAAATCTGACCAGAACAAAACAATAGATTTTGAAGCCAAGTATAGGAAGATCAAAGCTAAGCTTGCATTACTTGAGGCCAGTCCCTCGGAACCAAAAGTGTCAATCTGTGCAGGGTAAAAACAAAGGTCTTGTTGCAGAAACCTTCGACTAGGATGAAGAGCCAGTCTCATCAGATGATGAAATGGCATGTCAGCGCCTGATGGCCCCTCTCAAAGAAGACAAGCTAGTTGTTGGAAAGAATCATGCCAGAAATGGAGAATGGGTCAACATCACAATGAAGAAGGTAAATATTCTACTTTCTATGGATGATGATTCGATCGGGCAGTCCTATATGAACTATATCAATGTTGATCTTAAGTTTGTAGAAAGGCAAAGACTAAATCTTTGTTCTAAGTACAACAAGTTAAGTTTTGAATTGAATAAGTGTAGGGATGAGTTACTTGTGTTAAAACAAAACAAGCTTGAGGCTATCACCTTACAGATTCAAAACACTGAATTAGTTAAAAGAAATCAGGCTCTTCAAGATGAACTTAAGAAAGAAAAGGAAATCATTGATAGCTGGACCACCAAGAATCCAAGAGTCTTTGATGTTGTGGGTGCCCCCAGTAGCAAAAAGAGAGTCATAGGTGAACATCATCTTACTGACTCTCTCAACAAAGACTAGAGTCCTAAACCATTTGTGTCTGGTGGCATGATTACCAATATGTTGTCTATTCCCAGAGACCATTGATTGGATTGAAAGATTTAATCCTGATAGTAAGCTTCCTAACTTTGACTCTGGAAAAATTCTAGAGCCTAAAAGTCAAGCTCTAAAGAGCATGCTTGGACTCCCAGATGTGCCCAGTAGCACTGAACACATCTCTGAGTCTGAAGATGAATCTCAAGCACCACTTCCAACTTTGGAACCTCTTCAGGGTGCTGATCCTAGCTCTGAGCTTACTCCATTACATTACAATCCACACTCCCTAAGAAGGTCGGACTTGGTAGAACCATTTTGAAAAGACCATCAAAACCAACTCAACATGAATCCAACCCCACTGAAAACTCCACATCCTCAGTCCCCACTGAAGCTTATCAGATTCAGCAACTGACTGAACTTGTGAGAAAGCTAACTGACAAAATGGAATCTATTGAAAGGTCCCTGAACCAATCAAGGAGACAAAGTCAGCTTCCTCTAGTTCCTCAAAGTCAAAAGCCACCACAAATAAGCAGAAGGTGATCTGTGCCACTATATCAGTCATACCACTGACAATTGTTATAGAATCCTCTTTTGCATGATCTGTAAAAAGGATGATCACAGAATTGCTGACCACTTGCAATATGTGAGCTCTATCGTCAAGAAACTACACAAAAGTTGGTCATCATATGCTTCTTCATCCAAAGCTCAATAGTTGAGAGCAAAGCCTTTTCCTCCTTGCCCACACTGTGGCTTTTAATGATCCGTCCTGATGATTGTATTATGAACACATGCTGTGATATTTGCGGTAACACAGCTCATAAGACATCTCAGCATGACAATGTCATCCATGCAAGGAAAGTTCAAAACAACCAAATCCGAGAGTCATCCTCTTGTTCTCTAGATGTAAAACCTGTGGTAGCTCATTGCGCTCCACCACTGACCATGAATCGATTGCTCAATTCAAAGAGACCATGAGACCCAAGCCCACTAGTAAGTAGGTTACGAAGAGAAACTAATTCAGTTTACTACTTGTGTAGAGGCATGCCAAGGAACCTATCTGGCATCTAGACAGTGGATGTTCAAGAAGCATGACTGGTGTGAAGGAATATCTGCACAAGTATGTAAAGGAACCAGGGCCAAGGTAGTATTTGGTGATAACTCATCATGTCCCACTGAAGGTTATGGTTCAGTAAACTGTAATAGAATAGTTTTCTCTAGGATTGCTTATGTCAATGGTCTCAAATACAATCTCATCAGTTCTTCAGCTATGTGATGCTGAGTACATTGTACAATTCAATGACAAACAAGGTACCATTTTCAATGCCAACAAGGAAGTTGTGTTGATTGCTCCCAGCAGAGACGATGTTTATGTCTTAGACATGTCAACTCTCTCTAAAGATGGAACTTGTCTCTTTGCCAAAGCCACTGAAACTATCAACTGGCTGTGGCACAAGAGACTCTCACACTTAAACTTCAAAACATCAACAACTTGGCAAAACAAAACAAGGTCCTTGGCTTACCATCACTGTTTTTTGCAAAAGATAAACCATGCTCAGCCTGTGAAAAGGCAAACATAAAAGAGCATCTTTCAAAACCAAGCAAAACTTCTCTATCAAAAGTTGCCTTCACCTCTTGCATATGGATCTCTTTGACCAGTCAGTCCCAGATCAATCCAGCATGAGAAGTATACACTTGTCATTGTTGATGAGTATTCAAGATACACTTGGGTATACTTTCTTTCCAAAAAGAGTCAGGCAGCTGATACTATAATGTCATTTATCAGGAACATTGAAAACCGAATGACATTACATGAACAAATCGAACTGACAATGGTACTGAATTTAGAAATGCCTGAGCTCGAGAGTTTTCTGGATGAGAAGGGAATCTCCAAAAAAATTTCATCTCCTTATACCCCTGAACAAAATGGGGTAGCTGAAAGGAAGAACATAACTCTCATTGAGGCTGCAAGAACCATGTTAAATGGCTCAGATCTTTCAAAGCATTTCGAATTGACAGCATTAAACAGCCTGTTACACTCAAAATAGGTCAATAATTGTCAAAAGACATAATAAAACCCCATATGAGATATTCAAAGTAGACTTCGACATCATTTACTTCCATGTATTTGGATGCCCTGTGTTTATTCATAACCACAAAAATCAAGGATCACTAGGCAAGTTCGATGCTAAAGCTGATGATGGATACTTTCTAGGTTACTCACTGATCTCCGAAGCCTTCAGGGTATTTAACACAAGGAGACAACAAGTTGAGGAAACCTATCATGTCACCTTTGATGAAAGTATAGAAAGCATCACATTCACCAACACTTCAGTGGAAGAAATAGGAATTGATAACTCATCAAGATATCCTCCTGATGAGTACAACACTGAAAACCCATTCCTCATACCAAGCTGATGGCGACATCTCATATTATGTCTTGCCTCACCACCGTCCCAACCAACTATCGGTGAATTCATTGATAATCAGTCAGTCCCTACTGGGTAGGTAACACTGATCCATATGATCGGGATCCTATAACTCAAGAACCTCTACTGAACAAGTTACCTCGGCGTTTGATCTTAATGATCCTTGGCTCTTGCACACTGCACTCACACCTGAACTCACAGTGACATCTTTAAGCTCAGATCCTAGACCACAAAGTAAGTGGACAAGATCTCAGGACATTGAGCTTGTAAACATCATTGGTGAACCCACTGAGGGAATGCTCACTAGAAGCATGTAACACCCCCAAAATCACAATGTGACAGCGGAAGACTATTTGGGGTATTACTTAGAGGATCATAGTCATAAGTTATAGAAAACGACTCTAAAGAGACGTTTTAATAAAAGGTAGTTACCATTTCATAGAACTCAGTGTTTTGGAAACACAAAAAGGAATACCACATGTTTTGAGGTTACACAAAAGATAGTTTAAATATTTACGAAATGATAACTTTAATTGAAAACAACACCACTTCAAGTGTCCCCACGACATCCGCTGCCCCGCCTTCATGATATTCTAGTTAGTACCTGAGATGAACATGCTTAAAAAGTCAACAAAAGTTGAGTGATATTCATAGGTTTAAATAAATGGTTGAACACAAGTAAGAGATGATAATTGCTTCGAATACAATCACCATGGAAAACATAGATTATTATTATGCACTAAGCTCATGACACAAAACTAACTGCATACACCTAATTACTGGTGTAAGTAATAATATTGCCCTCAGAGATGGAATTGCCAATTCCATAGTTAACCAATATAGTGCGCCCCGGTTATTTCCGATAACCTAGTCGGGGTCGTTAATTCCCATAGTACTATCCACAATATTCGGGTTCTAGCAGTGATTAATGGTTCATGATGTAAGGGACTTATGGCAGGCATTAGGCCTATAATAATATGATCAGGCAGCATACAGTTTAAGAAAAGACTTGTGTTCTAGTTTATAGCATGCATCTCCCTCCTTGGGGTTTGAAAGAAATAAGTAAAGGCGAGGCTATGAACTCACCTTTGCAATTGGTATCCGAGTAGTGTAAGTCCAGTAGTATGAGCACGAAGTACCGTCATGCGACCTATAATTAGCATGGCAAGTCTTAGTTTATTGTTTTTATCCATGATTTAATGTATTGAAACCGGTTGAAGTATTTTCAAGAGTTTGTGTTTATTGTTGCTTGTGTGGCAACGTTAAGTTTAAATAAGTTTCGAAATGCTTATAAGTCTTTGGCTCTTGGAAAAGTGAGTGGGGCAGTTTTACGAAACTTCGTATAAGAGTTGGCTCGAGTATATTTATTAAAGTAGAAATAATTACAAATCAACTTGTATTTATTTGATTTTGTTTAGTTTTGAAAAGTATAGGTATATGTACAATATATATTTATCTAAGTTGTGGGAAAATATTATATTTAGAAAAGTATAATATTTTCTAGTTTATGCAAATGTGGTTGTCAAATAGAAATATGTACCAATTATATTTATGTGACGAAGACTCGTAGAAAATATAAATTTATTATCTTATAGAAGTTTTTAGGATGGGAAGCGTTAAGTGTAGGACTTGGAGGGATCAAAGTTGTAAAGATTTATATAAGCTTCAAACTTTATAAGGATTTTAAGAAATGTGTCAAGTGGTTCAAAGTGAGGGTTTAAATCGTAGATATCAATATGAGTTTATAAGGCTTATAAAAGATCTTAAGGAAAATGACAAGAGGCGTGAAGTCGGGGGGGCTGGATTTGTCAAAACACGAAAGTTACAAAAATAACAAAAATGGGTAACTCACGAGGCAGGATTCGAACTCTCGACCTCCCAGTTGATCACTAAGCGCTCCCACCACTGAGGCCAAGGGTCTATTTGTGTTAGGTTTCACGTGTAAGTCTATTTAATGGGTAATTCGACTGTTTTAACACTTTGATATGTATTTATCTCGTAAGCAATGTTCGAAATTTTGCATGCATATGCATTACGTTTTCTTTTAGTCCGGTGATTTTTAACAATGATGCCGAGTGTACCAAGGAAACAATCTAAGCCTTACATTTTGCTTTTGTAGTTAGTTTGAAATAGGTTGTCAACAAAAGCGGTTTTCTATCCATTCAAGTTTAATAGTTAGTTTGAAATGTAGTTAGTTTGAAATATAGTTAGTTTCAAATGGTTGACAGCGTAGCTTTTTATAACTAGGTCCGGTACAATTGTCTTGACAATGCATCGATGTGTTATCAATGGTTAAGAACTACATCGTCCTACATCACGGAAAAAAAGGGAGGAAAGACTTACGACACCAAGAATGGTGGGGAAATACTCACGGACAAGGATGAGAAAGAAACCCGATATGCTTTCCAAAGTGAACCCGATATGCGTTCCAAAGTGAACCCGATTACCTTGCTTCTAAAACCCTTATGCTCGTTTTCAAGTACCCTTAGTTTTCCTTTGAGTGTTTGAAAGTTGAATGAGCTCGAAGAGGGTGTGGAAGAGTATGTGTCGAAGTGAGCTAGAGCAAACCAAGAGAAAACCAAGCTTCAAGGCTAACTTTGCATACACTTAGAGGTTTTTGGTGAGATTTTGTAAGTGAGATATTGATGATCTTGTGGCTCGTGGTTTTTAAGAAGAAAAAGGAGGGGCCTTTTGGTTAAAGACCAAGGGTTTATGTTGAGCTTGGATACATGATACCTTGATTTTACTTGCACCTAGGAAGTATTTAAGAAAACAAGCAAATGGACTTTGGCTTTAGGTGGTATACGGCAGCCAAAAGGACAAGGAAGAAGTGAATGTGTCTCTTTGCATGGGAGATATGTTTAATTATGTCTCAAAAGTCACAATTGCTTAGTTACATGTTGGGTTTTAAGTTTATTTCTCAAGATATGTTTCCAAGTCAATGTACTGTAAGTTTTGGAAAGATGGGTGTACCTTGTGTGAGCATATTCGTTACAAGGAAAAAAAAAGAAATAAAAGGATCTCAATTTTTGTTATGTATAATCGGTCCCGTTTGAGCTTAAATGTGGGTCACGGTGTCCCGGTTTGATGCTTTTGACTAAACGTGTAATATATAATTTTTGCATGTTTTTATAATGTAAAAAATAAAATATTAATTCTAACTCGTAGAAATATTTATTTGGCTTTAGCCATAACTAATTGAGTGTCGTACGCGGCGCTCGTAAGACAAGAAAATTTCTTGTGAGACTGATTTAGCATTCAGTAAATATCGGGCATGATTAAATAAGACTACTCGGAGATGCATAAATTTTATGCAATAAAATGAAACGGAACATGCTAAAATGCTCAATTTAGCTCAAATAAGTTTTGATAAACAATCTAGTTTATTAATATGAAGGTTGATGATAGTGAAATTTTACAGGGTGGCACAGTACCAACCCCTTAAGAGAATTCCGTCCGGGATTTTAGTTCGGTGGTTGTCGGAGTTGAATTTGCAAGAGATGTGGGTACACACGCATGGTGTCTTCGCGCTCCCACGTGTACTCCGTCCTCTCTTGGAGTTCCCATCTAACTTTGACTAGGGATGCGACTTTGCTTAAGTACGCGACTTCCCTATCCATGATCTCAATTGGTTCTTCGACAAAGTTGAGCTTGTCATCGAGTTTAATCTCTTTTTAGTGAACGACAAGAGATTCATCCGAAAGCATTTCTTCAGATTTGAGGCGTGAAAGGTAGGTGTACTCTACTAAGTTCTTCCGGGAGATCAACTTGTAAGCACCGGGCGATTCTCTCCGAATCTTGAAAGGGCCAATGTATCGAGGATGTAGCTTTCCTCGTTTTTCAAATCGAACCTTTCCTTTCCAGGTGATACTTTCACATAACTAACGATCACCAACTTGAAATTCCTGGGTTTTTCTTCTACCATCGGGAACTCTTTTGTCGATCTCTAGCAGCTTGAGTCGTTGACGAATTTGTACAATCTTCGGTTTGTTTTCTTGGACAAGCTCAGGTCCAGTGAGTTGGGCATCTCCAACCTCGGCCCAACAAACAGGTGATTGACACTTTCGACCATAAAGTGCCTCGAATGGGGGCTGCCTTGATGCTCGTTGTGGTAACTATTGTTGTAGGAGAATTCCGCCAAACGTAAGTATTTATCCCAACCTTTTCCAAAGTCGATCACGCAAGCTCGAAGCATGTCTTCCAAGGTTTGGATAGTCCTTCAGCTTTGGCCATCGGTTTGAGGTGATATGCGGTACTCATATCAAACGAGTGCCTAGAGCCCTTTGAAGAGATTTCCAGAAGTGAGAGGTAAAACGACTGTCACGATCAGAAATGATGGAAATTGGCACTCCATGACGGATACAATTTCCCCTGGTATAGTTGAGCAAGGGTTTCCATTTCACATTTTCCTTGATGGGTAGAAATGGCGGACTTGGTAAGGGCGTCGATGATAACCCAAATGGTGTCGTAACCTCTAGCAGTCTTTGGTAGTTTGGTTATGAAATCCATGGTAATTCTTTCCCATTTCAAACTGGGTTTCGGGTTGAGTTAACATCCGAGGGCTTTTGACATTCGGCTTTGACTCGAACATGTGAGACATTTCCCAAAGTACGTTGCAATTTCAGTTTTCATGTTCGGCCACCAATAAAGCTTCTTGAGATCTTGGTACATTTTTGTCGGATCCGGGTGAATGGAATACCTAGACTTGTGAGACTCATGCATAATGAGTTCCCGTATTCCTCCATAAAGTGGTATCCAACTTCTATCGCCAAACCATAAGGTTCCATCCGATCTTTACGCAAAACCGTTCTCGTTTTCCGGCATTCCAAAGATTCTCTCGTTAGGACGGTTTTCAGGTTTGAGAGCTTTCAGCTGAGCTTCAAGGATTTTTGATGGGAGGGGTGACTTAATTGTCATTCCCAAAGATCTTACTCGAAGAGGTTTAGGTCGATCCTTTCGACTAAGAGCATCAGCCACGACATTTGCCTTTCCAGGGTGATAACGGATTTCACAGTCGTAATCACTAAGCAATTCTAGCCATCGGCGTTGTTCGATGTTCATTCAACTCCTTTTTGATCGAGAATGTGTTGGAGACTCTTATGGTCGGTAAACACCGTACACTTGGTTCCATATAGGTAATGTCTCCATATTTTGAGAGCGAAAACCACGGCTCCTAATTCCAAGTCATGGGTAGTGTAGTTCTTTTCGTGAGTTTTGAGTTGTCGTGAAGCATAAGCGATCACTTTGTTTCTTTGCATCAATACCGCACCTATCCCTAGGTGTGATGCATCACAGTAGACCACAAAATCTTCCACTCCATCGGGTAAGGCTAAGATAGGGGCTTCGCAAAGCTTTTGTTTCAAGAGTTGAAAAGCTAATTCTTGTTCCTCACCCCAGTCAAAATTATTCTTTTTCTTGGTTAACTCCTTAGAGTTTAGCGATTTTTGAGAA
Source organism: Chrysanthemum makinoi (assembly GCA_910596185.1). Taxonomy (NCBI): domain Eukaryota; kingdom Viridiplantae; phylum Streptophyta; class Magnoliopsida; order Asterales; family Asteraceae; genus Chrysanthemum; species Chrysanthemum makinoi. Next base: position 148,527,308 of record OU343218.1, read on the forward strand.
TCCTTCGATAAATCTTCGATAATACCCGCAAGACCTAAAATGGGCGTATTTCGTAGGAGTAGTAGGGGATGACCAATCTTTGACACTTCGATTTTTGAGGATCAACATGAAGACCATTACTATCTATCAAGTGACCAAGGAATTGAACTTTTTGAATCCGAAGTCGCATTGGAAAACTTAGCATACATTTCTTCTTTCTTGAGTAGCTCTAGAATGGCTTTCAAGTGTTCCGCATGCTCTTCCTTGTTGCGGGAGTAAATGAGAATGTCGTCAATGAACACAATCACAAATTTGTCCAAGTAAGGTTTACACACTCGGTTCATCAGGTCCATAAATACCGCCGGTGCATTTGTCAAACCAAATGGCATCACTTGGAACTCATAGTGGCCATATCGTGTTGTTAAGGCGAGCAGTTTTTGGAATATCTTCTTCTCTAACTCTCTCAGGTTGGTGATACCCAGATCTCAGATCAATCTTGGAGTAGACGCTTGACCCTTGCAGTGGGTCAAACAAATCATCAATTCTAGGCAATGGATATCGGTTCTTCACCGTTAGCTTGTTGTCAATCACGGTAATCGATACCATACGAAAAGATCCGTCCTTCTTTTGACAAATAACCGGATCCCCAAGGCGAAGAACCTCGTCGAATGAATCCCTTTTCGGACAATTCTTGAAGTTGGTCAGAGACAATTCTTGTAGTTCAAGAGGGGGCCATCTATAAGGTGCTCGTGCGCCACGGGTGCGCTCCCGGCATTGCTTCGATTTGGAATTCTACTTGCCGAATCGGAGGAGACCAGGCAAGTCTTCAGGAAATACTCGGAAAAATCCTAGCCATGGGGACGTCTTTTAGTTGTTTCTCATCCGCTTTCTTCTTCTTCGTTACTTGTGCCAGAAAAATGTGGCATCCTTTTTCTATGTACTTTGCAGTTTTGACGCACGAGATGATATTCAATCGGGTTTTACTACGATCACCCCGAATGATTAGAGTTTTTCCATTGAGAGGAAGGTGAACGACTTTCTCGTCACAGATGATTCTTGCACGATTCTTGGATAGCCAATCCATGCCAATGACAGCATCGAAGCTACCAAGTTGGATAGGCATAAGGTCTATACCGAACGGGTGGTTTGATAAGGATAGGTTGCAACCTCGAAGGATAGTGTTAGTTCCTATTATTTTTCCATCGGCTAGCTCTACTTCATATGTGGTATCTAGGACGGTTGGGGTGATTTTTAGTACGGAGGTGCAAACTTAGAAGACACAAAGCTTTTTTTGTGGCTTCGGCTCCAGAAATCAAACACCTTAGCTAAATGATGATTGAGTGAAAACGACCCGTAACGACGTCAGGGTTTTTCTTGTGCATCTCCATCTCCTAGCACATAAGCTCTTGCTCTAGCAGGGTTGTTGTTGTTATTGTTGTTGTTGTTGTTCCCGTACAGTTTTGGGCATCTACTCTTGACATGCCCGCTTCTTCTTCTCCACATCCAAAAGCGTATCCCCATGGGTTGGAGGTTACTTCCAGTAGCAGGGCTTCGGCAATCCTTGTGGGTATCGCCCACTTTGTTACACTTCCCACACTTAATAGTACAACGTCCCCCATGATGCAGGTTGCATAGTGCACAAGGGTGGGTCCAACATAGCCTCTTCCAGTGGCGGGTGTAGCGGCATAAGCCCTCACAACTTCTTGTCTACGGTTTTGTTGATTGTGGTGGTTGTTTCGGTTTTGGTGATATGGGTTGGGATTGTTGTTGCGGTGTTGATTGTGATTGTTGTGGCCTTGGTTGTTGTTGTTGCGGTTATGTTGTGATGGAAGAGTTGTTGTGGTTGTAGTTGTTTGAAGTGTTGCCTCGACGGTCATCAAACTTCCTTTTGTTGTCGTTATTGCCTTGCACGGATCCATGTTTTGGAACCTGATCCATGAGTTGGTAGGAAATTGTGATCACTTCTTCCATGGTTTTTGGGTTTTGATGCGTAACATTGCCCTCAATGATTCGGGGTAATCCCCCAATGAGATTTTCCAGCAACTTAACCTCATCAGAAATCATGGAAGGGCATAGAGCCTTCAATTCTTGGAAACGCTTGAAGTAGGTTTTGAGATCATTGCCCTTAGTAGTCAGATGGTAGAACTCATCTTTAAGTTTCTTGATCTCGGTCCTTGGACAGTATTGCTTCATCATCAATTGCTTTAGTTCAGTCCAAGTGGTTTTGTAGGCTTCTTCCATGCCAATAGGTTGGGCATGAGCCTTCCACCAAGACAAATCAAGCAAACTGACAAAGGAATATTCATCAGTCAAGAGAAATACACCAGGAATCTCTTGAAAAAATATGAGATATCTGACTGTCCCTCAGTGAAAACTCCAATGGTCCCACCTAACAACCTTGGACCTGATCTCACTGGCAAATCAGTCAATCAAACTCATTTCGAGGGATTGTAGGCTCACTGATGTATCTAACTGCTTCTAGATATCCAATTCTCAGTCTGTCTAATAGCAAGATATCAGTCCAATCCTAAAGAATCCCATCTCACTGCAGCCAAAAGAATACTCAGGTACTTGAAGGGAACCCCAAGCCTTGGACTCTATTATCCAAAATGCTCAGGGTTTGATCTCAAGGGTTACTCTGATTCTGATTATGCTGGCTGCAACATGGACAGAAAAAGTACCTCAGGGTCCTGTCAATTTCTTGGAGGAAAGTTAGTTTGTTGGAGTGCTAAAAAGCAACAATCAGTGGCTATGTCCTCAGCTGAAGCTGAATATGTAGCTGCAGCAGGATGCTGTGCCAATGTATTATGGATGAAAAGTCAACTCAGTGACTATGACATCCACTACAAAATGGTACCCATCTTCTGTGATAATACCAGTGCTATTGCAATCTCCAACAACCCTGTCCTCCACCAAAGAACCAAACACATTGATATCAGATATCACTTCATCAGGGATCACATAATGAAGGGAGACATTGAACTTCATTTCATCCCGACTGAATATCAACTGGCTGATATCTTCACAAAACCTTTGGATGAACCTACCTTCAGGAGACTGAAAGCTGAATTGGGAATGCTTGACATTGAAAGTCAGGTATCTGAGAACCAATCTCAGTAAGTTCACTGAAATGGTTCATTCTCCCTGAACATCCAAAACAAACCAATCTCAGTAAGCATTGAATGAGTAACTAAATGCTCCATGTATTAGTTACTTAAATGTCCTAGGTTGGTGATCCCACCAATTTAATATAGGAATACATGTCTTACTGTCAGGAGTATCATCATTTACCTCACCCCACTTGGCATTAAATGCCTTCTCTCACATAAAATATCCTATGGATATTTTATTACTGCTAAAGTGCACTTTTACTGTGCATTGCAACTGTTCTCCTTGAAAGACGGGATTTTACTGCGTGAAGTGATGGGTGGCATTAAATGTGGAATATCAAACGATTTCAAAAATGGTCTTTACATATCCACATTTATACAAAACCACCCCCCTCTCACTCTCTATAAATACCCTCTTTAAAAACCACAAAACACACACAAATTATTTTCTGCAACTAAACTCTGTCAAAATCCTTTCTCAAATCCAGAAAAATTTGTGTGTTCTCAAAATCCTTAAAAACCCTTTTGGAAAACCCTCCTTGTAAACATTTACAAAAGTTTTTCATCACAAACTTGAGAGATCCAAATACTTTGATTGTTCTAGTCAAAACATTTTTTTAAACCCTAAAATCTTCTTTAATAGAAATGGCTAGAACACAATCTCTCCAGTTTGCTTCTCAGTGGGTAGGGGATCTTACTAACGTTGAATTTAAAACAAATAATGTCATAGGAAATTTTGAATACCCTGAAAATATCCCAACCTATAAAGACATTACAAAAATTTTATTCAACTGCCCACTCAAAACGGCCTTTGTAAAATGTCCCTCAGTACTGTACCCAACTACCTCCGGGATTTTTGGGCTACAGGTAAAGCCTCTGACCCGACACCTTCTACTTGAGAATACCTTAGACCACTCAGGGAATATCTCATCAGATTCAGTCTTAATGGGGGGCAACAATACACCCTAGATTACAAAACATTTTGCACTTCAACAGGGTTAGATTATAACAAAGGTACTTATGTCGCCCATCCTGAACCCTCCACAATGAAGGATGGGTTAAAACAAATTGTTTAGATCCAACTTTTTTGGACAAGACCCCAGTCACTAAAAGCTCATTCCCGTGGCTTGGAGGATCCTCTTCACTTTTGTGATTCAGGTCCTCGGCGGGAACCACTCGTCCACTGAACAAGTTAACTCTATTCAGTTGATGATGGCATACTGCTTGATGAATGGGTCACTGTCGACATAGGGAGATCATTTACATGATCTCGTAACAAAAGCTACAGAGCAAAATTAGGACGAAGTACGTTTCGTATCCTAGGTTTGTCTCTTGTGCTTTGCAATCGTTATTGGGTTCAAATTATACTCAGGATGAAAAATTTGGAAATTTACCTGGCATCCTGAGCCCTTCAAACTTTCAAAAGGACCCATCCCTTGTCACTCCCATTGAATTGACGGCCCACATGATTGTTGTAAACAATCAAAGTGGATCATGTCTCCAACCCTGCTCCTAAAAAGAGAAAAGGGAAGTCTCAGACTGGGACTAAGACTAAACCAAGTCTCAGGGCCCTGAGGCTTCAGGAGCACAGCCTAAGAGGCACATTAAGCCCAAGACTAAACAGACACCCACTGACCAGGCAACAACCACCCCCGTGACAACGAAGGACACTGATACATCACAGTCATTGCCCTTGGTCACACCTACTACTCCCCAAGATCCAGAGGGAAACAAACAACCCGCTGGTAGGGGAGCGCTTCCACCACCACGCCTGATGACGACATTAACAAATCCAAGTCTTTGTTTGAGGGCACACTGATCGATCCCAAAGACTCAGGGGGAAACAAACAACCCACTGATAGGGATACAACAATCACTGACTCCGCCAAAGGCACTGGAAAACACCCACCAGTGTCTCAGGGGTCACAGGGGGACAAAGACTCGGAGGGAAAGAAACAACCCGCCGATACGGAACCCAAAGCCAATCCTGACTCCGGAGAAGGCACTGGAAACTCCCACCAGTGTTTGAGGGTCAACGGGGACAAAGACTCTCAGAGAATATATACCACCCGCTGATATGGAACCCATCACCAAACCCTTGCTCACTATTGCTGATGTCACTGGTATTCTATTCTCAGAGGATGATCTTGCTGAACTGAAGATGAAATTTTTTCAGCTGGAGAAGAAATGGACGCTGAGGTTCAATCTGAACAAGAGCCTCAGCCTGATCCAAAGGAGCATACTGAATCCCCATTCCAACATGATGATCATGCTTCTGAATCCTCCTCAAGCTCTGATGAATTCAAAGAGTTTGACAATGTTCTTCCCCTCACTGAAAGGCAGTTGGCTCAGTGGATCACCAGGGCTCCAAGGAAGCTATACTCAGGGGTTACAAAAACATTGTCGGAACAACATACTGAGGCTGCTGCAAGTTATGCTGATTTAAAGGCAGAGGTACAGGGCTTTGATGAAAATGTTCATGAGCACAGAGACTTGATGTATGACCAAATTCTCCGATTGGATGAAAATATGGCTAACTTCTTAAGGCACCTTCAGGATGCTGGCACAAAGATCGATGAAATCAAGGAGTTTGTCAGAGAAGACCCAGCTCTTAACTCTCAAGTGCTAAAGGCTACTGAGGCATACTTGCAACAATCCTCACGCCTTACTGAACTGTTAAATCTGCTCAAGTCTGCAAATGTCCAGGGTCTTCCATCATCAGTCCAGTCTCTTCAAGCTAAATTGGACTCTCTGAATACACAGGTGGCGACCATGTCTCAGGCATCCTCTTCCCTGGCCTGGAATCTAGGTCCCCGGATGACTGCCTTGGAGCTTTCTCAGGCTAACTTGGATGCAAAGGTCTCTGGCATTCAGACAGACACTTCAGAGATTAAGGCTATGATGACCGAAATCTATCAGGCCTTCAAGGGTCAAGCTACTCAGTCCCCCTCAGCACCAACGTCAACTCTTGCCCTCACTGACGCTCCGGCAACAGTTGAGGGGGAGAATACTGTGAAGACTCCTCTTCACACTGAGGGGAGCAAACACCACTGTCTCGTTGCTCCTACATCATCTGCACCATATCAGCAATACCAATCTCATCAGTCCCCACCACCAACATCAACAACAACCACAACCTGACAGTAGTCACACCACCTATCATGACAACTACACTCTCCTTGGTCCATCATCTTCCTCAAGCCAGGACAAAGGCAAAGGCATAATGACAACTGGCTGGCCTGAGAAGATTCCCTATAAAATCGGGACACTGAATACCTGCCTCTCACACCAGATCAGCCAGTAAACATCTTGCTAATGAAGAAAGAAGATTGAAACTAGCTGAGGAAGAGAAAAGGAACAGGGAAGCACTGGCTAAGGTTGTCGCCGAAGAAGCTGAGAACATGGGACTAGATGCGAGCAAGCTTCAAAAGGGTCAGGCAGGACAAAAGTTCAAGGTCTGCTCAGCTGCTCAAATGACTGAAATGAGAAAGCAGTATGAAGCAAAGAAAAGGAAAGCCGAAGAGCTCAGGCTAGAAAGGATTGATCATTACAACTGACAATGACAAGCGAAGGAAGCCTGAAAGAATCACTGATGTTAAAATCATCCCCAATACCAAACCACTGGCAATGAATGTCTACAGGGGGATGATAAGAGACATTTCGAGATTCATGATCCCCTAAAATTCACTGACTTTGGGATCACTGAACTCGATGAACTTGGTCCCATTATTGAAAAAAGCAAAACAAGGTGGTCAAGGATCTGATGAAAATGCTCAGCAAAAGATATGAAAGGCTGAGGGATGCACCAGCCCAACTGGGAATTCAGCCTGCCTTGACTGCACCTCAAGGATCTCAACCACAAGCTTCCACTGGAAAAAGGAAAAGAGTTGAGTTCCAACCTGAAATCAAAGTGCCTGGCCTAGAATGCAACAGAGAGCTGCCTGAGGGTGTCAAATTTGTGAACTGTTTGGTGATTGAAGAGCTTGAAAGAGGGCTATTCCACATTGATGTCTATGGAAACCCAGCATTTCAAAGATGGAGTGATATTGATCAGGCTGGTGTAGCTGCAATGATCAGCTATATACCAGTGGCCTCTCAGATCCAATCCCCAGCAAACATCAGGTTCTGTCAAGACCTGAATGCAAAGATAAGAGACCATCCTGACAGGGAAACACTCATCACCAAGAAAGTGAAGCTCGAAGCACCGGGTATCCATCTGGACTGACATCATTTTATCCTTTTGTACTAGTGATAGGAAATATGTAATCTGATCAATAAAAGATGTATGTTTTGTTAAATTACTCAAAAGTTCCTTATTGTATTTATTAGTACATTCAGCGTAAGAAGAAGCCATTTGCTCACTTACACTGATCAAACACTTAGGCTATTTGTATATCCAAATAGGGGAAGACTGTTGGGTTCAGTAAATACCCAAACCCCTTAAACTAGGATTTGAATAGAAAATATCCTAAGTGTTTAATCCGTTAAACACAATCAGGTCACTGAGCGCATAGTCTCTCAGTGAGCTATCTTCAGGACACTTAGTATGAGGCGAAGAAGAAGCCTCTCCACTCAGTAAGGTGGAACTTAAAGGGTGAAGACTAAGTCAAGAAGAAGATAGTGGATTCAGTGAGTTATGACAATAACTCACTGAATCCCTTCGACTCCTCTCCAACTATTAAACACTGAAGACAAACGAAGAAAGAGACTGAAGACTTTAAAGACTGAAGAATGAGCTGGATTAGGCGGGAAAGTTTTACCCAGATAAACCTAAGTCCCTCAAGTGTTTATCCAGTCTATACACAGTCTCAATCTATCAAGATCATATCTTCCCATTTAGAGTAAGCGGCGATTATCTATCAAGGAAAGAAGCTTCGCCGCCTACTATAGAAAGGTGACCGTAACCGATATATCAATATTCGTGTTTGCTGTGATCCATGATTTTGTCTTCTAGGATAAAGTTAATAATCATACTTGTATAAATAGCATAAGAGAATGAGTGAAAAGTTTAAGCTTGTGAATTGTAAAAACACACACACACACAAGCCAACTTTTCACTCCTCAAAATAAAACTTTATCCTTGAGCTAGCTCATTGGGTTCTAAGAGTTGTGCTCAGACTTAGCCTGAGCTTAGAGAGGAGTCACCCAAACTTTGTCATTTCAATCCCAAGTACTATACCGCAAGTACTTGGGTAACGTATTCTTTTGATTTATTTCTAATAAGAATATGATGTTGAAAATTACTTTGTGTGTTTTACTTATGTTAACTTCAGTCATTATTCACTGTTAAATTGCTTTAAGTACTTATTGTCCTTTTTAACGATAGTGAATAGGGAATAACCGTGGTATTAGAGCCAGGTTGATTATAAACCTTTTAAGAAGCCGCTCTAAAACGCTTTTAAAAATCAGATTCCTATGGCTGAAATTGATGTACCCCAACTAGTCGATAAAAAGGGTGGAACTTATTCAACTGTTGCCCCTAGACTTGAAGTTGGCAAATTCAACAAATGGAAAAAGCATATGCTTTGCTATTTGATTGGGATGGAACCTTATTATATCAAGTGTATTAATGAGGGCCCGTTTGTCCAAAGACTGCTGAAGGTTTGCCCAAACCGAAGCTCAGTGAACTCAGGGATGAAAGGAGAGTGGTCACCAGGACCAAAGACTCAAAAGTATCATCATATCATGTCTTCTATGATATAATGTAGTCGTTATAGCGTAACACGGCTAAACAAACCTGGGATGACCTGGTCCATAGCCATTTGCTAGCTATGCACTAGCAAAGTCAGTTATAAGCTGTATAAGCTGTACCATTTGCTAGCTATGCACTAGCAAAGTCGTCATAAAAAATATTTGAAAAAAATAGAAAGATGTAAATTAAATAAATCCAGTGAAACCCTAGCCCCTTGTTGCATACATCACCACTTGACTAAAAGTACTACTACGTAAACTAGTTGCCATGAGTACACTATTTAGTTGCTCAAAGTACCATTTGCTAGGTATGCACTAGCAAACTAGTCATAAAAATAGTTTAAAAAATAGAAAGATGTAAATTAAATCCAGTCAAACCCCAGCCCCTTGTTGCATACATCACCACTTGACTAAAAGTACTACTATTTAAACTAGTTGCCATGAGTATATAATTTAGTTGCCCAAAGTATAGGTGCCATGAGTACACAATTTAGGTGCCCAAAGTACCATTTCCTTGCTATGCACTAACAAACTCGACATAAAAAATATTTGAAAAAAATAGAAAGATGTAAATTAAATAAATCCAGTGACACCCTAGCCCCTTGTTGCATATATCACCACTTGACTAAAAGTACTACTACGTAAACTAGTTGCCATGAGTACACTATTTAGTTGTCCAAAGTACCATTTGCTAGGTATGCACTAGCAAACTAGTCATAAAAATAGTTTAAAAAAATAGAAAGATGTAATTTTAATCCAGTCAAACCCCAGCCCCTTGTTACATTTATCACCACTTGACTGAAAGTACTACTATTTAAACTAGTTGCCATGAGTACACAATTTAGTTGCCCAAAGTATAGTTGCCATGAGTACACAATTTAGGTGCCCAAAGTACCATTTCCTAGCTATACACTAGCAAACTCGTCATAAAAAATATTTGAAAAAATAGGAAGATACTATAAAAAAAATTGTGGGTGGGTACTTATTTGGTGTGATCCACTTGTCCATTGGAAACAGACAATTGTCATAACTAGTTTGTCAAAAATTTCGTGTCTATATATGACACTATGTACAAAAAAGTTTTTGGTATCTCTATTAGTGATAGTATTAGAAAAGCAAACATAACGATGTCTGCTGGCATGGTTTTATGTGATGAATTACCAATGTTTGGTGGCTCAAAGTTGTTAAAAGATATTACGATCGCGTACTACAGAGGTGAATTGGAAGTTGCTTTACGTGACGAAGCAGATCATAGGAGGAATGTTGTTGAAATTAGGGCCGTGTCAACCGTAGACAACAAATGATAGCGGAAGTGGAGCTTTTATGCGGTTCGGATTGTTGGTTGCCAACTATTAATCACCTGTTAAGGATGCAAAATGAGGATCTGGCTGAGAGTTCCAAACTTCTGTATTCTTGGTTTAGAAAACATGACCGTGTTAAAGAGCTGAATGGTTTAATTGAAAAGTTGGAGTCAATGGAGGTTTGATGTGCTTTGTATTAATTACATGGAAGCTGCTGCCTTTTGTTTATTAGGGGATCGTTGTTACATTTTGGAGTCACTTATCTCATCTTTGTATAGTCTTTGTATGTCATGTTAACCTATGGATGTGATCCCTTTTATGTTACTAGTATATATTTGTTTGCGTAGTTATTCAAACTATGTTCGAGATAGTAAGTCACTTTACAAAATAAAAAAATTTACTAATAAAGTAGTAATATGAAGATGAAATTTTATTTAGTTAAAAAAAAAGTCATAGTGTGGGTGGGTAACTTGTTTGGGGAATGCAAGCCAATGAGAGTATGAGACGATTAATAATGGTAGTTACATGCTTATTTATGTGTTAGAATAATAACCCTTATAATATCATTAAAAAAAATTAAATAAATACAAAAATTAAAAAAAAAAAGACATAATTTTAACAACACGGTTGGGGATATATGCGCCAAAAAATTAGTAACACCTTCTACAAGTGTTAAAAAAAGTTAGTTTTTAGTACAAATTAATTTGGATTGAATTGGGGATACAAACTCGATTAAGAGTTACAACTGATGCCGCGAAAGGAGGCTAAAGGTTTTGAACAAATTCTTAAGTCTGTTCATACGTAAATCCCCAACCACTGCTAACGTCGATCTAACCACTGCTAACGTCGTTGTACCCACTCCTAGTGTCGCAAAAACCACCATTAGTTTCCTCGCAAAAATCAAATTTGTTTGTGTTTACCTAATCATTTATATTCAAATAGCAAAAAGGAGAGAAAATCTGCATGTAAAGATTCACGTTCCTTCCCAAGTAATTTTTTGTCAAATATAGCAGCAACAGTGTAGGAGCCTAGGCACGTGCCTACCCACAAAACAGTTAATGAAAATTAATGATAACGCGTGCACGAACAGTAAAATCCTCGCTATAAATACGCGAGGTAAATCAAGGGGAAAGTCCAGAAAAAGCAAAAAATGAACCATTCCTTCACCTACAAAAATATTTCCACCTACAAATCAGGCAACCCGAATATTTTAAAAAACCAAAGAGAAGTTGAAGATGTTATTCAGAAAAAGATACTGATGGTACACAGTACAAAAAGAATACATACGGACGTCAACAACAACTCGTTGCCCATGCACGGCCGTTTCCAAACAGCCCATACATAGCCTAAAACTTTACCCCCCAAAAAAAACGCAAAGCTGATGCTGCGACAACTGAAACATGTTCTAAAATGACTACTAATAACAGTTAGTCGTTCTAAAATGACAACTAATAACCCATCCCCGCGAACATCTACAGCACACCTTCACCCAAAACCCATGTCCATTCAAGTTGTGGGAGTCTGCCAGGACCATATGCATACCAAAGGTGGGAGTTTAAACCTAGCAGACTCTCATTAGCAATATGGGATCTTGAAAGTGCAGGCGTTTCCTTCGTAACCTCGGGTTCGAGAGCGAAGAAGGAAATAAATCAGGTAATTGGGTCATGGAGTGACAAATATGTTTGGCGATGGGTCCCGTAGGGAGGGCGACAAAAAGGAAGTTAGGGCAACGAGATACATAAACCAGCCCCTAACTAACAAGAAACTTCCCTAAGAAATTCAAACAACTGAGGATGAAAACTATGCCTTCTTCCTCTGTTTGTGCAGCCCGCCCCATTCAAGTAGGCGTCTACTATTCAGGGATATCTGGTGGATAGACTGGTCTAAGGAAAAATGACCAGCTTGCGGGAGCCGGGATAAATAAAACCTGCCGGGTTGGGAAGCTACATTACCAAAAGCCCTTCCTGTACCGCGCAGATGGGCGTATTTAGACGGGAAACCCCCTGAAAGGCCCATTGAAGTTGAAAGGCCTATCTAATTCCTCGGGGAATCCCATGGGTTGAATACGCCGGGGCCACGAGTAGCAAGCCACCGAAACTCCTTCAAGAAAAGGATAAAGGCAAAAGACCCGGACCGGAAAAGGCACCGGGAAAGCCAGCGGAAAAGAAGAGTGTCAGCAATACACAAACCAGTGGCAGTAAAAGTCGCGTACCACTGCTAATATACTTGTCACTGCTAGTATGATTGTGTGGGATGAATATGTAATATTCTAGAATGTCTTCGGTAGGATGTTTTGTATTAGATAAGTATTGTAAGTATATTTATCTTGTACAGTACTTAGTGTATTTTGTAAAGGAATCCTTATCCTATTAAAGAAGGTCCTAGGTTTGAGTTCTATATAAGTTTTTGGTGATATCTAGAGTCGATACACTTCAAGGTTGTAAACGCCAATACTATTCAGAGTATTCGTGTATTAACAACATATCGAGGTGTTTAGTGAGAATAATTGTTCGTTAATTATTATTCTTCTTAAGGAGTACTAGGCTGTGTTCGTTTAGTCACCTTCTATAGTAGATCCTTCGCTATAACTGGGATTTAAACAGTTTTTATGTTAATGGACGAAACAATTTTAAAGACCATCACTCATTCTAAAACATCACATCTTCACTTGGATTATTTTTTAAAGAACATCTTCACAACGGCATCAGGTTATCATATGTGTAGAGTGACATTCGTTTGAGTGGATTATTTTGAGCTTTATACGACGTTTGTAAACATAAAAAAAATGCTACACTGCTTTTATGCTCGATTACTTAAATTAAGTTACAACTGCTAGTTGTTTTTTACTACTGCTTTTGTGGGGCTGAACAGGGACAGTCGTTTACCACTACTTGTAGTAAACTTACAACTGCTAGTTAATTTGTACTAGTGTTGAATGTTAAACCTCTATTTTTGGAAGTGTACATTGTCTCAAGTTGGTAGTTATTAGTAGGTTGTAGAATACGAAATGTACGTTTAGAAGGAGTCGTGGGTTTATAAAAGTAGTCCGTATGGAAAACAAGTTGCCCTAAGAACAAAATTAGGTTGCCAAAATTATTTTGGGTAACAACTGCTTGTTGCCCAGATTAAAAAAAATGGATAATGGGATAACAGAAGAGATGAAATAGTGAATACGTTGACATACAACGTTTGATACAGACAACCAACTACATACTACGATTACTACATGGTTGTAACTTTAATTATTACATATTATATAACCACTTGATTGATAACATTTATCGACTACGAAAAATCTAAACAGTCCAATGCTTCCTTCCTACACAGACAACGTACTAAAACCACAAACCTTCATTCCCATTTAGCCTGATCCGTAACTTCAGTCGAACAAACCTGTTGAAAATGGTATTGATATATCATTAACCAAATCAAGTGATAATGTTTAAAAGGAACATGAATAGAAGGGTAAGTTATAAATAAAACATACTATAGGCAGCACAGTCTGTATGATTTAACAAAAGAAGAGATTCTTTGTATGGGGCGATGTAGAAAGATCCCGTATCTCCTAAAATTCCCATGCTGACAAATAATTCAAGTTCTTTGTTGTATAGGAATAGCGAGTGACCCAAATGGTTGCCAGTGTACGCTTCCACTATTGGAGCCTGATCCTTTGTAAACCCAAGCAAACGAATAGATAATAGGGTGGGGATGGCAAAGAGGCTTCTAAATGATCTTATGGCAAAACCATTCACGTCCAACACCCATCCACAAAACAACGGCATATCTTCATCAATGATCATACCAGAAATCACTAGAGAGGTTCCAAGATCGAAAACATAGAATTGAACTGGGAGTTCATTTTTTAAAATATGCGGAAGGTCTATAACTTTAAATTGGTTGGTTACTAAATCAAACGAAATCAACATATAAATCTTATATGTAACACCGTCCTCATTAGTTAACTTTTCACTCCTAGTCCAATAGATAAAATGACCGCAACTGCCTGACTTTGACGTTTCAATTTGATAGTTTCACGAGGGGGTGGAAATTTTCAAGGCATGTCCACCTTAACGAGTTGAAAGAAAACCAAAACATACCAGAAACCACTTTGGAAAACAAGATAGGAGACCTTCACGATCGTCGGGTCAAGAGTGTCCGGACGGACGGCAAAACCAAAACAAATCTTTTACATTCAATTTGATGCGTGTAAAACGGGACATGTACTACAAGTGATTTTTGGATTGCCGGGTTCCAAATAACAGACGTTAGATTAGAGCCATAAACAAAACACGAAAGACCATGAGAATTGCCAACTGCAATCATAGATGAAAGCATTAAATCTGTACGAAGTACCGTAGCGGTCACCTGTTCATTAAAAGCTAACATAAAACCTTTGTGACCCTGATCAAATGTTAGCGTAAAAAAACACTCATCGTTACGACGAACACCGTAATTAGAGATGAAAAAACCACAATCTATACTAGCCTTCCATAACTTGCAAACACTACGTAGCTGGAATATAGACTTAGGAGGTAGCCTGCGAATGATATCTAGTTGAACATCCAGTGGGATATAGTCGGACATTTTGTTAAACAAAAGCAGAAAGATTGGGATAAAGATATGAAGTGAATAGACCAAAAGAAGAAAGAAAGATGTCGTTAAACAAATTAAGAAAGATTTGTATTGAAGAAAGAGATTGGCAAAAGAAGACATTTAAGGACATGTACCGTAATGTACTATAGGGCAACCAAATATTAAATTCTGCAAGTATATACCAAATAAATTAATAAAGTATACATAACCCATAATATATACAAGTGGTTTGCAAAGCATAGGCTTTTTTGTATATGTGCCACGGGTATTAACTAAAGAAATGCCGTTGAGTTAAAAAAATATTATAATAATCGTCTAATATATAATAGAAGTAAAATTACCTACAGTATACGTTGAAATAAAAATACTTCACATGTCAACATTAGACAATAATTATGGGTCAAACGGACATTAAGGATAGTACCTTTAAAGACCGCTATCATATTATGTATTCAACCTTGTGCTTCCAGAAGTATTCAAGCATCCGTTCACGGTAAGCTAAAGCTGTTTGAAGAGAGTCGTCTACTTCCAGAGGCTGGTTACGGAGCAATCTGTACAAAAAAATGCACACCCATACTCCGCAGTCACCATACAACTTCGATTGTTTTGGTACTTTTGGACACTTGTATGTGATTTTATAATCCCCCGGTGATATGCCCTTACTATGAAGTACCCCAGTTTGTTAGGTACGATTTAAGCTGTGTTTGTAACTTTCTCTTGGAACCTCGCAACCACCGTTCACCTCCTGATGCTGACCCAAGAGAGTCATAAATGTAAACAACTCCAGTGCGGATATGGAGCTCACAGAGTACCGGTGTTTGTACTTTCATTCATGGGAAATACAACCTGATATATAAACAAATCAGGATATTATAAGCTGTTTATAACAGTAGTGGTATATGTACAGTAAGAGTCTGACAAAATGACCTTTGCAACATCTCGCCAAGCCACAGGGTATGTTGTGCCATCTGAATAAGTGGTAGGCATGTTGCCACCTAGGATTTGATTGCAAAAAGTACACCCTGCCAAAGCCCAATCTGCATCAGCTGGTCTAAACAACCACATCAATTCAACCCATGCATCCAATTGCTGCGGACAGATAAAGCAAATCAAAACTGTAAACATTCGTTTCATAAGTAACAAAAAAAAATAATAAACAAGTGCAGTACACCAGCTAGGCATCAGGTTTACTCAATAACTCATTAAGCCACCCGTCGGTGCAGTCTTCAACACATACCAAGGCTACCCAAAAATTCCTATAAGCAATAACCGCACCGGAGCCCCAAGGAAACCTATAAAGTAATGGTTCTTTAAGCTTCAAATACTTGCGAAGGTAATCAGGAACAGTAACCTTCTTCTTGTTGCATTTTGGGTGTCGTAAAAGTTCCTAAAAAATAAATATATTCAATAACATACACACAATGATAATGATGTTATTGGATTAACAAACAGAACCTACCTCTACAAACGGTTCAATTGTGGGCGAATAGAATCGACTAACTGGACACGTTCTGGGGTTTCCAGATGTTTCCTGAAAACAAAGTTGAAAGATAAGCAGAAAAAAAATAAAAATAAAAAAAAAGATTCATTTCAGTTACAATTTAATAAGGTGATGTACATCTGAAACGGCAGCCGGGATAATAGCCTCGTTAATGACACCCTGCATCTTGTAACACGGCGGCAAGGAGTAGCTGATGTTTTTTATACCCCAACGTCGCGTAAGTTTGTACAGTGCGCCTTCTTTTACTGAGCATGTCGTTCAATTTTACTCTCTTTCTTTTGTTCATATTCATATCGGGGAAAAGATCTTCCAACAGAGGTTTGTCATTAGGACCTGCCACATTTGCAAATGACACTTTCTTGGGTTTAACCTGAGATTCAGGGGCTTCAGCGTCTTTCTTTGTTGGTGTATCTTCTAGGCTAACCACAGCAACATCATTGTTACTAGATTCAAGGCCAACAAACGAATTTTTCTCAACCACATCCCCTTGTTGATCATCACAATCCATTAAATCTAAAGACGGAAGACACAATTTTGTATCGACGCTTTTGTTGACATTATGTTGGGAGGAAACATGAGTGTCATTTTGGCCAACCACATTTACATATGGCAGGCTGTTGTCTTTAAACTGACATTTGTGAATATAGTATGTTACAAAACAGCACATTAAACTATTTTATTTATCGGCGATGTTTTACAGAGAATGTAGATACCTCATGAGCTTTGTTGGTGGGTGTTCATACTTCTGTCTGCACACAATCAATATTGCTAACGGGTTCAGGTTGGCAAGCCAATTGTTTCTGAACCACATCTTGTTGTTCGTTATCACAATCCATTGCATCTAGAGAGTTATCACCCGAATCTTTTTCATCCTTTATGTAAGACGACCAGTCATTACCATAATCCGGTTCTTGCTGAATTTTAAATATATATACATAAGTTGGGACGTATGGTATAGCTGATATTTAAAATGTAACTGAAATATAACGTACAATAATGGGGTCACATGGTATTTTATTTTCCTCTTTAGGTGCAACTGGTGGAAGTTGAGTACTAATTTCACCTCCATATTCCATAACAGGACATTTTTGGGTCATGGCACAAGCTTCAACAAGCATACCAAGGTTACATGGTTGCGTTTCTTTAAGCCCATCATCATTGTCAATGTCCGTTGCATGGTCCGCATGGACAACCTTATCCCCGTTAGGGCCTACAATATAAGATGACGTGACCTGTATCAACCAATGTTTGATATAAGTGTGGACACGAACGATTATTTGAGTTTAGTATAAACATTGGAGGTAAACTGAAAAGTAAATACAAACCTTTGGATCATCGGGAGTAACGTCATGGTCGTTTGTGGTGGCACAACTTTTAGTATGTTCAGGATCAACAACAGCATAATTATTAAGACTCAATAGTTGATGTACTTTTGAAAGTCTGCTTTTCACAGTCATAAACACATCAAGTACAAAAGTTGTTTCTGACCGAATTAGATCCGTTTTCTATCATCAAAACTTTTATTTCCAAATCATAACTCACGAAATAGCCCCCCTGTCGAATGAGTAGTTCCAGTTTGTGCAACATTTAAATTGAAATCGTCCATGCACAAGTTTAAATTGAAATCATCCTCGAATTCATTGAATGCTCTGCATCTTGTAACCATCGGTTGTGTCTGGAACAGACAAACCATCTATAAATTGGGCGCTGGCAATACACCACGGTTGCTTCATTTCAGCTTGTCTTGCTGAAAGTTCAGCAATAGAGTTGAATCTAACAACAACAACAAAAAATGAAATTACTCATATCATGTGAACAAATTAGGAAGTTAGTGTTCAGCAATGTATGACTGTGTGAATCATCCAGTCCAAAGTACAACAGTCGGTTTCGAAACTTTGAAAGTTCTGACCAAGCAAGACCACGTGGAATCACCTTGTTGTCTTTCACCCACCAGCGTGAGCTTTTAGGATAAGTCTCCAAAATCCAAATGCTGTAATAGCCACAACTATCATCTTTAAAACGTGTACTTATGCAGCTATCGTTTTTGAAAATGTTTCAAGGTTTACCAAGTAAAGGTCACCTGTTTAGGATGAAACAAGACCTTTATGGTTACAATTTAAAAAATAAATCACAAACTAAAATGTGTTATAACATTTTTGTTATCTAAATTATGGGTAACTTTTATGTTACTTGTATACAGAACAAAACACCATGATTTCATAACAATAAAACAACAACATTAATTTTAGGTACTTTTGAAATGAATAAGTAATAACACAACAAAATAGAATCAAAAGCAAACTACAGAGAATTAAAACCTTGAAAGCCACGCGAACCCGTATAGATTGTATGTGGCACTGAACTTTGGGTTTTTTATTTTAATTTAACGGATGATCTTTTACTGTGAATATGAACAATATTGATAGTCCTTTGATAAAATTTATGCCACATATATTCACCCCAAGAAAATACATTCCAGGCTTCAAAATCATCAACCAAGGACAATAAGTGATTATGGGCGTAATTCCATCTTCTTTTCCCATAAACACCAGCTCTGCAGCTACCATGAGACACACCCTACAGCATCCTCCAGAAGAGATAACCACCTTTTCCCATCCTTTTTTCCGTCATTAACAATTTCCAAAAGATCAATTGCATGTACATTTGTTATACCATTACTCTTTTCAGAAATACAGATCGAAAAATGCGCTAGATCGTTTAATAGGTTTTGAAACTTTGCCAAATCGAAACCCTGTTATCAGACAAAATTCTTTCCGGCTAAACCTTAACGAACGATCCCCAATTGGGAATTTTAGTGGAGGGGATCAGAGATGTTAGAAACATATACCTGGTGTTGCAAAACATAGTGCATCAAAAGGCAGTCATTCTCGCACGACTTTATATCCAACCATGGACCAAATACTATTTGCCTGAACAACCTTTCACGGTTTTCATTCTTTGACAAACAGATTTTAATATCTGGCAGCAACTTCAATGTAGAACGAACTGCGATTTTACAATTGTACAACTTTAATTTTGTCATATGGAATTATAGAGTAAAATTAATTAGGGTTTAAATTTGTGAGTGTGTGCGCGTGATGTAGAAGAAGACGTTTAATTTTAGAAGCTGTTAGAAATTGTACAAGAAGATGTTTGATTGTGTGTGTACGCGCGTGATGTTGTGTGCGTTATTATTATTAGTTTTATAATACAACCAGTGTAAAATGACCATATTATCCTCGTGTATAAATACAAGTTGCCCAATATTATATAGTTGCCCAAAAATACAATTTGGATGCCCAAAAAACAATACCTTACAATACATGACATATACTCTCAAAATACGTACTTCAGTCATACCTTTGTCGGACACATGGCACCTCATGGTTGGATACCAGGAAATCGCTGGGCCTGTCCATTTCATTCGGGCAAAAAAAAAAGTGCGTGGTCCGGAAAGTGATACAAACCCCGAACCGAAAACTTCAGTTTTTAAGAAATACAAACCGTTTGGTTTCGGTTTTTTTAGTTTCGGCTTTTCAGTTTTTTTATTAAAACAGTTCATTTCGATTATTTTTCGATTTCCTTGTTTCGCGTTTGAATGTACCAATATCATGTGCGACTTTAAGGCTTTCTTTTCGATTCTTTGTTTCGCTTTTGAACTTACTAATTTCATGTGCGACTTTCAAGTTTTCTTTTTGATTTTTTGTTTCGTTTTTCAATCACATGTTCATCCTTTTTGTTGCTAAGCTCATCCTCGCTACTACTTTTAGGTTTCAAGATTCGGGTAACTTATGTTTTGTTGGAGTTATATAATATGACAATCAAATATAAAACACATATACATCAAAGAAAACATGTGGAAGCGTATAGGAACGATTAATGAATAATTAATTAACAAAACATAAAGTATGCGTACCTTTATTGATTCTAGCCGGACAAGAATCAAATCCACAAAACTAGCAAGTGATGAACCCTAATTAGCGTTTATAGCATTATAAGAATTACCCCTTACCGATTTTGTAATTCAATCCAAGAAACTAACAAAAGTATGTTAGTACCACTTTCTTGTACACACGTACTAAATCAAGTTAAAGTAATGCGAGTTTTAATCACACGAAAAAATTTGGTTTTGGAAAACAAGTGTGTCGACACCCTTGGGAGGTGTACGATCGATTCAAGCAAAAAAAACACACAAACAATTTAGGTTTTTAGCTTATGAGTACAAGAGATGCAAAACCAAGACCATAAGCCTTGTATATATACTCAACATAACTAGGTGAACAAGTTGAGTTTGGGTTGGGTTGGGAATCCCCTTTGGCTGATCGGTTGGCTATCCCAAAGGGATTCCTGAACCTTCCCAATCTCTATTTTGCAATCTAGTCCTTCCAATTAACATTTAACGATCGTTAGTCCATTACACTTAATTA
This sequence comes from Chrysanthemum makinoi, assembly GCA_910596185.1. Taxonomy (NCBI): domain Eukaryota; kingdom Viridiplantae; phylum Streptophyta; class Magnoliopsida; order Asterales; family Asteraceae; genus Chrysanthemum; species Chrysanthemum makinoi. The sequence goes on from OU343218.1 coordinate 148,547,910, forward strand.
ACTTAACGTCCGTTATATTATTTCATGTAATTAATAAATAAATATAACATTTACATTTAATTATTAACTTTTATTCTCATACGTAAAGCGTGCAATCTCGTGGTCTCGAGTTCGATCATAACTCACGACTACTAATTTATATCCATAAAACTAACAGCTCCCACTTGGATATATCTTAATAGAGTGATCACATCGGTTAGCGTCTAGCAACACTTCGATGCCTCTAGTACAACTCGAGCAAGGCTCCTGGAAAACATTTTAATGATTTCTCATTATTATTATCCTTTTGTTTCTAATACCATGTTAAATAAAGATATGGAATTAAGTCATTCTTTATTCAACTATTCTGTTTCTCGTTTTAAGTGACTGACCAAGATTACCAAATCTTTTGAACATATTCAGGGGAGATTTTGGGTGCGGCCGCACAAACATCTTGTCAACCCTACGAGGGCCCCAGCAGTATTAAACTCCAAATAAATTTGAAGGAACATATTCTATCTTGACTACGAGACTAACCCACAAACTTTGCAACACTTCTGGAAACAACCCTTATGACTACCAGTTACGTATAGCGTTAAGTTGCCGCACAGAAATGCACTACATTTGTGACACTTATCTGGTATCTCAAGTCTGAGGATAACTATTCACAATTTACTTATAACAATATCCACAAAGTAAATTATGTAGTTGGGATAAGTCCTATATTTAATTCATTGAATATCATCTGAAATTGGTATGCATTCTCATCAATATACTTTCAAGTATATTCTACCACATCTCTCAGATTTGTCTTAGTTTAATGAAACTCCCATATCATTAATTGACAACAGAAAATTTAGAATAACTTATTTACTCATAGATTAAACATGCAAATATAGGACAACAATATTACAAATGAAAATAAACATAATCAAAATATTATTTCATCAAAATAATAAATGTTTACAATATCCTTTGTCCAAATACTAATCACAGTTTTGCATGAAACTATTAGCTAAACGAAGTCCAATTTCATTGGCAAGTCCAATAAGCTTTTCTCTAGGTAAAGCCTTAGTGAAAGGATCAGCTAAGTTGTCTCTGTGAACTTTAAATAGATTAATTTCACCTTCGCGGACTTGTTCCCGAACATAGTGATACTTCCGTAAAAAATGTCAGGTGCCCTTCATGACTCCCAGTTCATTGGCAAATATGATTGCAGCGATTGTCACAATACATATCAATAGCGACTCATTGAAGGCGTAACACCAACCCTGAAATGAATTTCCTAATCAAACAAGACTCCATTGCAGCTTCGAAGCGGCTATGTATTCGGCCTCTGTCGCAAACATCGCCATGGTACTCTGCTTCTTGCTCTTTCAGTCAACTGCTCCTCCATTGATGACAAAGACATAACCCGTCTGAGACTTCGTATCATCTTTATCACACTGCCAGGACGCATCACAGTAACCTGTAACATCAAGCTTTGTGTCTGGATTTCCACCATACACTAAAAACATGTCTTTCATATTTCTAAGATACTTCAAAATATGTTTAACAGCAGTCCAGTGAAGTTCACACGGATTCTGTTGATATCGACTGGTCATGTTTTGAGCGAACGCCACATCTGGCCTTGTGCATCTCATAGCATACATAATAGATCCAACTGCCGAAGCATAAGGAACTTTCTGCATGCGTGCCACTTCAGCAGGTTTTGAAACACACATATCGCTACATAAGCCATGCTTTACTTCCATTGGCAAATATCCTTTCTTGGAATTTTGCATATTGAATCTCTTCAATATTTTATCAATGTAAGCGCTTTGACTTAAACCAATTAACCGCTTTGACCTATCTCGGTAGATCTTGATTCCCAGAATGTATTCAGCTTCTCCTAAATCCTTCATGGAAAAACATTGTCCAAGATATGCCTTAACATTTTGCAAACTTGGAATGTCTTTTCCCATAATTAATATGTCGTCGACATAAAGGATAAGAAAAATTACATCAGTACCACTAACTTTGTGATATACACATGGCTCATCAAGATTTTGAATAAATCCATACCTTTTGACTTCTTCATCAAATCTCTTATTCCATTGCCTCGATGCTTGCTTCAATCCATAAATGGACCTTTGAAGTTTGCTTACACGGTTTAGAAATTGTGGATTCGCGAACCCATCAGGTTGCTTCATATAGATGTCTTCATCTAAGCGACCATTCAAGAAGGTAGTTTTGACATCCATCTGCCATATCTCATAGTCATAGTACGCTGCTATAGCTATGAGAATTCTAATAGCTCTAATGTCTGCTACAGGAGAAAAGGTCTCCTCTTAATCTATGCCAAAAGTTTGAGTAAAACCTTGCGCAACTAGAAGAGCTTTATAGATGTGTACATTGCCATCCATGTCAGTCTTTATTTTATAGAGCCACTTACTTCCAACCACCTTAGAGTTTGGAGGTAAGTCAACCTTTTCCCAGACTTCATTATCTCTCATAGATTGCATTTCCCCATTCATTGTAGCTTGCCATTTTTCCTTTTCAGGACTTGCCATGGCAGCTCTATAATTAGTAGGCTCTCCAAGATCTCCTAATATAGTTTCCTCAACCTCTACGTTAAGACATAGACGTTCAGGTGCACCACGTAGACCTTACGATCTACAGCGGGAATCACTTCAACTTCGGTGGAGGACGGACTATCAGGTTCTACTGGGAAGTACGTTAGTGTTTTGAAAGGTAATGTATCTTCTTGATCATCTTTCAGATCATAAACTCTCCCACTGAATTCTTGAGATACGAGATCTTTTTCAAGAAAATCTCCATGCCTAGCAACAATTACTTTATTTTCAGTTGGATAGTAAAAGTAGTAACCCATAGTTTCCTTAGGGTATCCTACGAAGATACACTTTACAAGTCTTTGTTGGAGTTTATCTGCTGAGTCACATCTAACATACGCCTCGCAACCCCAGACCTTTAAATAAGACAAGTTAGGAGCTTTACCATGCCATATTTCATATGGTGTCTTATCAACCTTCTTTGTGAGAACCATATTTAGAATGCGAACAGCTAATTCTAAAGCATAATCCTAAAAGGATAAAGGTAGAGTAGTAAGATTAAACATAGATCGTATCTTGTCCAAAAATGTACGATTTCTTCTCTCAGATACACCATTTTGTTGTGGAGTATATAGAGATGTGATATTCTGAACAATTCCATTCTCAGCTAAGTAATCTTTAAACTCTTGGCTTAGATACTCGCCTCCTCTAATAGATCGAAGAGCTTTAATCTTCTTTCCCAATTGCAGCTCTACTTCTGCTTTGAAAACCTTAAATGTTTCAAACACCTCATGTTTATGCTTAAGTAAATAAACATAACCATAAAGGCTGAAATCATCAGTAAAGGTTAAGAAGTAGCTAGCACCTCTCTTTGACACATGTCTAAGTGGTCCACACACATCAGTATGAATAAGACCAAGTAGATCAGACGCCCTCTCCATATTGCTATGAAAAGGTTTCTTCGTCATCTTCCCAGATATGCATGACTCACATTTATCAAATGATTCATCATTGATATTTTGCAAAATCCCTTCGTGTTGTAGCTTTTGCATGCGAGCCTTGCCTATATGAGCAAGTCTATAATGCCAAAGATAAGAAGAATTTAAGTCCAACTTCATTTTCTTATTCATGTTAAACATTGAATTATTATAGTTGTTAGATTCATTTCCAATCACATCAATTTCAAACACAACATTCACAGTAATCGCATTAAAATAAAATACACCATTTAAAGAAACAGAAATTCCATTACGTGAAATCGTATAAGTAAAACCATCATCCAACAATACTGGAAAGGAAACAACACCTCTAATTATAGAAGGTGCATAATAACAATTGTTTAATAACAATATTAAGCCTGAAGGCAATACTAAACTAAACACTCCTATGGCTTCAACAGCTGCAGGTGCCCCATTGCCCACATGCAGATATTGCTCCCCATAGGCCAGCTTCCTCTCCACTCTAAACCCCTGCAGTGTATTACAAATGTGAATACCACATCCGGTATCATATACCCAGGAATTTTTATGATTTAGAGTAAATAATTCAATTACAAATAAGTTACCTGAAGGACCGGCGCCCGAGGACCCAGCATACTTCAAATTATTTTTCCGCAATTCATCAAGATAGAGAGCACAATTTCTCTTCCAATGCCCAACGACCTTGCAGTGGTGGCATGCTTGTTCCTTTTTAGGATTTTCCTTCCTAGGAGTAGGGTTCTTCTTGGGTTCTGGTTGATAGGCCATAACTTGTTTACCCTTATCAACTTTCCCTTCTTGTTGTTCGCACACTGCGGTCTTGGCTTATTAATCCTTCCACCATGAATAGCAAGTACCTGGGAGTAGAGCCTTTTGAGGTAACCCTTTTCATAATCAATTAGCAATGCGTGTAGGTGATGCTTGTCTTCCCCAAGCAGTGCATATTGAAGTTCCGAACAAAACCATTGAAATCCTTGTTAAGGGATCTGTTGATCAAGTTCACGGCAATGTCATTTTCATAAACTTTGCCAAGTGCTTATAATTGGTCCATGTATCCTTTCATCTCCAATACATGAGCACTTACGGTTTACCCTCTCCCTGCTTGCAGCTGTGAAGTGCATCGATCAAATCATAAATTTCTACAGCCGCATGTTTCTCAAACATAGTTCTGAGTTCATTAAGCATGTTTTATGGGAAATATTTTTCAAACTGCTTTTGGAGAGCAAATTCCATCGCTCCTAACATCAGGCAAGCCACATCATTATAACGCTTGTACTCAATCTTCCACGCAGCTTTCTCCTCGTTAGAGGCGTTAGGTTGTGGTTCATCAGGGCAAGGCGTGTACAGATAATCCAACCGATCAGCAACTCTACAGACAATTCTCAAATAGCGGTGCCAATCATTGAAATTCTTAGAGCCAGTTAACTTTTCTCGATCAAAAAAGCTTTTGAACGCGGAACTTAGTGCAATGTTAGTGTTATCGTTGTTTTGAGCAATTTCTACAGAAAAATTTCAAGTATTAGTATTTTCGATAAGACAATTTTTCAAGAAAATAAAATATACCCAAGGTAATATAAACATATGACCATATAATTTTCTCGAAAACTAGGATCCAAATTATCATAGATTCATTACATCAGTTGATCTGCTAGTACTAAAAGCATATAATAAGGTAATCTGTCGAACAATAATTGGCAAACAATTTCCAATTCCTAGATCATTATGGGATTTATATTTTCCAACGCTATTGCAAATATAAACATGTTTTATCCCCATCTTGTGCCTTGAGTCCAGGTCTCACTTACTACTCAATTTAAGTCTTCTAACTTAAAGAACTGCAAATATGTTCATGTAAGGTCTGACTTTACATAAATATTTACCTTTCTATCACAATTTCGCCAAGTTCCCACATGACGTAAATTGCAACTTCAAGTGTTCCTTTAACTAGATGGCACAAACTTAATTTATAAAGGGTACTAGTTTTGATTTATGGTGTCAAACCAAATATGTACAAAGATGTCATGCATTCATCTTGTAGCATAAATTTTAATAAAAAACTTTTTATTAACCAATTCATAAAGATCAAATTATCAAAGTTTTGATTGAGGTATTTGTTTCGCCATTCAAGAAATTTACCTTTAATTATCGTCCATTATATTGTACTTTTGCATAAGTCTAAAGACTTAGTATTTCGGATAATTACCACAAAAGTGGTGCATTTAAAGCTAATTCGCCCTTAAGATGATTTTGTACTAATAGCCTACTTGGTAACTCCAATTTGACTCGCAAAGAAGCGGAGAATTTGGTAAGCGCTGAAGCTATGACCTCCTTCTTTCGGGTCACAATTCAATGCGCTCCCCTCCTTGTACCCCTCACACAGTCCGTCAAATTGGGTGAGCCATTCTCACTTTTTATACCAAAATCATCAATCAATTAAACTTTTGAAACAACTAATCAAATTTCACCACTGTTTAGTCCAATTTATTTTTCTATTCAAAATTACCCTTTGCTTAAACTTGTCACACATAATAAACAAACAAGTAAACAATAAAAAAATAAATAACTAAAAACAATGCGCACATAACTAACAATTAATACGTGTAAACAAGTAGCCACATGCAACTTATTTGATAAAACCTACTAATAATCAATGTCTATGTTAATTAATGTATATATTAACCAGGGCTTTCACTCGCACAATTGAAAGTGAGCCACATACATCGACGAATCGATTGCGTAAGCTATAATTAAAAATATACCAAATTACACATAATTGATTCATTAATATATTATTGGAGTCTTCCACAATTCAAGATTTATCAAAACAAACATGTGATAAAATATCTTAACAATTAAAGATTCAAGCGACCATCCATGACGAACATGCATGTATCATCATGGATATAACATAACAATTATTCAATTAAGTCACAAGATCGCAGACAATTCCATGTCACATAACACTTTATTCATGAATATATCACGTAATAAATATATTAATTCTAGGTTTCGATATGGTTAACATAACTTTTAATATAAACCCTAAACTAATTTAAAATAAAAATCGACTAAATTTTTTTTAGGGTTTCGACCCATAAAAAAATTTTGGTCGATCCATAAAAAAAAATTAATCAAATTAGGGCAAAAGCCCTAACCCTAAATTAAGGTTTACATAATCATAACCAAAGACATAGAACAATATATCAAACAGCATACAATATTCGTTTTTTACGTGTTTAGTAATTAATTACTCATTAAACCGATGACTCTGATACCACTGTTGGAATTATGTAACAAGAAAATCAAATATAAAACACATATACATCAAAGAAAACATGCGAAAGCGTATAGGAACGATTAATGAATAATTAATTAACAAAATATAAAGTATGCGTACCTTTATTGATTCTAGCCGAACAAGAATCAAATCCACAAAACTAGCAAGTGATGAATCCTAATTTGGGTTTATAGGATTATAAGAATTACCCCTTACCGATTTTTTAATTCAATCCAAGAAACTAACAAAAGTATGTTAGTACCACTTTCTTGTACACACGTACTAAATCAAATTAAAGTAATGCTAGTTTTAATCACACGAAACAATTTGGTTTTGGAAAACAAGTGTGTCGACACCCTTGGGAGGTGTACGATCGATTCAAGCAAAAAACACACACAAACAATTTAGGTTTTTAGCTTATGAGTACAAGAGATGCAAAACCAAGACCCTAAGCCTTGTATATATACTCAACATAACTTGGTGACAAGTTGAGTTTGGGTTGGGTTGGGAATCCCCTTTGGCCGATCGGTTGGCTATCCCAAAGGGATTCCGGAACCTTCCCAATCTCTATTTTGCAATATAGTCCTTCCAATTAACATTTAACGATCGTTAGTCCATTACACTTAATTAACTTAACGTCCGTTATATTATTTCGTGTAATTAATAAATAAATATAACATTTACATTTAATTATTAACTTTAATTCTCATACGTAAAGCGTGCAATCCCGTGGTCTCGAGTTCGATCCTAACTCACGACTACCACTAATTTATATTCATAAAATTAACATGTTTTGCGATGAAAATAGTGCAAATGGTGGTGTATAGATCAAGGTGTTGTACCTGATTAAGTTTACCAAATTCTTCAAGAATTTTACCCTTAAATGAGGTATGACTCAAAAGAGCTAAAGTGAATCCCTTAATGAGGTAGTTCACTTTCTTTATGTCCATGTTTGGTCCATAGTTGTTGTAAGTTTAATGTCTTGGTGTCGTAAGTGTAGGGTCATAAGTGTAGAGCCACTTGCCGATAGTGTAGTGGTATCGTTGTGTTAGTTTAGAGTTTGATGTAATTCTAGCTTTTTAATACTTTTTATCATCTATATAATATATATATTTGTCTTGAGAGAGAGGGGAAAAAAAGTTTCCCTGAAATCCAATAAAATAAAACCATATAAGGTACTACGTATTTAATTCGGGCAATTCACAGTTTAGGTTATTGTAAGATAAAGAAATTAACATCTAAGTGGATGACCAAACACCTTAGATCAACCATGTTACAAGTGATTCATTGGATACAAGAAGCTGCAAGGCAACTTCAAGCAAGACCTGTTTATTACTTTACCAGTGCTTAGTTAAATGTAAAATAGCTTAGTTCAAGTAAGTTAATTTATGGGATGACCCGTAAACATATCCAAACTAAGAATGGTGAGGCTTGATAACGTATTAAACGACCAAATTCATTGAGAATACTACCATCAACTGACAAAGCATTAGGCTTTTAATTACAAGTCTCTAATTCAGATAATTTGAACTTGAAGTAGGTCAGTAATTCCTGAAGAGACTAAACAAAGAAACCTTAAAAGTAGTAAATCTTGGTTACTCTAGCTTGATCTTTTTATTGCATAGCAGAAACCATGAAATCTTGGTTACAAATAGAACATAAAAATTTTCATTCAAAAGACAGAGGTTACATATGACAACCCAAAAGCTAAACAAATACTACTACTAACTAATCTTGCTCTACATGTGAGCACCCAAAAGCTAAACAAATAATATTACTAACTAATCTTACTCTTGTTAGTCTTTCTCTTGGTCTTGCTCTTGAAGGCGAGTAATGTCAACACCAACTCGATCACCACCCTCGAAGCCTTGGGTGTCAACTTCTAGACCTCCATGAACAAATTTGGCATGACAAGTCTTGCCACGCCAAATTTGTTCAGGGAGGGTTGGAAGTGGACATCCAAGGCTTCGAGGACGGTGATCGAGTTAGGGATGACAACACTCTCCTCCAAAAGCAAGCGGTGACAGAGAAGAGAAGCGAAGAAACGGTTTAAGAAAACCGGTAACTACAAGCATCTTGTTGTGGTTGTGGGTTTGAGGTCTTGAGAAGAACTCGAACATGATGGTGACCAAGGCAGACGATGTCGTACCATTTTCTAGATCGATGCTTGGAAACAAGGCGTATGATAGTGTCCCTCGAGAGTTGATTTGGAGAACTCTTATTGACAAGGGAACACCAAGGAGATACGTGAGTGTCATTAAGGATATGTATGAAAGGGTTAAGACCCGTGTAAGGTCCACCGTGGGGATCTCAGAGTTTTTTCCTGTGAAAGTTGGGCTACACCAGGGATCTGCTTTAAGCCCCTACCTTTTTGCCTTAATTCTAGATGAATTATCTCAAGGGATACAAGATGTCATTCCGTGGGCATGATATTTATCTCTGACGACATTGTGCTTAGTGGCAGAATGGGTATCTCTCCACCCTCGGAAGGGTTAACACGAGCTATAGCGAAAGGCAGTGGACGGCGAATTTCGGCTCGAGGCTGGAGGGAGGCCCTTGAAGCCAACGGGCTTCGGGTGAGCAGAGAGAAGACCGAATAACTGAGATGTGAGTTTGGGAGGAGTGAGTCAGACCACCACGAGGATATTCGTATCGGAGACCAGACCCTACCACCCAAAGAGACCTTTAGATATTTGGGATCGATGATTCACAAATCAAGGAAGATTGATGAGGACGTAACCCACCGGATCAGAGCTGGTTGGGCGAAATGGAGGGCGGCGTCGGGTGTCCTTTGCGACAGGAACGTCCCCTTAAAGTTAAAGGGGAAATTTTATAGGGTGGCGATTAGACCGGCTATGTTATACGGGTCCGAGTGTTGGCCCATCTCCAAAGTCCTTGCTAACAGGGTAGAGGTGGCTGAACTGAGGATGCTAAGATGGACTTGTGGTAAAACCTTGCTTGACATGATCCCGAACGGAGTTTTCAGAGCAAAACTGGAAGTCGGAAATATTATTGCGAAGATAAGAGAAGGAAGGTTGAGGTGGTTCGGTCATGTTAGGAGGAGGCCTCAAACAGCACCGGTTAGAAGGGTCGAGACGCTGGTTGTAGATGGCGTGAGAAGAAGGGGCAGACCCAAACTCAGGTGGGAGGATAGACTTAAGCTTGACATGGCGGAGCTTCACTTGTAGGAGGACATGACCTCAGATAGGAAAGGGTGGAGAGATAGGATTAGGATATGCGGTTAGCCTTGGCTTGGGTCTTTGTGGGTTTAGATGGGTTGGGTGGGATAGTCTTTAGGCGTCTCGTTGTTTTTGGTGCCTCCCTTTCTTGCTTTGTCGTAGTTTTAGGCCCCGTGCGCTGCTTCGTATTGCTCTGTGTTTGTTTAGGCTTGCTTGCTTTTATTGCCCCGCTTTGCTTTTGGTGCTCTGTTTTTCTGCTCTGCCTTAACTTTAGGACTGTGCGTTTTCTTTTGCCTTGCTTTGTTGCTCCCGTAGGTCATACTGCTTTTCTTAGTGCTTGTCTTTTGATGCCTTGCATTGTTTTGCTTGCTTTCCTTCCTGCTTGTGCCGGTCATCTTCTGCTTTCTGCTTTCTTTTCTTTTCTTTCTCACCCACACACTCTGCTCTTGCCGGAGGTCTCGTTGGAAGCAGTCTCTCTACTTTCGGGTTTATCCTGGGACAGGGGTAGGATCTGTCTACATTTTACCTCCCCCATACCCCGCCTCGGTGGGATTGGGTATGTTGTTGTTGTTGTTGATGATGATACTTGGAAACAAGATTTATCGAGGCCTTATAGCTTGTTTTGAGTAAACGTTCAGCACCACCACCAAGTGTGGTCTTGAGCAAAGTGGCGAGTAGTACCACCGAATAAAAGTGTTGGACAAAATCAAAGGCCATGCTTATTGTGATATAAAGAGAAGCAGGTGGAGAAGGTATGATTTGAGAATGTGTGTGTTAAAGGAGAGGGTTTTGGGTAGATAGATATGAAATAAATATACCGGCAATCATGACCCTAAAATTGGGTCATCTCTTTTAACCAAGGGTAAGGTCCAACGTTGTGGTTACTATATAGGGAATGTCTCTCTTTAGTACGTATAAACTCGCACAAAACAAAGCTACATGGTCCGACAAGAAACAATGAACCCAAACCACAATGTGACAACCTGTGAATGGTTTAACGTTGAGGAATGTCATAGAATGGTTTAACTGAATCTTACTTCCAAGAACTTATACAACACAAAGTGTTACATACTTACATGTGCAAACATTGTTACTAATAATAGACTTTATTTTTATAGCATAGGTTCAAAGCACACAATTATTTACATGATATTTGAACCAAAGACAATAAAAAAGCCAAAACAGAATGAAGAAGACGTACAAAGATTATATCACAATAAACATCAAGATAGACATACTATAATTAAATCAATCCCTGATGTTCTCTCAGAACCTACATAAACATATATAGTCATATGAATCAATGTAGCATGCATGCATATGATTTTTATACTTCATCTTCGTTCCTCAAAACCTTCGCCTCGTTCTTCTCTTATAGTGGCCAACCTAGGTGCACAAGACGGTTTCATTGCAGGGACAATTTGCAACGGTATAGTTTCTACTAACAAAGATTTTGTCACTTGCGCCATCCTCATAGATCTTGCCATGTCATTCAACGTCATCATGTTGGTACGTACTTGATTTCTTAAGTATTTACAATCTCTTTCTCTCGATCTACTGATCGATCGATGAAAACCAAACGCAGAAAGAGAAGAGAGATTCGATACCTTATTTCGACGTTAAAAGAAATGATGAGAACCGGTTTGAAGAGAAATGAATCAAACTATCTCAGTATTTATAAGCATAAAGGTTGGTGGGTCGTAACTATCAACCATTAGAAAAATATCTATGTATTAGGAGAATGAATGGTTTAGAGAAAAACCAGGTGTGCCAATGTGGGGTTCGTTTTTTTTTGTTCCTATATACTCATGTCTAAGGAAACGATATTGGACGGTTTTAAAGAAAGCCATGTGTCGAAAATTAACACGAATTCCTTACATAATGCATGGAAGTATTTAAGACGCTCAATTTATCTTTGTCATTGTCTTCTAGTGATACAAAATATCAACCGAACACATCATATATGGCAAACGTGTAACGAATGTAGTACAAATAATTGAGTTTCTTGTTTAGTTGTGATGTACACATCACCCGCCACAATTAACTAAGGGCCCGCTTGGTTCAGAGTAAGGGAGAAAGGGAAAGGGAATGCAAAGGAATAAGTGAGGTGGGTAATCAATCTTTTACCCTTCAATTTATTCTATAATGGTTCATTACCAATTACGGGGTAATCAATCCCTTTACACTCCCTAACCAAGCACTAAATAATGAGTGAGGTGGGCTCTTTTGAATGCCTTACCCATTCCCCACCCCCCTTAACCCCCCAACCAAGCACCCCCTAAGTCTTTGTTGACGTTTTTTGATACGTATAGTACATTGGGTCTTTCTAGAACTATGGTAGGACAAGACACTCATGTGTTACTCATCTTTTTAATTACCTCGCGATATTCCTATCAGGCAATATTATGTTCTGCTCGAACGAGTTTGTAGGTTAAGTCATTAAGTTCTTTTTTATTATAAATATCGATTAATAACATATAATATTTTATGAGGAATTCATTGTTCAATATGGTATTATGAGTGGATCACATCCTAAACCTAGTCGGCAATCTTGAGTTGCCAACTTTAAGCCATTTTGTCAAACCCTAGCCGCCGTCGTTTATTCATTTTTTGAAATTAAAAACGTTGTTTCGATCAGAACTACTAAACCGCTAAGAGTTAACTGGTCATCAGCGTTATTGGCTTTGTAATTAAATTCCGAAGAAAAGCATATCGGAATCGTTGCCATAGCCCAGAATAAGCGCCGTCACGCGCCAAAACAAGCCGTAGGGTTTTAAAAACAACATTAGCTCATTATTTTGCTTGTAACTCTCAAAAAGATTAGAGTTAGCCGGCTCCTTCAACGATAGTGGATTCATGATTAATTCCGAATAAAAGGGAACCGGAATCGCTGACTCCATGGTCAGACGTTCCGTCACGTGCTGTTATAAGTCTTGACATTTGCCTAAAAAATCACTCTTTTTCTGACTACGTTTATCCACTGCGATTAGGTGTTAACGAAATCTTGCTATTTTATCAATAAAACTATCTTTATTTTTATTTTTTTTTTGTTTGGTTTTATTTTTAAATAATTTTAGTTTTATCCAATTCAAGCTTTCGCGATTTCGGCGCTCGAATTGCGAGGGTGTATTGGGCAATATTATGTTTGGCCCAAGCCCGTTGTGGGTTCGGTCATTAGGGTTCTTAATATCGATCAATAAAATATAACACCTTATGGGAAATTCATTGTTCGACATATTTATCTTTGAAATAGAACGCATTTTCATACCCTAAGTCTATAGGACGATTTCCAGAGGCAACACGACGAGTTCTAGGGCTCATAACATCATGAGATCAAGGAATTACACATCATAAACATTAGTTTACTTCAATTTGATCATTATGTCTTTGCTTAATTTATCAAAATCGATTGTTATTTGCTTATTTTCTGTAATGGATGGCTTAGCATCTTAGTACTTGCCTTGTTATGTTTTTATTTAATCAGTGACATATTTGTTACATTCATTCTAGTTTGTTGTGGATAATTCATATCGCGTGTATAGACTTACGCCCTTACATTTACCATGAATACGTGTTGATAGTAATGTATTAGTAGGTGACCATATGAAAATATAATTACTTGATTCATCAAAATACCTAGCAAGTAACCTATAGTGGTTAGGACCATGACCATTGGCCTGACGACGTTAAAAGTGGTAGATAATAGGGTTTAAGATTTTTGAACGGTAATTAGGAAAATTACTTAGTAATTAAGTGCCTGGCAAACACATATAAAACATTGTCATATAGATTAGTTGATAAGCTTAATGATTGGTAGATAACTGGGATGCGGCGTATGTAGTTATAAAAAGATGCATGTAGGGAGTCCCAACCGTATCACACCTACACTACTTAAGACTTACTAGAACATTTCTAAATGAACACTGCACACACATTCATGTCATTGATAGGATAGATGATTAGCAAGGAGAGCACGTCTTTCTTATCATTTTCTATTTCGTTTTATTTACTTTTTGTTATTTTAGTAATTTAATCAATTAAATAATCATGTGGATTTAAAACATGGTTGTCATATTAGTTTAATTTACTTGATTACACTTGAATTACCCTCGCTCCAGCGAACGACTCGGTCTTACCGAGTCTATATACACGAGCGGGTACACTGCCCGAGAGTGTTGGTGACGCCTCACTTAGATTCGTATATAAATTATTAAAGTAGATTTCACACATCAGGTTTTTGACGTCGCTGTCGGGGAATGTTGTGTGTTATTTCAGTGTTTGAAAGTAAATTAGTTATGTGTTTGTTTTGATTTTTATTTATTTTGTGTGTTTTGCTGATTTCAGCTTTTGCAGGCCTATACGGCGTATACTGAATTCATAGTATACGGCGTATAGAAGTTATGTTTGTTTAAATTCGTGTTTCGGACTGTATGTGGCGTATAACCTTAGCTGTATACGATGTATACTGCCCTTATATGGTGTATAGACAATTATGTACATACCTCTTATCCAAGTTCTGTTTAAGTTTTTAAATTTTTCATATTTTTTTTCATGTTTTCTTGTTTTATTCTTTTTGTACTAATACTCGTTTGGCTGTGTTTTAGTTAATATACATCAATGGGTAACAAACTAACAACTGATGAGGTGTGATTTCATACGTTTTTTAGAGGTCATTTAGCCTCTAAACTCGTATACTTTTGATCATGTATTGCCCTAGATTGCTTCTATTTGAGTTTTAGGTATTCGAGAGAGCAAACGCTGAAAGTGTACAAGTTTTGGACTCGATTGAACGAAGAACCAAGAAAGAACAACAAATTTAGCAAGGTGACCGGCATAGCTGACGTGATCACCAGTTTAGCCTAGAAAGTGCAATTTCAAGACTTTGTGTGATTGCTCAGTGAGTGAAGAAAGCCTAAGCTAACATCGCCAGGTGCTAGCAGACGGCGTCACAACCAAAGAGTGACGCTGTTACCTATGGCGGTGGAAGAAATGATACCTTAATTGGACGGCGAGCTGACGGCATCACAAACAACAAGTAACGGCGTCACCATCTGTTTTCTATATATACAAACGCATATTTTCCATTATTTTGTGTGAAATATTTGAGGAACTTTTCTATCCGAACCTTAGGCGTTTTATTATCAGTTTTTAGGCTTGCACTTGAAGACCGTATGTATTGTTTAGATGAGTTTTATTCATCAATCAATCAATCATGTTTATCCTTAATCGTTTGATTATGTTTAATTCTTGTTTCTTCATTATTACGCTAGGCTAAACTAATTAGTATTTACATAGAAATGCAAAACCGAGTTGTTAATCACTTATCTATATTGTCTCTTGTTGATGGTGTAGGTGTGTTAAGAGTTGAAAACTGGCTATATCTCGTATCTTATATTGAACGTCCACTAAAACACGTCTAGTTAGTGCTTATATTATAGGTTATTAACTATAACGGATATTTATTACATGGATTAGTTATTAGGTGGGTTATTGACATTCAGATAGGCGTCGCTCACTTAGGCTAGTTCATAGACATGGGACTGACCAACCCGCGATAGGTAATAAAGAATACTCCGCATTGAATTAGACAAGGAAGTGAGAATTCAATAGATTAAGTAAGAAACGGGTATAAAGTAATACAAACTTAGGTAAATACACTTTTCCTCATATAAGAAGTCCCCACGAGTTTTACTTTAATTGTCATTTACTTTTATCGCATTTTAGGTTCATTATTAGTTAAAATACAACTCCCTCAAAACCTCTATTTTACTTGCTTTCATAAAATACATAAAATACCAAAAAGAATCTCATTTCAACCATTAAACTTATCCCGAAATACACTTTGAGCTTACGTTACTATTCTCCTAAAGAACGTTCAACCCCCCGGACTTACCTATACTACACTACAACAATTAGGTACACTGCCTAGGAGGGTTGTAAAATTTGTGTGTTGCAACCCGACACATCAATAACTCTGAGGGCTTGGCGACTAGCAAAGATTGACAAACTGAATCATAAATGCACTAGGGCAACTGAGAAGGTTTATGCAGTACGTGGAAGAAGCCAAATACGGAAACTTTTATGGTAGGCCCTTTTTTAGGAAATGCAGGTTGGTACAGGGTAGGAACACTGGGTTTCTACTCCAGAAATATAAACAGGCATGTGATTGGGGAAAGGAGAACGTCCCTTGAAGACTCTCTACAGAAGTTCATGGATGATTCTACGAGGAGACATGCTGAGAATGAGGAGTTGATGAAAGAACTCAACGCTTCAATCGAGGTTAAAATTTAGTCAGATTCTATTAAGAACTTGGAAAACTAAGTTAATCAAATCACCCAGGTTGTGAAAAACAGATGTGATGGCGCTTCTGACAGGAATCCCGAGGCAACACATGTGAAAATTATAGAATCGAAACTTGATATTTTCAAAGAAATTCCATACCTTGTTGATCCTGATAAACATAATTGTGTTTCTTCTAGTGGTCTGTCTTTTGTTGAACAAGTTTTACATGTTACAGGTCTGGAAAGAAAGTAACACCTTGTGATTTACCGGTGGTGAAACCCATTGTTAAACCATCCACATAGGTTAAACGAGGCGAGGAAGACTGCCGACATAACAAATGCTTGGATAGTATTCAGACACTAGCTATCAACAAACAAATTGTTGAAGCTTTGAAGAATGTCCCTGAGTGTCTACAACACTTAAAGGAATCTATCACCCGGAAATCCAAATTGAAGGCAGTTACTAAGGCAACTTTAAATGAAAGTTGCTCAACGGTGTTGAAAAATAAGCTACCTCGTAAAGAAAACGACACAATGAGATTCACTATTCCTTTTCACATTGGTACATATTAATTAATAATTCTTTGGCAGATTTAGAAGCTAGTGTTAATCTAAGAGCACAAGGCGCCATAACTAACCAAAACTCTTCATTCAGGGCCCACGGGTGCCACATCACTATAACAAATCTCCACATCACTATAACAAACCTCCACAACTAACCTCCCCCCACTCACGAAAAACCTCAACTTACTCAGTTGGGACCCACCACTTACAACTTTATTTTTTTTATTCAAATTTCCAAATAAACTAAATTCATTTCATTAAAATTAAAAATACAATACAACATAATAAAAAACATAAGATACGGTAAAAAGACATACACAACTTAAGAAATACATCAAATTATAACGAAACTAATTATTTGGATTCTGTTGTTGAAATTGTTCCCATTGATGTTGTTGCCAAATATGCTCGATGAGACATCGTTGAAGCTTTGCGTGTTTGCGTTTATCATGTAGTTGGCTTTTCTTCTTTGCATTGCGCAACGGTCAATCCATGTTTGTTGTAAATTTGGTTGCAGAGAAATATATGTTTCGCCAACGTCGGATATCGCATATTGTTGATCTGTCAAAATCATGTTATGCATTATGATGCACGAGTACATGATTCTCCGTAAATTGCCATAGTAAATGCACGCGCCGGTTGGGCAATGATATGCCAACGTCCTTGGAGGAAACCAAAAGCTCTTTCGATATCTTTTTGAGCACTTTCTTGTTTCGCTTTGAATGCGGCATTTTTGGGGTTACTTGCAACTGTAAATGATTTGACAAAAGATGCCCACTCCGGGTAAATTACGTCAGCTAGATAATACCCATGGTTAAATTTACGCCCGTATAATAACCTCATGGGCGATGTCATCAAGCAGGTCGTCGAATAACGAAGAATTATTTAAAACGGTAAGATCGTTATTCGCACCCGCCACCCCAAAAAATGCATGCCAAATCCACAAATCGTATGAAACAACGGATTCAAGCATTATAGTTGGATACTTTTTATCACCTCTGTGAAATTGGCCTTGCCATTCTTTCGGACAATTTTTCCATTTCCAGTGCATACAATCGATGCTTCCCAACATTCCCGGTAGCTTATGAACAATGTATGTGCGTTGTATAAGTGGTGAATGTCATTCTCATCTGGTTTTCTTAAAAACTCCTTCCCATACAAATGGATTATGTACATAGTAAAAAAATCTAGGCAATCGCGTGCACAGTGTTCACCTATTTGTAAATACTGATCTAATGCATCAGCTGATATCCAGTAAGCCAATTGGCGTAGGGCACATGTGCATTTCATAATCACACTAAAACTCATTACACCCCTACTGATGATGTACCCTCCGAACAGCTCGACGGACACCCCTTTGAGATGTGTCGAAGCCCTTCTGTACGAAGGCCCAAGTTAGGTCTCCTGAATGTTCGTTGGCGTCAAACCATTCGTGCACACGAAAGTTACCTACGGGGAATTCGCCATTCGAAGCCTTAAGCCTTTCGGGGTACGGTTTACGAAGCCATAACTTGGTCAAACCCACGATCTCCCTCTTTTTCCTGGCTTTCCCGCCAATTTTGAGAACGTGGGTCACTAAGCCCTAACGGTTACCTACAAACATAGGACGCCCTCATGTTCTCCGACATTAGCGCAGAGGTGCCCTCAAGCCTATTTCTTCCATTATAAATAGGTAGGACGGGCAGAAGGTTATAGTAAGCTCACTTAACACTCTATTCTTTACTCACACTCATTGATATCACCATATGTGACAATTCTCAAATTCAGGTCATTTTACAAACTTTGAAATTTTTACTATTCATCTCGGTAATTTACTATTCATCAGTTACTATTCATCGTTTTTGAAATCGATTTGATATTTTGAGAGGTTATTTCAAAATTTTACTATTCACAAAACACTATTGATTCCCAGAGAAAATTTTATATTTATGATTTTTATTCATCGTTTTTCGTAAACTAGGTTTACGAGTATCTAATTCGCGTAACCGTGAGGGTTAAGCTACATATTCATGGAACATCATTAAGAACATTTCATATAGACTAGAGTTAGTCTACATATCATCAGTAACATCATTTTCATATTAGTTCATGCATGGGTTTGCATATTTCATTAACGTATATTTATTTATTAAATAAACGCTATCGCACGATCATTTATTTTGATCAATTGATCCAACACTTTCGAAAATTGTCCAGATATATTTTTATACTCATTTTAAGATTATAAAAATTATATTATTAGTTTACCCGATGTTTTGAATTTATTTAGTACATATGTATATATATATATATATATATAAATATTTACGACGGTTTACGTAATTTTGATACGATAATTATTTATTCACCCAATACTTGTGAGAAATGTAATTTTATAATTTTTATGACATCGATATATTTTATTTTGTTCCGTTAAAATCAATTTCTAGCCAACTCTATACCTAAAAACATAATATCTAAGCTTAATATACAAGATATCTACACTTAATACATTTTATTACAAGATTATGCATCAAAGACTTTCTTCTCATCCATGTTCCACGCCCCTGTAATGGAAGTTACCAAGTTTGATTTGATTACCTAAATGACCAAAATGCCCTTGTGGCTAGATATTTACAAGACTTGCATTTTATTTCTAAAAATAAACACATACAAACATATTATTAGAAGGTGAAAACACAAAGAAACCCTCTCCTCTTCATCCCTATGATCGGCCACCATCAATCCAAGACCAAGATCATTATTTTTTTTCAAGATCAAGATCATCTAAGTACACTTGTGTGATACTAAAGGGTTTTAGTTAATAATCTCAAGGTTTCACTAAGGTTTCATTCATCTTTTTCATTAAATCATCCAAGTAAGCTTACATATTATTTTTCATAACTTTCATACTCATATTCTTGATCTATTTTATCATTTTAGTACAAAAATAAGCAAGTATTATATGTATTCATACCACTTTTTACTTGTTTTTCTACTTATAATGAATTTTATCTATCCTATAATTATTCCCATGAACTCTATCATTTTTGGTGAATTCTAGGAACCCATGACACCCTAAGAAGGTTTATGGTAGGTTTAGAAAAGCTTTGGTGTTGATTGGAATGTTTTAGAACAAGTTTCAAACAAGAGAAATCGTTTTCGACAAAATATATATAAGGGCTGTCAAATTTTATGAAATCTGGAAACATCAGTGGCTCAGGAGATATTTTGGCTTATATTTTCAGAAAATAGACTTAAAAATGAAACCGTGGCCGCTTGAACGGGTTAAAACGGGTTTATAACGAAAAAGATACGCTATTTTCAAGTTTAACGACGAAAACTAATTTTCTGGAATAGTACTTGCTGTCAAGGGTTTTTCTAAGGACAAAAACGAGTTTTTAACGTAAACTAGAGGAGTCTACTTATCAAAAATATATTAGTATATATTAACACGAAACCAAGGATATATAGATCGTAGAAAACGAGCTTATAATGACCGAGATACAAGCATTTGAAAACCGACGTTCACAACTTATTTCCATCAGCTTTTACCAAAATATTTCTAAGTGTTGAAACTGTCTTTTTGGGTACCCATGATTGGAGCCGTTTTTCTCAATGATCGAGTTGGTTTTGGTAAAAATGTATCTCTGAGTAAAAGTTAATTCACCCGGCCTATTTTCCAAAATGACCAGCCGTTCCTCAAACGGATTTCTAACGAGTAAAATACGACCACTCAAACTTTCCCGAAAACTACCCATAAACTACATTTTTAGCTCAACTACCTCACTTCACCATTATTTTTCTTTATGATCGGAACTCGTAGGGATAAAAGTTCAGTGTTATGACTTTTAGATAATGTTACAAGCTTTCTAAAATCATTGAGTTTGTTTCTTAACACTCGATATTCACTATTTTATGACTAGCTTTTCGAGGCTACTTTCACGAATTATCAAAGTACATTATTTTACGACGAAAAACTATATTTTCTTGATTTATCACTTAACGACTATTGTAGGATGTTGTTTCAACGTAAGTACTTGTAAAGTATTTTATAACATGACGAGATGTCATAAACGTATATTTCGACAATAAATTTCATTTCCAAAAATGTACAAGTGGTATGGATATCATATGAGTTTGCATGCACGACATTGTTTCATGACTTACATTAGAACATATCATTTATATTAGGTTGCAGATAGAGATTGCACCTCATTTCAGTGTATCCACTTTTGTCATCATAATCATTGCATCAGGTGAGTTCGTAGCCCCAATTTTACTCGTTTAATCATTTTACAAACTCTTTGGGGGAGATACATGCTCAACTATTTTAATTTCAATTTCGATTATTTGCAAACTATATGTTGAACCTAAACATAAACTATATTGTTTGAACTATCATGAACTTGTTAATCTTTTGTTTCACTCTTTATGCTCGTAAGTAGATTATGCTCGAACTAAATTGATTACTATGTTATGAACACTATTATTTGAACCCTTCGACATATATATTTGAACTCTTTTAAATTGATTTGGACCTTATAACATATATTTGAACACTTTGAACTTAATTTGAACCTTTTGACATATAGTTGAACTCTTTTAACTTGTAAATGACCCTTTTGATATATTTTGAACATGTTTGACTTGATTTTGAACCCTTTGACTATTTTGAACCTTTTGATATGTTTTGAGCTCTTTGACTGTTTTGAACTTTTGAACTCGACTTAAACTCTTGAACTTAATTATGAACTTATGATTTGTATTAATGAAGCGTACACACTTTATATTACGTCTCCCCATGTTACGGAGCATTCTTGACCTAAAGTCTCGCCTTATTGGTGGAGCGTGCAAAGTCTCCCATGTTTGGAGCGTTCTTAATTGTATATAATAGTAGTATGATGTACCGTTCGTACATTCGCATTGTTAGTCTCCTATCAGTAGGTAGTATGGATAGCGCTATTAGAGGTTGGCCAACCTCTCGTTCACTATGTTACGGGACGCATATTATTTATTCTAGGGGCTTTGCCTGACATACATTATTATATACGTGGTGCTATATTGTGAACTATTATGACAACGTATACTTAACTACTAGACACACTATATTTTGTGCAATGGGTTGTGAACACACAGGTTGCAAGTTTTGTACGGGCGGGACTTGGAACTGAGTGGATTTACAACGCCTTTGCTTTGTGGACTATTCTCAATGACCAAAAACTTTGCCTTTGCTGCATAAACGTTCTTTAAAGGCTTTTCATGATAAACCAAACTCTATGAACTCACTCAACCTTTGTGTTGACACTTTTAGCATGTTTTATCTCAGGTATCTAAGGCATACACTTCATGGCATGCATATGGACTTATCATAGAGTCGCGGTGACGACGCGTCCCACATGAATTTTATGCACTTAACTATCGTTTGATTGTAACAAACTCGTATTGGTACTTTGGAAATCTTTTGGAACCTATGTTTTGTAAACTCTGATTATTTTACTTAATCAAACGATATTTTCAAAACGACACTTTAGGTCGTTCGATATAACTGTAACTTTGATGCTATGACAGTCATCCCCCAGGTATTCCATTCCGCTGCAAAACAGGTAATTTGGGGGTGTGACACCATAACTCATACTTACTCTCACTCCGGAGGTGGTTCGCAGGGTCCAACCCCTGCGTAATCACTTAACGTAGTGTCTTCGTATTTCTTATCCTCAGGTGAAAGACAATCTTGGCTGGAACACACACCCCTCTTACCTTCGATCACCATTGAAGCCTGGTAGTGCAATTTATTGTACAATCACCTACCATCGGGTCGGACTCTAAAGAAATCAAAATGCTTGGGAAGAGGATCATGAGTTTGAATATATGTTTCAATACCTTGTACTATTTCTAAAAATAGTTTACGGCTCATACGAAAGCGACGCCTAAAATTTTCGTCCGTATATTTTGGGTTGTCACCAAAATAGTCAAGCAAGTAGACGTGCTTCAGCAATTTCACGTTCACGGGAGATGTATCTACGGTGTAATGAAGGGTCGGCTTGTTGTTGTTGCAACGATTGCTCGAACTCAAACTCTTGAAGAATCATCTCTAGCTCCGCTATCTTTTCAATGTCACTTTCACCGGAAAAAGATGATTCGCTCATGTTTATATATGTAAATTTTGAAATGTGTAGATTTTGATTGAAATGTATAGTATTTATAGTGTGTTAAATAAGTGTGTTTATAAAAATTAAAAATAATAAAAAAATAAAACCCCCTTAAACGTTGCTTAACGGTTGGAAAGTCAGAAAAAGGAAACGTTTTATGTTCGTCGTGCAGGTAGCGAGGGAAGTGATGGCGAGCCACAGTGAGGCACGCCGATGTCACGGCGAGCCATGGCAAGCCCGACACCGGGTGCTCTAATGCCTTTATCTCTTTCTAAAAGGTTGGTTTGACTGATTTAAACCAACTTATTTACGCATTGAACTAGCTAATAGGTCTATCCAACATTTGTGTGAAATTGTGAAGAACGTTTTAGTAAAGATTGACATTTTTTTTTCTTCTGTTGATTTCATGGTCA
The DNA here is from genome assembly GCA_910596185.1 of Chrysanthemum makinoi. Taxonomy (NCBI): domain Eukaryota; kingdom Viridiplantae; phylum Streptophyta; class Magnoliopsida; order Asterales; family Asteraceae; genus Chrysanthemum; species Chrysanthemum makinoi. The sequence continues at coordinate 148,571,263 of OU343218.1, forward strand.
TTGATATACCAAAGGATTTTAAAGTTTCAGTACTACTGTACTAGTCTGAGCAAAACGAATTAAGAATCTAAAGGCCTCTGCCTCAATGGCTCATAGTTCATATTGAGATTATCAACATTGAAATAATCGAATGAGCCATCATTAAGGCGGAAATCCAAAGCCGCAGCGCATTTCTGGGAATTTTAGGCCTCTATCTCGCAATGTAAGAAAATAAGTTAAGTTAGACATAACCAGGTTTCTAACCGTCTTTTACACCTTTAAAGATATAACTTCAATGTAAGCTATTAACTTATATCTCGTGCGATAACACTAGCGCGATCACTCTCACTTTTATTGTGCAAACCACTCTAATTCGGTGGGTCGTTTATTCTTGGTTTGCTATTGTGTCTGCTTGGAGTTTGGACATGATTTCCAACACGTTTTTTTAGTTTTTTTGGTTAATTAGATGTTAACACTTAACATATTCATAGTTAGTCAAAACAACTAGAAACATTTGTTAACCAAGACCTTTACAACTATGAATCCGGCGTTACTATCTTTCGTAGTACTTTGCCGTATTGAAACCAGTTGTCTCACAAATTTAAAATTTATAAGCGCAATATGTAGATACTGACCATCTTATATATCATGGTGTCGAATATGAGTTGAAGAAAATTATTTTTTCCTCAAAAATGTGTTATGAAAAGATTTCCCCCCTTAGAAGAATAGCTTTTTTTTTTCTCACGTCTTGGTGGGAAGACTAGCGAAATTAACCTCAAAACAATATTATTTTTTACTAAAAATGATACCCAAAACGCGTTAGAAAAAATCTTTTGCATTTGAAACCATTAAAACACTAGCTTTGTCCTTACAAAAGGTATTTGGAAAAACCTTATGCATCTGAGATGCTCAAAATCATAGAACCAAAAACAGGCAGCACAACTAGATATCTACAAGCTTTCAGACTCGATGGTTTGGCTATTTCAGATGGAATGAAATTCAAACAAGCAAAAAATAAAAAACATACGGAGTACTTTATGACCGAATAGTTGGCTTTTTCACAAACAAACACGAACAAACTTACGTCGCTAACAAGAACACGCATATGTTCATTTGGTCCATTTAAAGCTTCAATTTGTTGTCATGCAATTTGATTTCACATATTTTCCATCCGGTCAAGGGTGAAGCAACCATACATTTGCCTCAATTCATCCACACATATATTTCCAATAGAATGAAACAGAAATTAATTATAGATCAACACCATTTTCACATAAGCAATTCATAAATCAAACTTCGGCAACTTTGCCCCTGTTTGGTTGGGATATTTCGTCTCTCTGTTAAAAAGCACCAAGAACAAAACAATATTAGACCAGCTTAGGCCTAAAAGCTAAACCAAAATGGGTATAAACCATTTGTGTATGGTTTATTGCAGCCTGGTTTTCAATTTTTTAGAAGGTTCAAGTGGGGTTCTGGACTTGCATCACATGCTCACATCTAATGTGAGATATTGTAATCATCCATGAACCATGGTCCTGGACCTCCTGGTGTTCAACAATTATTGATGAGTGTGATTAGACAATCCTGGCCATTCAACTAAACTGCTAGCTCTTTAATGACCCTGATTTTAAAACACCTATCCCAATTATTGATTTAAACAAAGTGCTAAATCAAATACAAACAGCACAAAGAAACAAAAAGGGCCTACTTCGGGCTCGTTTAAAGCCCTAGCAGGCAATGCATTTGCGTAACACACTTTCATTTTGTTAGAAAAATGAAATGATAAATAAGCTAAGTGGCGTCTGTGTGAGGTGCACTTAACTAAGATTTCAGAGAATGGTGATTGGTTTCTAAACCTACATTATCACTCCAGGACTCCAGGTATATCACATAATGATGAACAAAACACAAGAACCTAACAAAGCAAATTTATAAACATAAAAACACAGTACAGCAGATAAAGTAGATCACTAAAAACAGCAGGCTGGCTATCGATAAAGTTTGTTTTAAATCTTAATAATACTTAGTTGGCACAAAATCATTCTACAATTTCTCGCCCAGAATGTCACTATAGCAGCAAAACAATGAAAATATCAACACATCAACCAAACAATAATCCCTTAAATAAATTGATACACAGATTGAACTGCCAGTAACAAAACAAGTGACCTCCAAACACAACTTAAGCAAGAATTGAAGAAAATTTTATTCATATGTTTGCAGCAAATATGCATACAAGTTACTAAGGGAATGTTTGGTTTAACTTATTTGTTTGGCTCAACAGCTCATTCAACTTTTGAAAAGCAAATAAGTTCAATTAATTGGGCTTACGAGCTTATGATCAACTTGAGCTTATGAACTTGTATACGCCACTAGCTCAAGTTAACCATCTTATAAACCCTAATATTTGAACTTATTAGCTTTTCAAAATTTAAAAAACCCATAAGCTATATATATATAGGATAAAACACACATAGCCTAAAGTAATCCTAGCGTAAACCATATCACTAACACAATATATATCAATAATGAATCAACCATACAAGGGGCTCAGCTCATTTACACTCATTATCCCAATACAACAAAAATACTGCCTAATAAAGTAACAATTCACTCAACAATTAACTCTAATTCAAAACATGACACTTTCAACTATCACAATAAACAGCATAATCATAACCTAACAAAACACCACAATCCTCATACAGCATATCAAACACCATGTCATAACAACTCAAAATTCATTAAACAAGTGACCTCCAAAGTCCAAACACAGCTTAGCTCTGGAACTAAGCAACATTCTATTTGTTTGCTTTCATTAAACAAACAAACAAGTACTGAAGTCTTCTTTCTTTTAGTTCACTAATTTAGGCTTGGTGGCTTTTCATAAGCAAAAGCAAAGACCCCCTAATGCATTCCTAAACATAAATTATCCTACCCGTAACAAATAACCACTTGATCAACAATGAATCAACCATACATATAGCTCAACTCATACACACAGATTACGCCAATTCAGCAACAAAAAAACTAAACTAGTAACATATCCAATTCCACATAAGCAAATAAATTATTCTAATTTAAAACATGACATATTCATAAATTAAATAAAACTTACTAGCTTTTCAAAAATTAAATAAACCGATAAGCCAAATACATAAGCTAAGACAGACACACCCAAATCATTGTAATCCTAGCATAAACCATATCCCTAAAAAAAGTATCAATAATGAATCAACAATACGTCCGACTTAGCTCATTCAAAAACATCACCCCAATTCAACAAAACATAACCTAGTAACAATTCAATCAACAAATAATCTAATTCAAAACATTGACACTTTCATAAACTATCGCAAAATTAGCATAAAAACGAAATTATCATAATAATATTAATCCTGATAAACAGTGCCAAAACATCATAACATAACATCCCAAAATCCATTAAACCAAACTATAAAAAAACAACATTAAAAAGTAAAAACATGATAATAAACTACCAAACATCTTAATCTTGAGGAATGACAACTTCACCATCAGCAATCTCCTGTTGCAAATCCTTAGGATCCTTGCCATCAACAGTACACCCAACACTAACACAAGTCCCAAGAATCTCCTTGACCGTCCCTTGAAGCTCCTTAGCCATAGACCTAGGTGCCATTATCTTAGCAATCTCAATAACATCATCCAAGCTGATGTTCCCACTGTGCTTAATGTTCTTGACCTTCTTCCTATCCCTCTCAGGCTCCTTGAGAGCCTTGATGACAAGGGCAGCTGCTGATGGGACTACCGAGACTTTGGCTTGACGGTTCTGGACTGTGAGCTTGACTGTGACACGGAGACCCTTCCAGTCTTTGGCTGTTTCCTTGGCGATGTCTTCTCCGATTTTCTTTGGGGAGAGACCGAGTGGGCCGATCTTGGGAGCGAGGGAGGAGGCTGCTCCGACTTCTCCACCGGTGACTCGGACGTAAACGTCCACAACCTGAGATGGGTCGAACTTTGGAGGCATTTTTGGTGTGTGTGTGTGTTGTTTGGGGGCTGCTAGGGTTTTGGTGTGGTGATGAGAAAATGAGGGTGTGTGGGTGGATGGATATATGTTAGGGTTTGGGGAAATGGGGTTGATGAGTTTGGGCTTTTTATGGGCTTTTTATTGGATACGGCTTAATTGTTAAGCTATGTAAGATCGCTTTTATAGTTTTACTTCTAACAATCCAATCACAAATATTTAAAACTTGGGTCTTAGTTAAATCGGCGGGCTAGCTTTAAGAATCTTGTTAAAAAAATTACAAAAAATAAAATCACTTATATAAACATATACTAAGATATTATTATCGATTTAAGATTTGAGAACAAAAGATTATTTACATACCAAATGATCAATCTTCATCATCCATTTTTATTTGATCTAATGGATGAGATTAATACCAACAATTTAAAAAACCCACTTTCATCATCTTTTTTAAATATTAATAACTTTCAAACCATTAATCGTTAAGCGGAAAAAAACATATCATTGCGAAGAGCATCTAATCATCTTTCTATAGATATGCACTTTGACATACTTTCGACAAAAAAAAAAACGTATTTTTCACGTTTTTTTTAAAGTTTTTCGTTTTTTTACGTTATTGAAATTTGTATTAAAAATCATATATGATTAAACAATTATTTGAATATCACATGTGACATTAGTGTTATATCATATCTGATATTAGCGTTATACTCCCTCCGTCTCTTATTTATTGTCTATATTTCCTTTTATGGATGTCTCAAATTAATTGTCCACTTTCTCATTTTAGAAAGAAAAGGAGAATATAATGAGAGAATATTCTATTTGAGTGGTTGAGAGTTGTAATGGTCCCACTTTTATTAATCTTTGTGTTTCTTGTCCCCTGACAATAATTTTGAGACGAAAGGAGTATCATATATGATATTAGTGTTATATCATATATGATATGTAATATCACATGTGATATTAGTGTAATATCACGTGTGATATTAGTGTAAAATCACATATGATATGCATATCATATCACATGTGATATCACATCTCATATATTATTTAACACTAATATCACATGTGATATTCAAATTAGTGTTTAATCATATATGATTTTTTTTCATGCAAATTTCAAGTAACATAAAAAAGACGAAAAAATGTGAAAAAAATGATTTTTTTTTTTTTTTTCTAAAGTATATCAAAGTGCCCGTCTATAGAAAGATAATTAAATGCTCTTCGCGACGGTGTAAATATTTTCACTTAACGATTAACGGTTTAAGAAATATTTAAATTATAAAAAATATATGAAATAATAAAATGCTTTTAATCTCAGCCATTGATTTCTTTTTAGATGGATGGTGGAGATGAGTCCCTAGGTATGTAAGAAAAGTTTGGTATTTAAAATAACTCTCCTCATTATTATCAATATATACTAATCTTCGGTGTCGATGACACCTTATAATATTTTTGGTTGGTGGCCACTTAAAAGACTGTTGGAAATTGGCTTTTGTTGTTGGCCCATGAGCAATTTCAGCCCAGTTTCAGGTAATGCCGAGACTCATTTTTTTTTATCGTTGCCTTATTCCCTACTATAATTTCTTTTCCTTCCATCTGGAATTTATCGTGATACGTGTCCTCAAATTAAGCCCACGACTCATGAATGTTACTAACAAGGGGTAATTCTTCTTCTTTACAAATCGTAAATCAAAAAACGAAATCAAAATCATACATACACAAATCCTAAATTAAAAAAACGACACCCAAAATCATACATGATAAGAGGTCTTCATTACGATGGGATAAGGATATTTCTGTGATTAAACCCCTTTTTACAGATCTGAGTTTTTAAGGTGTGTGGTTTTATAAGATTCATATTTTCTTTTGCTTTTAAGGGGAAAAGTTGATTTCGATTATATATATTGTTATGTTTATTGTAAAAATATTTAATTTATAGGAAACAAATTGATGTTGTGTAAAAACTTAAGGCTTTTAAGCTCCGTGTATATGTGTAGAAAATGAGCAATGCTTTCATTTGAATACCATGGGACTTCTTAACAGTTCCGTATGTAGAAATAAACACATATGTGAGGGCAACTACAGTTGATGATGTTGTCACAGATTACCCAGCTACCGCCTCCAGATTCAGAAGTAAGTTTGCTATGTATGAGATTTTACTTATATTTTGTTATTGGATGAATCTACTTTGTGTGATACCATGTATTCATTTGATATAAATAGCTACAAGTAACATAACATCATCCATTGAATTTACTCCCATTAAGGTTGTCTGAAGTTTGTTCTTAATACCTGGAAAGTGTTTGGATATTAAAGGGTTAAAACGTGTTTGGATCACGAAATTAAAAGTATATACTTGCTTGAGATTATGTTTAGGGTTCATGAGGTGTAGTCCTGACGGTGTCATTCAGAGGGTGTGGTTTCGTTGGTATGGGTCAAGGTAGACGGAAAAAAATGATGATTTAGGCGTTGTAGTGTCCTGTGTCTCCGTATTATAATTTTTCTCTCAGTGAGTCACAAAACTTTAGCGCCATTTGCTTGCAGTAAACATGATGACCGTAGCAATAAGAGTTGTTGGAGAATGTTCCGGCAGATCATGGTTGACCAACAGAAGAAATTGTTGATGGCCATCAGAATATACATGTATTAAAAGAGGCCGGGCCATATTTTGCCTTCAATATTTCAGTTCATCAAACTGGTACCACGCGCCTCAACTTCAACTTATAATCTTTGGGTTTCTCTGCATTAAAAGGCTATGCTTATGCACAAATGCCAGGCGGTGATCGCTCTATGAATGATTATGCACGTGCAATAACAGGTAATGCCATAATTGCGATTTTTTTTGCAAGCTTTTTTTTAGATTTTCTTATTTAAACTTCCTGCATTACAGGGTATACAGGGACCTCAGGCCTGGATGTGGCATGTGTGGAAATGTAAACAAAATTTGGCGGGAGTTATATGGGATTTGCAGACGCTTTTTTGTGGCACATGATTATCGGTTTCTACTTATTTTTATCTCATAATCACTCTCAAAACGCATTGCCAAACACCCCCTTATATCTATATTAATCTCGGACGTCGGTGGCAATTAAAAAATTTGCGTGTAGCGGGCCATTATGTGTTCTTAAGTTTAGGGTTTACTCGGATCCAACATATTAGGAATTGAAAATTCCATAAGGAAGTGTCAGTCACCCCAATTATAGTCTAGCATATGTTAGCTCGTAGACATGTCGTTATTTATGTTATTTAGTAGTCAATTAGTTAGTTATTAGTTTAGTTTAGTTTAGTGTAACACCATGGAGGACGGACGGGTCTTTACCCACTGTATGCCTGATCCACAGCCCGACAGGAGGGCGAGTAGTCTGTAACTATAAATACCCCTTCCATCCTTGGAAGGGGTGGAACTTCTTAATCTAACCTTCACATTTTTGTTTTAACTCTCTCTCTAGAATTCCCTCTTTACTCTCTTCATCTCTCTAAACATGGCACTCTTGTATCATCATAATCCTAGACCACCCGAATCATCAAACAACATAAAAAGTGTGATCCTAACAATTGGCATCAGAGCACATGTTTTGTTGTTTGTGGTGATTCTCGTGGTTCGAGTCATGGTTTTGTATGCTGTTTGAGGCGGTTCATTGTGCCGTTTGGCTCGTGTTTGGGTGTTGTTGCGGTTTGTTGAAATTTTGAGTTGCTTGATGTGTGTTGATGCTTCAGGTTGTATGTTAATTCTGTTGGATGTTGGATAGAGCTATGATCGAATCTGTTTATGCAAGTTTTTAAGTATTGTTAAACTGTTTTTGTTAACCGATTTTTAATCCTTATTAAACTGTGTCAGCAGATTTTAAGATTGATTGTCAAAACTGTTGGGTTTTAGATGGTTTTTAAGCAGTCCTTGAAACAGTCCTAAGCATGGTCTTATATGCGGTTTTTGATCTTTTTGAATGCGGTTTGTCTTCAAAAACTGTCCAGATTCAAGGTTTTGGATGCGGTTTGTGCTGTTATGCGGTTTGACGATTCATCGATGCGGTTTGTCTTTAATAATATGCTATTTGTCCTATCTTAGTCCAGATTCAATGTATCTTATGCGGTTTGTCATTAAAGTCAATTGCGTTTTGACCAGTTGTGCGTTTTGTCAAAAAATTAGGCTATGCGGTTTTTCAAATATGGTCAACTGCGGTTTAATAAGTTACAATGCGGTTTGACACATTGTGCGGTTTGTTTAAAGGAAACTGCGTTTTGACGTATGATGCGTTTTGACAGAAATTGGCAGATGCGTTTTGTTACAAAAGAGTCAAGAAGCAATTTGTGATAAAAGGTTATGCGATTTGTTAACTAAGATATGTAAATGCATATGATAAATCGTAAGCAGTTTGTCAAATCAGTTGATATCAATTCAAGATGAAGTCTGCATATTCAAAAGCATTCATAACAAAATCAAAATCAACATTCAAACATCATTCTATCTCATTCATCATCAAAAAGAATCAAGACTCGACTCAAATCTCATCAATCTCAACTGTTACATCATCAAATCACAATCACATTTTACAAGTCTCGTTCACACATTCACTCAAGCCTCGATCTCAGTTTCGATGTTGTGTGGTGGTTCTTCAAACACATAGACATTAAATGTTCTATACACAAACAATCGAATACATCATAAATCTATTTTGAAGCTCAGCCTTTAAATTTATTTGAATGCATAAGATTAATCAAATAACAAGATTGTTAATTGATTATCTTGATTCGTTTATTACCAATATCATAACATATTCGAATTCGAATCAATCTCAGTTTTTTTTTCATGTGACCATAAAGATATATCCTGCATCTGTAGGTCTTAGACATGAAATAAAGCATCATCAATTTTTTTTTAAAATATCCGAAACATGTGAGAAGAAGAAGATAACAATTATGTTATTTCTTTTTCTTGTTTCGTTTTTAATGAATGGTCCTTCAACCAAATCGTTTCTACATGAACACCATACCTTAATCAAGACCCAAAGAATGATCTTGATCCCATCAGTATTTTTGCTTGATCCTCGATGTAAGAATTGGTGATGGGTTATTATTGCTACAAGCCTCAAACGGGTCTATATGGGATTTTTCTTGATCGATCAGAACTAATCTAAGTTGTGATTTGGGTAAGATGAATAAAACTGATGGGAGGGGTCTTGTGAGAATAACTAGGGTTAGAGGAGTGATTTTAGGGATATGTGAGTGTAAGGTGTTTATATATTCCCGTGTAATTAGGTTTAAGCATTGTTGGCTTTTGGACCGGGCTTATGGAATTAGTGGTGATGGACTTGGATAGGGCCCAGTGTGTTGGTTTTTATTTTACTTTTGGGCCAGGAGCAGTTGGAGTAAAGTTCTTCATGGATGGGCCAAGAATTATTACCTGGTATGGATTTTGGTACATGGGCCGTATTTTTTCTGATTTGAGCTTCAAAGTGTTACCAGGCCGTGTGGACTTGACATACAAAAGGGTGGGCATGTAAGTTTTTTTTTTTTTTTTAATGAATTGTTAGGTATAAGTGATGTTGTGTTAGGTCGTGAGATTATTGAAAGCGGAACTAATTTCATGGACCGGAGAGCCGTTTAATGTGACCGGGTTTTGTATCAGTAATTACTTGTGCTTTTATTTTTGGAAAGGACGTATATGGTGTGTAAATCGGATATTTTAAATGTTGGATATTGAGCGTTAACATGAATTGGTTAAGAATGTTCAATTGGTTTTGGATATTGGATAATGATCTTTGTCACTCGTG
>OU343218.1:148581124-148699781 GCA_910596185.1 Chrysanthemum makinoi
GACACCCCTTTGAGATGTGCCGAAGCCCATACATCTGAGGCCCAAGTTAGGTCTCACAGATGTTGCGTTGGCGTCAAACCATTCGTGCACCGAAAGTTACCTAAAATTCGCCATTGAAGCCTTAAGCCTTTGGGTACGGTTTACGAAGCCATAACTTGGTCAAACCCGATCTCCCCTCTTTTCTGGCTTTCCGCCAATTTTGAGAACGTGGGTCACTAAGCCCTAACGGTTACCTACAAACATAGGGCGCCTCATGTTCTCCGACATTAGCGCAGAGGTGCCCTCAAGCCTATTTCTTCCATTATAAATAGGTAGGGCGGAAGGTTATAGTAAGCTCACTTAACACTCTATTCTTTACTCACACTCATTGATATCACCATATGTGACAATTCTCAAATTCAGGTCATTTTACAAACTTTGAAATTTTTACTATTCATCTCGGTAATTTACTATTCATCAGTTACTATTCATCGTTTTTGAAATCGATTTGATATTTTGAGAGGTTATTTCAAAATTTTACTATTCACAAAACACTATTGATTCCCAGAGAAAATTTTATATTTATGATTTTTATTCATCGTTTTTCGTAAACTAGGTTTACGAGTATCTAATCAGCGTAACCGTGAGGGTTAAGCTACGTATTCATGGAACATCATTAAGAACATTTCATATATACTAGAGTTAGTCTACATATCATCAGTAACATCATTTTCATATTAGTTCGTGCATGGGTTTGCATATTTCATTAACGTATGTTTATTTATTAAATAAACGCTATCGCACGATCATTTATTTTGATCAATTGATCCAACACTTTCAAAAATTGTCCAGATATATTTTTATACTCATTTTAAGATTATAAAAATTATATTATTAGTTTACCCAATGTTTTGAATTTATTTAGTACATATATTGTTATATATATATATATATATATATATATATATTTAGGACGGTTTACGTAATTTTGATACGATAATTATTTATTCACCCAATACTTGTGAGAAATGTAATTTTATAATTCTTATGACTTCAATATATTATATTTTGTTCCGTTAAAATCAATGTCTAGCTAACTCTATACATAAAACATAATATCTAAGCTTAATATACAAGATATCTACACTTAATACATTTTATTACAAGATTATGCATCAAAGACTTTCTTCTCATCCATGTTCCACGCCCTGTAATGGAAGTTACCAAGTTTGATTTGATTACCTAAATGACCAAAATGCCCTTGTGGCTAGATATTTACAAGACTTGCATTTTATTTCTAAAAATAAACACATACAAACATATTATTAGAAGGTGAAAACACAAAGAAACCCTCTCCTCTTCATCCCTATGATCGGCCAACATCAATCCAAGACCAAGATCATTATTTTTTTTCAAGATCAAGATCATCTAAGTACACTTGTGTGATACTAAAGGGTTTTAGTTAATAATCTCAAGGTTTCACTAAGGTTTCATTCATCTTTTCACTAAATCATCCAAGTAAGCTTACATATATTATTTTCATAACTTTCATACTCATATTCTGATCTATTTTATCATTTTAACATTGTAAAAAATAACATGTATTCATACTTTTACTTGTTTTTCTACTTATAATGAATTTTATCTATCCTATAATTATTCCCATGAACTCTATCATTTTTGGTGAATTCTAGGAACCCATGACACCCTAATAAGGTTTATGGTAGGTTTAGAATAGCTTTGGTGTTGATTGGAATGTTTTAGAACAAGTTTCAAACAAGAGAAATCGTTTTCAACAAAATATATATAAGGGCTGTCCAATTTTATGAAATCTGGAAACATCAGTGGCTCAGGAGATATTTTGGCTTATATTTTCAGAAAATAGACTTAAAAATGAAACCGTGGCCGCTTGAACGGGTTAAAACGGGTTTATAACGAAAAAGATACGCTATTTTCAAGTTTAACGACGAAAACTAATTTTCTGGAATAGTACTTGCTGTCAAGGGTTTTTCTAAGGACAAAAACGAGTTTTTAACGTAAACTAGAGGAGTCTACTTATCAAAAATATATTAGTATATATTAACACGAAACCAAGGATATATAGATCGTAGAAAACGAGCTTATAATGACCGAGATACAAGCATTTGAAAACCGACGTTCACAACTTATTTCCATCAGCTTTTACCAAAATATTTCTAAGTGTTGAAACTGTCTTTTCGGGTACCCATGATTGGAGCCGTTTTTCTCAATGATCGAGTTGGTTTTGGTAAAAATGTATCTCTGAGTAAAAGTTAATTCACCCGGCCTATTTTCCAAAATGACCAGCCGTTCCTCAAACAGAGTTCTAACGAGTAAAATACGACCACTCAAACTTTCTCGAAAACTACCCATAAACTACATTTTTAGCTCAACTACCTCACTTCACTATTATTTTTCTTTATGATCGGAACTCGTAGGGATAAAAGTTCATGTTATGACTTTTAGATAATGTTACAAGCTTTCTAAAATCATTGAGTTTGTTTCTTAACACTCGATATTCACTATTTTATGACTAGCTTTTCGAGGCTACTTTCACGAATTATCAAAGTACATTATTTTACGACGAAAAACTATATTTTCTTGATTTATCACTTAACGACTATTGTAGGATGTTGTTTCAACGTAAGTACTTGTAAAGTATTTTATAACATGACGAGATGTCATAAACGTATATTTCGATGATAAATTTCATTTCCAAAATGTACAAGTGTATGGATATCATATGAGTTTGCATGTACGACATTGTTTCATGACTTACATTAGAACATATCATTTATATTAGGTTGCAGATAGAGATTGCACCTCATTTCAGTGTATCCACTTTTGTCATCATAATCATTGCATCAGGTGAGTTCGTAGCCCCAATTTTACTCGTTTAATCATTTTACAAACTCTTTGGGGGAGATACATGCTCAACTATTTTAATTTCAATTTCGATTATTTGCAAACTATATGTTGAACCTAAACATAAACTATATTGTTTGAACTATCATGAACTTGTTAATCTTTTGTTTCACTCTTTATGCTCGTAAGTAGATTATGCTCGAACTAAATTGATTACTATGTTATGAACACTATTATTTGAACCCTTCGACATATATATTTGAACTCTTTTAAATTGATTTGGACCTTATAACATATATTTGAACACTTTGAACTTAATTTGAACCTTTTGACATATAGTTTAACTCTTTTAACTTGTAAATGACCCTTTTGATATATTTTGAACATGTTTGACTTGATTCGAACCCTTTGACTATTTTGAACCTTTTGATATGTTTTGAGCTCTTTGACTGTTTTGAACGTTTGAACTCGACTTAAACACTTGAACTTAATTACGAACTTACGATTTGTATTAATGAACTGTACTCACTTTATATTACGTCTCCCCATGTTACGGAGCATTCTTGACCTAAAGTCTCGCCTTATTGGTGGAGCGTGCAAAGTCTCCCATGTTTGGAGCGTTCTTAATTGTATATAATAGTAGTATGATGTACCGTTCGTACATATTCATTGTTAGTCTCCTCTAGTAGGTAGTATGGATAGCGCTATTAGAGGTTGGCCAACCTCTCGTTCACTATGTTACGGGACGCATATTATTTATTCTAGGGCTTTGCCTGGCATACATTATTATATACGTGGTGCTATATTGTGAACTATTATGACAACGTATACTTAACTACTAGACACACTATATTTTGTGCAATGGGTTGTGAACACACAGGTTGCAAGTTTTGTACGGGCGGGACTTGGAACTGAGTGGATTTACAACGCCTTTGCTTTGTGGACTATTCTCAATGACCAAAAACTTTGCCTTTGCTGCATAAACGTTCTTTAAAGGCTTTTCATGATAAACCAAACTCTATGAACTCACTCAACCTTTGTGTTGACACTTTTAGCATGTTTTATCTCAGGTATCTAAGGCATACACTTCATGGCATGCATATGGACTTATCATAGAGTCGCGGTGACGACGCGTCCCACATGAATTTTATGCACTTAACTATCGTTTGATTGTAACAAACTCGTATTGGTACTTTGGAAATCTTTTGGAACCTATGTTTTGTAAACTCTGATTATTTTACTTAATCAAACGATATTTTCAAAACGACACTTTAGGTCGTTCGATATAACTGTAACTTTGATGCTATGACAGTCATCCCCCAGGTATTCCATTCCGCTGCAAAACAGGTAATTTGGGGGTGTGACACCATAACTCATACTTACTCTCACTCCGGAGGTGGTTCGCAGGGTCCAACCCCTGCGTAATCACTTAACGTAGTGTCTTCATATTTCTTATCCTCAGGTGAAAGACAATCTTGGCTGGAACACACACCCCTCTTACCTTCGATCACCATTGAAGCCTGGTAGTGCAATTTATTGTACAATCACCTACCATCGGGTCGGACTCTAAAGAAATCAAAATGCTTGGGAAGAGGATCATGAGTTTGAATATATGTTTCAATACCTTGTACTATTTCTAAAAATAGTTTACGGCTCATACAGCGGCGACGCCTAAAATTTTCGTCCGTATATTTTGGGTTGTCACCAAAATAGTCAAGCAAGTAGACGTGCTTCAGCAATTTCACGTTCACGGGAGATGTATCTACGGTGTAATGAAGGGTCGGCTTGTTGTTGTTGCAACGATTGCTCGAACTCAAACTCTTGAAGAATCATCTCTAGCTCCGCTATCTTTTCAATCACTTTCAGGAAAAAGATGATTCGCTCATGTTTATATGTAAATTTTGAAATGTGTAGATTTTGATTGGAATATGTAATATTTATATGTGTGTTAAATAAGTGTGTTTATAAAAATTAAAAATAATAAAAAAATAAAACCCCCTTAAACGTTGCTTAACGGTTGGAAAGTCAGAAAAGGAAACGTTTATGTTCGTCGTGCAGGTAGCGAGGGAAGTGATGGCGAGCCACAGTGAGGCACGCCGATGTCACGGCGAGCCATGGCAAGCCCGACACCGGGTGCTCTAATGCCTTTATCTCTTTCTAAAAGGTTGGTTTGACTGATTTAAACCAACTTATTTACGCATTGAACTAGCTAATAGGTCTATCCAACATTTGTGTGAAATTGTGAAGAACGTTTTAGTAAAGATTGACATTTTTTTTTCTTCTGTTGATTTCATGGTCATTGATATACCAAAGGATTTTAAAGTTTCAGTACTACTGTACTAGTCTGAGCAAAACGAATTAAGAATCTAAAGGCCTCTGCCTCAATGGCTCATAGTTCATATTGAGATTATCAACATTGAAATAATCGAATGAGCCATCATTAAGGCGGAAATCCAAAGCCGCAGCGCATTTCTGGGAATTTTAGGCCTCTATCTCGCAATGTAAGAAAATAAGTTAAGTTAGACATAACCAGGTTTCTAACCGTCTTTTACACCTTTAAAGATATAACTTCAATGTAAGCTATTAACTTATATCTCGTGCGATAACACTAGCGCGATCACTCTCACTTTTATTGTGCAAACCACTCTAATTCGGTGGGTCGTTTATTCTTGGTTTGCTATTGTGTCTGCTTGGAGTTTGGACATGATTTCCAACACGTTTTTTAGTTTTTTGGTTAATTAGATGTTAACACTTAACATATTCATAGTTAGTCAAAACAACTAGAAACATTTGTTAACCAAGACCTTTACAACTATGAATCCGGCGTTACTATCTTTCGTAGTACTTTGCCGTATTGAAACCAGTTGTCTCACAAATTTAAAATTTATAAGCGCAATATGTAGATACTGACCATCTTATATATCATGGTGTCGAATATGAGTTGAAGAAAATTATTTTTTCCTCAAAAATGTGTTATGAAAAGATTTCCCCCCTTAGAAGAATAGCTTTTTTTTTCTCACGTCTTGGTGGGAAGACTTAACCTCAAAACAATATTATTTTTTACTAAAAATGATACCCAAAACGCGTTAGAAAAAATCTTTTGCATTTGAAACCATTAAAACACTAGCTTTGTCCTTACAAAAGGTATTTGGAAAAACCTTATGCATCTGAGATGCTCAAAATCATAGAACCAAAAACAGGCAGCACAACTAGATATCTACAAGCTTTCAGACTCGATGGTTTGGCTATTTCAGATGGAATGAAATTCAAACAAGCAAAAAATAAAAAACATACGGAGTACTTTATGACCGAATAGTTGGCTTTTTCACAAACAAACACGAACAAACTTACGTCGCTAACAAGAACACGCATATGTTCATTTGGTCCATTTAAAGCTTCAATTTGTTGTCATGCAATTTGATTTCACATATTTTCCATCCGGTCAAGGGTGAAGCAACCATACATTTGCCTCAATTCATCCACACATATATTTCCAATAGAATGAAACAGAAATTAATTATAGATCAACACCATTTTCACACAAGCAATTCATAAATCAAACTTCGGCAACTTTGCCCCTGTTTGGTTGGGATATTTCGTCTCTCTGTTAAAAAGCACCAAGAACAAAACAATATTAGACCAGTTTAGGCCTAAAAGCTAAACAAAAATGGGTATAAACCATTTGTGTATGGTTTATTGCAGCCTGGTTTTCAATTTTTTAGAAGGTTCAAGTGGGGTTCTGGACTTGCATCACATGCTCACATCTAATGTGAGATATTGTAATCATCCATGAACCATGGTCCTGGACCTCCTGGTGTTCAACAATTATTGATGAGTGTGATTAGACAATCCTGGCCATTCAACTAAACTGCTAGCTCTTTAATGACCCTGATTTTAAAACACCTATCCCAATTATTGATTTAAACAAAGTGCTAAATCAAATACAAACAGCACAAAGAAACAAAAAGGGCCTACTTCGGGCTCGTTTAAAGCCCTAGCAGGCAATGCATTTGCGTAACACACTTTCATTTTGTTAGAAAAATTAAATGATAAATAAGCTAAGTGGCGTCTGTGTGAGGTGCACTTAACTAAGATTTCAGAGAATGGTGATTGGTTTCTAAACCTACATTATCACTCCAGGACTCCAGGTATATCACATAATGATGAACAAAACACAAGAACCTAACAAAGCAAATTTATAAACATAAAAACACAGTACAGCAGATAAAGTAGATCACTAAAAACAGCAGGCTGGCTATCGATAAAGTTTGTTTTAAATCTTAATAATACTTAGTTGGCACAAAATCATTCTACAATTTCTCGCCCAGAATGTCACTATAGCAGCAAAACAATGAAAATATCAACACATCAACCAAACAATAATCCCTTAAATAAATTGATACACAGATTGAACTGCCAGTAACAAAACAAGTGACCTCCAAACACAACTTAAGCAAGAATTGAAGAAAATTTTATTCATATGTTTGCAGCAAATATGCATACAAGTTACTAAGGGAATGTTTGGTTTAACTTATTTGTTTGGCTCAACAGCTCATTCAACTTTTGAAAAGCAAATAAGTTCAATTAATTGGGCTTACGAGCTTATGATCAACTTGAGCTTATGAACTTGTATACGCCACTAGCTCAAGTTAACCATCTTATAAACCCAAATATTTGAACTTATTAGCTTTTCAAAAATTAAAAAACCCATAAGCTATATATATATAGGATAAAACACACATAGCCTAAAGTAATCCTAGCGTAAACCATATCACTAACACAATATATATCAATAATGAATCAACCATACAAGGGGCTCAGCTCATTTACACTCATTATCCCAATACAACAAAAATACTGCCTAATAAAGTAACAATTCACTCAACAATTAACTCTAATTCAAAACATGACACTTTCAACTATCACAATAAACAGCATAATCATAACCTAACAAAACACCACAATCCTCATACAGCATATCAAACACCATGTCATAACAACTCAAAATTCATTAAACAAGTGACCTCCAAAGTCCAAACACAGCTTAGCTCTGGAACTAAGCAAAATTCTATTTGTTTGCTTTCATTAAACAAACAAACAAGTACTGAAGTCTTGTTTCTTTTAGTTCACTAATTTAGGCTTGGTGGCTTTTCATAAGCAAAAGCAAAGACCCCCTAATGCATTCCTAAACATAAATTATCCTACCTGTAACAAATAACCACTTGATCAACAATGAATCAACCATACATATAGCTCAACTCATACACACAGATTACGTAATTCAGCAACAAAAACTAAACTAGTAACATATCCAATTCCACATAAGCAAATAAATTATTCTAATTTAAAACATGACATATTCATAAATTAAATAAAACTTACTAGCTTTTCAAAAATTAAATAAACCGATAAGCCAAATACATAAGCTAAGACAGACACACCCAAATCATTGTAATCCTAGCATAAACCATATCCCTAAAAAAAGTATCAATAATGAATCAACAATACGTCCGACTTAGCTCATTCAAAAACATCACCCCAATTCAACAAAACATAACCTAGTAACAATTCAATCAACAAATAATCTAATTCAAAACATTGACACTATCATAAACTATCGCAAAATTAGCATAAAAACGAAATTATCATAATAATATTAATCCTGATAAACAGTGCCAAAACATCATAACATAACATCCCAAAATCCATTAAACCAAACTATAAAAAAACAACATTAAAAAGTAAAAACATGATAATAAACTACCAAACATCTTAATCTTGAGGAATGACAACTTCACCATCAGCAATCTCCTGTTGCAAATCCTTAGGATCCTTGCCATCAACAGTACACCCAACACTAACACAAGTCCCAAGAATCTCCTTCACCGTCCCTTGAAGCTCCTTAGCCATAGACCTAGGTGCCATTATCTTAGCAATCTCAATAACATCATCCAAGCTGATGTTCCCACTGTGCTTAATGTTCTTGACCTTCTTCCTATCCCTCTCAGGCTCCTTGAGAGCCTTGATGACAAGGGCAGCTGCTGATGGGACTACCGAGACTTTGGCTTGACGGTTCTGGACTGTGAGCTTGACTGTGACACGGAGACCCTTCCAGTCTTTGGCTGTTTCCTTGGCGATGTCTTCTCCGATTTTCTTTGGGGAGAGACCGAGTGGGCCGATCTTGGGAGCGAGGGAGGAGGCTGCTCCGACTTCTCCACCGGTGACTCGGACGTAAACGTCCACAACCTGAGATGGGTCGAACTTTGGAGGCATTTTTGGTGTGTGTGTGTGTTGTTTGGGGGCTGCTAGGGTTTTGGTGTGGTGATGAGAAAATGAGGGTGTGTGGGTGGATGGATATATGTTAGGGTTTGGGGAAATGGGGTTGATGAGTTTGGGCTTTTTATGGGCTTTTTATTGGATACGGCTTAATTGTTAAGCTATGTAAGATCGCTTTTATAGTTTTACTTCTAACAATCCAATCACAAATATTTAAAACTTGGGTCTTAGTTAAATCGGCGGGCTAGCTTTAAGAATCTTGTTAAAAAAATTACAAAAAATAAAATCACTTATATAAACATATACTAAGATATTATTATCGATTTAAGATTTGAGAACAAAAGATTATTTACATACCAAATGATCAATCTTCATCATCCATTTTTATTTGATCTAATGGATGAGATTAATACCAACAATTTAAAAAACCCACTTTCATCCTCTTTTTTAAATATTAATAACTTTCAAACCATTAATCGTTAAACGAAAAAAAAAAACATATCATTGCGAAGAGCATCTAATCATCTTTCTATAGATATGCACTTTGACATACTTCGACAAAAAAAATTATTTTTCGCGTTTTTTAAAGTTTTCTTTTTTACGTTATTGAAATTTGTATTAAAAATCATATATGATTAAACAATTATTTGAATATCACATGTGACATTAGTGTTATATCATATCTGATATTAGCGTTATACTCCCTCCGTCTCTTATTTATTGTCTATATTTCCTTTTATGGATGTCTCAAATTAATTGTCCACTTTCTCATTTTAGAAAGAAAAGGAGAATATAATGAGAGAATATTCTATTTGAGTGGTTGAGAGTTGTAATGGTCCCACTTTTATTAATCTTTGTGTTTCTTGTCCCCTGACAATAATTTTGAGACGAAAGGAGTATCATATATGATATTAGTGTTATATCATATATGATATGTAATATCACATGTGATATTAGTGTAATATCACGTGTGATATTAGTGTAAAATCACATATGATATGCATATCATATCACATGTGATATCACATCTCATATATTATTTAACACTAATATCACATGTGATATTCAAATTAGTGTTTAATCATATATGATTTTTTTTCATGCAAATTTCAAGTAACATAAAAAAGACGAAAAAATGTGAAAAAATTGATTTTTTTTTTTTTTTCTAAAGTATATCAAAGTGTCCATCTATAGAAAGATAATTAAATGCTCTTCGCGACGGTGTAAATATTTTCACTTAACGATTAACGGTTTAAGAAATATTTAAATTATAAAAAATATATGAAATAATAAAATGCTTTTAATCTCAGCCATTGATTTCTTTTTAGATGGATGGTGGAGATGAGTCCCTAGGTATGTAAGAAAAGTTTGGTATTTAAAATAACTCTCCTCATTATTATCAATATATACTAATCTTCGGTGTCGATGACACCTTATAATATTTTTGGTTGGTGGCCACTTAAAAGACTGTTGGAAATTGGCTTTTGTTGTTGGCCCATGAGCAATTTCAGCCCAGTTTCAGGTAATGCCGAGACTCATTTTTTTTTATCGTTGCCTTATTCCCTACTATAATTTCTTTTCCTTCCATCTGGAATTTATCGTGATACGTGTCCTCAAATTAAGCCCACGACTCATGAATGTTACTAACAAGGGGTAATTCTTCTTCTTTACAAATCGTAAATCAAAAAACGAAATCAAAATCATACATACACAAATCCTAAATTAAAAAAACGACACCCAAAATCATACATGATAAGAGGTCTTCATTACGATGGGATAAGGATATTTCTATGATTAAACCCCTTTTTACAGATCTGAGTTTTTAAGGTGTGTGGTTTTATAAGATTCATATTTTCTTTTGCTTTTAAGGGGAAAAGTTGATTTCGATTATATATATTGTTATGTTTATTGT
This sequence comes from Chrysanthemum makinoi, assembly GCA_910596185.1. Lineage (NCBI taxonomy): Eukaryota > Viridiplantae > Streptophyta > Magnoliopsida > Asterales > Asteraceae > Chrysanthemum > Chrysanthemum makinoi. The sequence goes on from OU343218.1 coordinate 148,592,175, forward strand.
AAAAATATTTAATTTATAGGAAACAAATTGATGTTGTGTAAAAACTTAAGGCTTTTAAGCTCCGTGTATATGTGTAGAAAATGAGCAATGCTTTCATTTGAATACCATGGGACTTCTTAACAGTTCCGTATGTAGAAATAAACACATATGTGAGGGCAACTACAGTTGATGATGTTGTCACAGATTACCCACTCGCCTCCAGTTAAGTAAGTTTGCTATGTATGAGATTTTACTTATATTTTGTTATTGGATGAATCTACTTTGTGTGATACCATGTATTCATTTGATATAAATAGCTACAAGTAACATAACATCATCCATTGAATTTACTCCCATTAAGGTTGTCTGAAGTTTGTTCTTAATACCTGGAAAGTGTTTGGATATTAAAGGGTTAAAACGTGTTTGGATCACGAAATTAAAAGTATATACTTGCTTGAGATTATGTTTAGGGTTCATGAGGTGTAGTCCTGACGGTGTCATTCAGAGGGTGTGGTTTCGTTGGTATGGGTCAAGGTAGACGGAAAAAAATGATGATTTAGGCGTTGTAGTGTCCTGTGTCTCCGTATTATAATTTTTCTCTCAGTGAGTCACAAAACTTTAGCGCCATTTGCTTGCAGTAAACATGATGACCGTAGCAATAAGAGTTGTTGGAGAATGTTCCGGCAGATCATGGTTGACCAACAGAAGAAATTGTTGATGGCCATCAGAATATACATGTATTAAAAGAGGCCGGGCCATATTTTGCCTTCAATATTTCAGTTCATCAAACTGGTACCACGCGCCTCAACTTCAACTTATAATCTTTGGGTTTCTCTGCATTAAAAGGCTATGCTTATGCACAAATGCCAGGCGGTGATCGCTCTATGAATGATTATGCACGTGCAATAACAGGTAATGCCATAATTGCGATTTTTTTTGCAAGCTTTTTTTTAGATTTTCTTATTTAAACTTCCTGCATTACAGGGTATACAGGACCTCGAGCTGGATGTGGCATGTGTGGAAATGTAAACAAAATTTGGCGGGAGTTATATGGGATTTGCAGACGCTTTTTTGTGGCACATGATTATCGGTTTCTACTTATTTTTATCTCATAATCACTCTCAAAACGCATTGCCAAACACCCCCTTATATCTATATTAATCTCGGACGTCGGTGGCAATTAAAAAATTTGCGTGTAGCGGGCCATTATGTGTTCTTAAGTTTAGGGTTTACTCGGATCCAACATATTAGGAATTGAAAATTCCATAAGGAAGTGTCAGTCACCCCAATTATAGTCTAGCATATGTTAGCTCGTAGACATGTCGTTATTTATGTTATTTAGTAGTCAATTAGTTAGTTATTAGTTTAGTTTAGTTTAGTGTAACACCATGGAGGACGGACGGGTCTTTACCCTTTGTATGCCGATCCACAGCCCGACAGGAGTGCTAGTAGTCTGTAACTATAAATACCCCTTCCATCCTTGGAAGGGGTGGAACTTCTTAATCTAACCTTCACATTTTTGTTTTAACTCTCTCTCTAGAATTCCCTCTTTACTCTCTTCATCTCTCTAAACATGGCACTCTTGTATCATCATAATCCTAGACCACCCGAATCATCAAACAACATAAAAGTGTGATCCTAACAATTGGCATCAGAGCACATGTTTTGTTGTTTGTGGTGATTCTCGTGGTTCGAGTCATGGTTTTGTATCTTTGTTTGAGGCGTTCATTGTGCGCGTTTGGCTCGTGTTTGGGTGTTGTTGCGGTTTGTTGAAATTTTGAGTTGCTTGATGTGTGTTGATGCTTCAGGTTGTATGTTAATTCATTGGATGTTGGATAGAGCTATGATCGAATCTGTTTATGCAAGTTTTTAAGTATTGTTAAACTGTTTTTGTTAACCGATTTTTAATCCTTATTAAAGCTGTGTGATTTTAAGATTGATTGTCAAAACTGTTGGGTTTTAGATGGTTTTAAGCGCCCTTGAAACAGTCCTAAGCATGGTCTTATATGCGGTTTTTGATCTTTTTGAATGCGGTTTGTCTTCAAAAACTGTCCAGATTCAAGGTTTTGGATGTGGTTTGTGCTGTTATGCGGTTTGACGATTCATCGATGCGGTTTGTCTTTAATAATATGCGATTTGTCCTATCTTAGTCCAGATTCAATGTATCTTATGCGGTTTGAGTATTTAGTCAACTGCGGTTTGTCATTAAAGTCAATTGCGTTTTGTCCAGTTGTGCGTTTTGTCAAAAAATTAGGCTATGCGGTTTTTCAAATATGGTCAACTGCGGTTTAATAAGTTACAATGCGGTTTGACACATTGTGCGGTTTGTTTAAAGGAAACTGCGTTTTGACGTATGATGCGTTTTGACAGAAATTGGCAGATGCGTTTTGTTACAAAAGAGTCAAGAAGCAATTTGTGATAAAAGGTTATGCGGTTTGTTAACTAAGATATGTAAATGCATATGATAAATCGTAAGCAGTTTGTCAAATCGATTGATATCAATTCAAGATGAAGTCTACATATTCAAAAGCATTCATAACAAAATCAAAATCAACATTCAAACATCATTCTATCTCATTCATCATCAAAAAGAATCAAGACTCGACTCAAATCTCATCAATCTCAACTGTTACATCATCAAATCACAATCACATTTTACAAGTCTCGTTCACACATTCACTCAAGCCTCGATCTCAGTTTCGATGTTGTGTGGTGGTTCTTCAAACACATAGACATTAAATGTTCTATACACAAACAATCGAATACATCATAAATCTATTTTGAAGCTCAGCCTTTAAATTTATTTGAATGCATAAGATTAATCAAATAACAAGATTGTTAATTGATTATCTTGATTCGTTTATTACCAATATCATAACATATTCGAATTCGGATCAATCTCAGTTTTTTTTCATGTGACCATAAAGATATATCCTGCATCTGTAGGTCTTAGACATGAAATAAAGCATCATCAAATTTTTTTTAAAATATCCGAAACATGTGAGAAGAAGAAGATAACAATTATGTTATTTCTTTTTCTTGTTTCGTTTTTAATGAATGGTCCTTCAACCAAATCGTTTCTACATGAACACCATACCTTAATCAAGACCCAAAGAATGATCTTGATCCCATCAGTATTTTTGCTTGATGCTCGATGTAAGAATTGGTGATGGGTTATTATTGCTACAAGCCTCAAACGGGTCTATATGGGATTTTTCTTGATCGATCAGAACTAATCTAAGTTGTGATTTGGGTAAGATGAATAAAACTGATGGGAGGGGTCTTGTGAGAATAACTAGGGTTAGAGGAGTGATTTTAGGGATATGTGAGTGTAAGGTGTTTATATATTCCCGTGTAATTAGGTTTAAGCATTGTTGGCTTTTGGACCGGGCTTATGGAATTAGTGGTGATGGACTTGGATAGGGCCCAGTGTGTTGGTTTTTATTTTACTTTTGGGCCAGGAGCAGTTGGAGTAAAGTTCTTCATGGATGGGCCAAGAATTATTACCTGGTATGGATTTTGGTACATGGGCCGTATTTTTTCTGATTTGAGCTTCAAAGTGTTACCAGGCCGTGTGGACTTGACATACAAAAGGGTGGGCATGTAAGTTTTTTAATGAATTGTTAGGTATAAGTGATGTTGTGTTAGGTCGTGAGATTATTGAAAGCGGAACTAATTTCATGGACCGGAGAGCCGTTTAATGTGACGGGTTTTGTATCGGTAATTACTTGTGCTTTTATTTTTGGAAAGGACGTATATGGTGTGTAAATCGGATATTTTAAATGTTGGATATTGAGCGTTAACATGAATTGGTTAAGAATGTTCAATTGGTTTTGGATATTGGATAATGATCTTTGTCACTCGTGGATCGGATATTAAAGTTGTAATGAACTTGGAATTGATTCCGATCAGGCTTAAGTTGGATCCGATTACGCGTTTTGTATGTCGATGAGATTGGAGTGCTATGAGATTTGGATTTTATGAGATTTGTTAAAGAGTTTTGATGATGAGATTTGTGATAATGAGACTTGATTATGTGATTTGTTGTGATATGAGATTACTTTGGTAAATACATTTTCACGGAGAATATTAGGTCACGGCCTGATTTGATGGTTGAACAAAGGTGACTTCGGGGCTGCTTATATTTGGTATTTCTTTTTTTTTTGAATATGCTATGTGATCGCCGGGCTTTATGTCATATTATATTTATTTAGGATATGTCTTTGTGTCGTATTAGGAAAGTGTCATTGTTAAGATATGTCTTTATGTTTGGCTTGTTTTACAAGCTAGGTTTACTTGGTTATATATACCGAATCATTGTTATGAATGAATCAATAAAAGTTTAAGATAAACAAATCTCTAGTTCTTCTCTCTATTTTCTTAAGGAGCTCGCACACGCTAAAAGCGGTGCCTTATCCCGATACAACCCCTAACCGGGTCGTATCAATTGGTGCTTTGTAACATATTGGATTTCACAAACACATCAAATCATGATCAAATATGGCGTATACTATAAGGTTTTTTAGAGAGAAAGAGTTAGAGGTTTGGGAACTTAGTGAGAGAAAGTAAAAGTATTATTATGAGCTCCAACCCTCTACCTTGGGAGGTAGAGGGTATTTATAGTTCCTTACATAAACGCCACCTACGGGCTGTGGATCAGGCATACATTGGGTAAAGACCCGTCCGTCCTCCACGGTGTTACTAAACTAAATACTATCTAACATAAAATAACTACGACTACGAGCTTTACTAACGATCCTAACAATCTCCCTAAGGGAGGTCACCTAAGGAGGTGACCGACACTTTAATAACTGGATTTACTAAATCCTAACAATCTCCCCCTAAGGGAGGTCACCTCAAAATACATTGAATACAAACAGATATTACATTAAGATTGTTCTTGGATTCGTGTTAAAGTTCTTTGCTCAGTAGCCCTTAGTCTTTGATTCTTCATTTTTGCATGTTTGGTTAATCCAAGTGGAGGTCTTTAACTGATCCGCGTGATAATGAGTTTTGAGCCAGCTTTGAGATCATCAACTACCATAAATCTCTAACTTTTCCTTTGTAGTGTTGTGACTTTTGGACCGACATGCTCACATTCTGGATCATGATAGCTTCTCATCAGAGTAGCGGAAGCTTTAGTTGATTCATGATATTTGCAGCAGCGTAGCAGAAGCATGGAGTGAAAATATCCGAGTCGTTGATGCACTTATCATGATTTCTTTAGAAATGAATGTGTTGTGTGAGCATGCGGTAATGGATTGACCTCTCGATTCGATCGGCAAACCTCGGGCGTACACGCATACAACAATTAGCAATAAAGTGCGAAATTGTCTTTGATCACTTTCGTTGAATTGAGGTACACGGCCCACGGTTCCCGTTGATCGAGTACAAATCGCCTGTGATCGGGTATAATTCCGAAGAATTTCCTTGACAGGGTTTCACAGCTGCTCTAGTTGTTCTCAAACCGAAACGTCTTAAAGAAGACAACACGGAGTGAGTGAACCAACGAATTTGAGATTCACTGATTGATGAAAAGAGATTTGAAAAACAATCGAGTACTGCTCAATAAAGTGTTTTTGCAATACAACGAGGGTTTTTATGAGAAAAATCAATTATCAATCATAAACACCTTTTATATTTGAAATATTAATACACATTCGATGTGCTAAAGGAAAGAATTTTTAAGCACAACGACCGGTTTTTCAAAGGTATCCGTCAATCCATAACCTGAACCAGGATTGATTCATAAGTTTGAATCGCCCCATCGTTTCTGTTCAGTTGTCACATGGTTGATCTATTGGATAGATCTCACACGCCACCTACCAAGAGCTTGTTTGATGTTGGCTCTAGAAGGCTTTCCATCTTCATTGTGAATATGTTTGCATATCACTCAGATGTTCTGGCAATACCACAAGGATAATGCGTAGGACTCTTAAGATATAATCTCTCTTTCCACATTGTGTGAAACAGAGAGTCTTCATTGACAGTGTCCTAAAGAGATTTATTAAATGATCTCGTGGCTCTAGACTCAATTGTGCATATTTGGTTCCTATGCCGGAGACTAGGGAGGGGGTCTCCTTCTTCAATATCAACAATCTCTAAGAGAAAGTTGATAGATTATGTAGGTTCCCCGTGAGAATGAATCAAGTCCCTTTTAAGAGAAACTTGAGTAGCTTGGGAAGTTGTAGTGCAGCGCGTCACTGGGTCCATGACGTCTTGTCTTCAATACCGGTGTTACCTTAGTAACAACCAGTAGCATATATATTGAACCCGGTTTCTGCCCTAAGGTTGAATTATTGGAGGGCTATTTATTTTCACCCTTTTCTAATTCAATTCTTTTTCATTCTTCAACCCCTTCAGTTAACTTACGAGACTTCATAACTAGAACCTTGTTGGGTTTATTCCAGTTCTAGCTCTATCTCAGTCCACACTCTTCTCATATCTCACTTTTCTCCTTTTTTTCATCATACCTAAGAACTCTACACTATCTAGTGGATTGTCCCTGGGTAGATCCCTCCGGCTTTGGTAGGATCGTGGGAACGAATACCTAACCTAACCATCCTTATATCACCATACATAAAGTAAATTTGGTCGGTCTATTTGGTATTATTCATCTGCCATTGGAACCAATTGAAAACCATTTGAAAATCAATCCAGATACTTATGATGTATTATCAAAGCGTTTTGTACCTGAACTGTTTTTGATATTTTTAGAAAAAGAGCTCCCCCTCAACATATGCATCGTGTATTTGAAATCGTTTTGGCACACGGAGGCAAGAGGAAGGATTCACTTCTTTGATTACCATTTTCTAAAAGATATCAACATCACTTTCCTGATCAAAATTAGTATTTTTCATACTTTGTTAAGGGTATTTTTGGAAAGGATGTGTTTTGCACTTATTAGTGAAAATCTGCACATTGAAACCAATCAATCACGTTTCAATCCTTTTTGGTTTGAAATAGATGTTCCCCCTCAACATGTGCATGTTAAATTTGAAATCATTAGGCACATGTGGGGAGGAAAGCTTGTAAATCATTATAACACCATTTATCGAATTATCAGTTTAAATCCAATTTAAATCACAAATTCTCCCCCGATCACAATTTTCAAATCATTTGAGATTTGTGATCTCTGTAGATTTAAATTGATTTTGAAAACATTTGAGGAGAATTGTGACTTGCTTTTGAAAAACATTTCAACTGATGAGGATCAAAGCTGATGTTGGGAATTATGTAATAGTGGGTTCCTGCTGATAGGGTTCCTACTGATAGTAGTATAGTTTTTGCTGATATTAAGGTTTCTGCGGATAGTGCAGTTTCCTATGATAGTTATTTTGTTTCTGCGGACATGTAGTTTCCGATTTATTAGTTTATTAGTTACGATATGCATGAGTTAAAATAGGAATAGATTGTGTATATCTTTTGAGTGTTTAGCAAGCTGCAAAGTTAGGGTTTCTTGTGCTATAAAAGAAACTAGCGGCTAGGGTTGAATGTACGTTTTCCAGTAACAAATATAGTGAAGTAATATAGATCCATAGAGGATCAAGGTTATTGTGTTTATTGTCTTCTTAAGTCTTGTATTTATTTTCCGCGTGAGTACAATTCTTGCAAAGGTTCTCCTTAGTTGTTTTGTGATTACACAGGACAGCTATACTCTTTAGGCTCATAAGATCTATCTGGGACTGAACCCAACAAGTGGTATCAGAGCCTGGTGAGAATCTTTATTAGAAGACAACTCTATTCCCTTTCACAAAAACATTACAATGTCATCATCAAATCATTCAGAGTCTGAAAATGATGATCAGCGTGAGTCATCAAACACTCAGTCCACTATTCAGCAGGTCGTTACCACCATGTCCAACACCAATGCAAAATTTCCCTACATGAAGAAGGAAGAATATGACATATGGGCCATGAAGATGCAAAATTATATCTCCAACATGGACATCAATGTCTGGAACGTTGTTCTTATGGGCAACAGTAAGAAGTCTACTGGAAGAGATCCTGATGGGAAAGTGATAATTCTTCCACCCACAACAAATGCAGAACAGGTTGCTCTTCAGAGGGAAACCAAGGCAAAGACTACCTTGCTCCAAGCCCTTCCAAATGAGCATATGAGTGACTTTTATCATCTTGATGATGCAAGAGAGATCTGGAGAGCAATAAAAGCAAGGTTTGGTGGAAACGATGAGTCCAAGAAAATGAGGAAGTCTATGCTCAAACAAAACTTTCAGGAATTCTCAATCTCTGAAGAGGAAGGCATACACAAGGGGTATGATAGGTTTCAGAAAATCCTCAACCAGCTTAATCAGATGAAATCTAAACCTGACAATGAGGAATGCAATTTGAAGTTTCTTCGTGCCCTACCCTCTTCCTGGAGGCAGGTTTCTCTCACACTTAAGGCAAAGGGAGGTCTTGACTACTTAAGCTTTGATGACTTATACAATAAGCTAAGATCTCTTGAAATTGATATCAAGGGTTATTCATATTTTTCTCCATCTCCAACACACTCAGCTTTTGTCAGTGCTACTAGTGCAAACACAATGGTGTCTTATGCTGAAAGTCCTACTTCTTCGTCAGCAACAACAAGAACACACAATTCTTCGTCAAGAAAATCAAAGTCTCACTCTGTGATGGAGGAAGTGCTTCACTCTTTTGTTGCTGACTCTAAAGACCAACAGCAGTTGGTCTATGAAGATTTTGAATAAGTGGATAAGTGGGATATGGAGGAGATGGATCTCAAATGGCAGATGGCCATGCTTGCTGTGAAAGTCAACAGGTTTGAGAAGGGGTCTGGAAGAAAGTTTTCCTTCAAGGGAAGAGAATCAGCCAGGTTTGATAGGAAGAAGGTCCGATGCTTTGAATGCAACCAGCTTGGTCACTTTGCTAGAGAATGTCCAGACAAGAAGGGAGGTGACAAAAGAAGGTATAATGCATTCAAGTTAAAGGAAGCTGAAGAGGTGAAACCTACAGCCATGCTGTCTTTGGAGTCAAGAGTTGACTGGAGTGATCATGTGAATGAAGATGAGGATGAGACTCCTCAAGTTGGTCTGGTTGCTGACACTGCTGGGGAAATTGCTATGATGGGCATCACTTCTCAGGTACAATATTGTATATTTGGTTGCAATGCTAAATATGATGCTCTGAAATGTGATTTTGATGATATTAATGATAAATATAAAGAAAACTTTATTCAAGTCCAGGCCTATAAGAAAACTGTTAAAGCTTTAGAAAAACAAAAGGCCTGGTATGAACAAAATCAATTGGCTCTTGAGGAGAAAATTAATGTTTTGCAAAGGGATTTAGATAACACCTCAAATGAATTAAAATTTAATAAGAAAGAATTTGATAAGGTTGTTGCTGAAAAAGAGGATCTTCATGCTAGTTTAGATACAGAGGTGGCTAGGCATAATCAGTGGCAAGAACAGGCTAAAAACTTACATAAACTAGTAAATAGCTCTATGTCTGTTAAAACTAAGATGGGGTTAGGCGCCAAAGACAATATTAGTTCAAATGAGGTGTATGACCCTAATGACTACAGTGTTTTTAATCCTGTCACTGATGAAGAAGAAGGTAAATATAGAAAACCTGTTGAATATATAAAACAAGGTGAAATGCATTCAGTTCCTTCTTCTATAAATGGTATTGTTAGGCCACCTAACCCACTCGACTCGGATGAATCACATAGGACCTATGGTCCAAAGTCCAATGACTTATCGACAGCAAATGAATCTAATAAATTTGTCTCTTGTTCTTCCAAGACTTCAGAGACCCAATCTAAAGACTATGCCAGTTGTGATTCAAATGAAGAGTCTTCAAAGTCTGCCTCTCCCAAGCCCTCACCAGCTCACCATGCCCCAAGATTTGCTGTTAAAGAACCTTCTTCAAAGACAGCTTCTTTTAGAAATAATTCTTGTTATGTTGATTTTGTTAAAAACAATTCTGATTTTGGTTATGGTTTGAATAATTTTGTTTGTGATAAGACTATTCCTGTTTTGAACAAGCAATTTAAAAAGAAATCATGTTTTGTTTGTGGTAGTGTTTTTCATCTTATCAAAGATTGTGATTATTATGAGAAACAGATGAATGTTTGCACTAATCAACAGAGATATAGAACTGTATGGAATGATGTGACTAACATTCCTCCATTTGTTCCCTCTGAAACACATGTGAGGACCAACAGAATCCCTTGTGCTGGTAGACCAGTTGTTGTTGGTAACCCAGTTGCTGCTGACAGGTCATCTTCATCTAGTTGGAGAAGAAAGTTTAATAGGCCATTATACAGACCTACTAGTGCTTATTTTCAAAATGGTTACAGGCCTGTTAATAATGACCTTTTACATAAAAAGGGGACAAGGTGGGATACTGCTGTTAAGCCCTCAGCAGGTTGCTCTTGGACACAAAATAGACCATCATTTATGAGGGGTTCCAAGAACAATAGTGGATCTCATCCATCTGCAGGTTTTTCTAATGTGATCCACAAGGCAGGCCGAAGTCAGTGATGACTTGGGTCTCCATGTATTCTAATGTTGTTGTATATTTTTATCTTGTAGGATGATCCTCTTTTTAATAAAGATTTAGGTATTGTAGATAGTGGTTGTTCTAGGAGTATGACAGGGAACAGAGACAGGCTGCATGATTTTGTGTCTATACAAGGAGGTACTGTTACTTTTGGTGGAGGAGATGGTAAAATAGGAGGGAAGGGAACTATTAGAACTGCTCAGCTGGACTTTGAGAATGTGTATTATGTAGAAGCATTAAGGAATTTCAATCTATTCTCTGTGTCCTAAATCTGTGACAAGAAAAATTTTGTGCTGTTCACTGATACAGAATGTCATGTTCTCTCCAAAGATTGCCAAATACCTGATGATAGTCAAGTTGTTCTGAAGGTACCAAGGAAACACAACCTTTATACATTCAATCTCAATGAAGTTCAGCCTGCTGGTGACTTAGCTTGCTTAGTGGCAAAAGCATCCTTGGATGAATCTAATAAATGGCATAGGAGGATGGCTCATGTGAATTTCGAAACAATAAACAAGCTAGCTAAACTTGGGTTAGTTCATGGACTGCCTTCCAAGGTCTTTACCAATGAGCACAACTGTGTGGCTTGTAACAAGGGAAAGCAACACAAGGCTTCCTATAAGTCTATTACTATTGTCTGCACTATCTCTGAGTCCTTGCAGCTTCTTCATATGGATCTTTTTGGTCCTACATCTATTAGAAGCATTGATCACAAGTACTATTGTTTGGTGGTTACTGATGGTTATAGTAGGTATAGCTGGGCATTCTTTTTGGGGACTAAAGACGAAACATTTCAGGTTCTTCAAGATTTTATTGCCTTGGTTGAGAATCAGTTGAACAAGAAGGTCAAAGCCATTAGGTGTGATAATGGGACAGAGTTCAAGAATGCAAAATTGATAGAACTCTATGCTAAAAAGGGGATAAAAAGGGATTATAGCACTGCCAGGACTCCACAACAAAATGGAGTTGCTGAAAGGAAAAACAGAACCCTGATTGAAGCAACAAGATCTATGCTTGCTGATTCTAAGTTACCTACCATGTTTTGGACTGAAGCAGTTAGCACTGCTTGTTATGTTTTGAACAGGGTCTTGATAACTAATCCTCACAAAAGGACACCTTATGAACTTCTGTCTGGCAAGATTCCTACCATTAGCCATTTTAAGCCTTTTGGTTTTCATGTCACCATCCTTAACACTAGTGATCATTTGGGCAAGTTTGATGGGAAAGCTGCTGAGGGATTTGTAGTAGGCTATTCAGCTCATAGTAGAGCTTACAGGGTTTATAACCTCTCCACAAAGAAGGTTGAAGAGACACTAAATCTGAGGTTTATGGAGGACAAGCCAAATGTTTAGGGAGCTGGTCAAGAATGGTACTTTGATCTTGACTATTTAACTGACCATTTGGGTTATACTCGTTATAAATCTAACCTTTCTGCAGCACCACAAGATGCTCAATCTAACATTGCAGGTTCCTCAGATGATGAGTCAGATCCAGAGTGTGATGAACAGCCTATCCTTGTTCCATCCTTTCCTTCTAACCATTTTTCAGGTACCAAGGACTCAGCTTCTTCTGATGTAACTTCAACTGATCTAGGATATGCAGAAGAGCTAGTCAAGCTTCAACGCCAAGAGCATGCGCAAAGAAGATTTGAAAAGTTTGGTTATGAATTCTCCAAAGATATAGAGGAACTCTTAAGGCAGGCTACCATTGAAGCTCGTAGAAACTTTGATGCTGCTGGAAGTGTCCATGTTTCTGCTGGTAATGTGGCTGATCCTCCTGATAATGGGTCAGTTTCTGCTGATGTTGATGCTTTCTGTTTTGTTCCGGATTCCTCTGACAGTGAAACTGTTCCTGCTATTACCTCAAATACTCCATCTGCTGGCAGTTTGGGTTTTGAAGACACTCCTACCAGATTTCCAAGTCCGTCTGACTTAGCCAATTCACAACATTCCAGCTATGAATTAGATGGCATTCATCACATGTCAAGAACATGCATTTTTGGTTCTTCTTCTTATGATGAGGACTTTGGTCCCACACTTACTAATTTTGCCACTTCAGTTGATGTTTAGTCCAAATGTCACTAAGAGGATTAACACAGTACATCCACAATCCCTTATAATTGGTGATCCTACTTCTTCTGTGCAAACTAGAAGCAGGGTCAAGAAGACAAAGTTTGGTAAATCTGCTTTTATCAGCTACATTCAGGATCAACATATGAACAATCATATAGACTATCATCATTGTCTTTTTTCTTGTTTCCTATCTCAGGTTGAACCTACTAGTGTTGCACAGGCACTGGGAGATGAGGATTGGGTAGCTGCTATGCAAGAGGAGATGCAACAATTTCTGAATCAAAATGTGTGGGAACTTGTTGAGCTTGCCTCTGGTAAGTATGCTATTGGAACTAAGTGGATTCTCAAATGTAAAAGAGATGCAAGGGGAATTGTGGTTAGGAACAAGGCTAGGTTGGTTGCTCAGGGTCACAGACAAGAAGAGGGTATTGATTATGATGAGGTTTTGCTCCCATTGCAAGAGTAGAGGCCATCTGACTTTTCTTGGCATTTGCCTCCTACATGGGCTTCATGGTCTATCAGATGGATGTGAAAAGTGCATTTTTATATGGTGAGATTGAGGATGAAGTGTATGTCACTCAGCCCAAGGGATTTGTAGATCCTCACAATCCAGGCATGGTTTACAAAGTGGTTAAAGCACTCTATGGACTTCATCGAGCACCTAGGGCATGGTATGCTAGGCTTTCATCATATCATTTCTGCTGAAACATGGATATAGGAGAGGTGTTATTGATAAGACTCTCTTTATCAAGAAGAGCACCAAGGATATTATTCTTGTGCAAGTATATGTAGATGATATTATCTTTGGTTCTACCAAAGAAGCCTGGTGCAGAGAATTTGAAGATTTGATGAAAAGTGAGTTTGAGATGAGTGCCATGGGTGAGCTTACTTTCTTTTTGGGCTTACAAGTGCAGCAGAAATCAGATGGCATTTTCATTCATCAAGAGAAGTATGTGCATGACATCCTTAAAAAGTTTGACATGGAACTTGTTAGGACTGCGACTACACCCTATGAGGCTCCTAAGGCTAAGTCAAATAATGATCTAGATCCTGCTGTTAATGTGCATCTCTACAGATCAATGATTGGTTCTCTCATGTATTTGACTGCCTCTAGGCCTGACATCATGTTTGCAGTCAGTGCTTGTTCTAGGCATCAAGTCACACCTTTGACTTCCCATTTGACTGCTGTCATGAAGATTTTCAAGTATCTAAAGGGCCAACCAAAATTGGGTCTTTGGTATCCTAGAGAATCTCCATTTGAGTTGGAAGCTTATAGTGATAGTGACTATGCTGGTGCTAATTTTGATCGCAAATCTACTACTGGGGGATGTCAGTTCTTGGGCAGGAGATTGATTTCTTGGCAATGCAAGAAGCAGACCATAGTGGCTACATCTTCTACTGAAGCTGAATATGTTGCTGCTGCTAGTTGTTGTGGTCAGGTACTTTGGATACAAAACCAATTATTAGATTATGGGTTCAATTTTATGAACACTAAAATCTTTATAGATAACCAAAGTACAATCTGTATTGTCAAAAATCCTGTTTTTCATCAAAGAACTAAGCACATAGAAATTAGACACCACTTTATCAGAGATGCTAATGAAAAACATCTTATACAAGTGGTTAAAATTCATACAGATGAAAATGTTGCTGATTTGTTAACAAAAGCTTTTGATAGCCCCAGATTTCAGTATTTGATTGTCAATATTGGCATGATCAACCCTTGATTGTTGTGTTTGAGGGGAGGATTGTGCCTAAGGGGAGGATTCTGGTTTAAGGGGAGGTCTTTATGATGTATATGTTTTGTATATATTTGTATATATATTTTTTGTGTATGCTTTGTGTTCTTCTAACCATCCTGCAGATCAAGTATCAAACACACAATCATGGGAATCAGATGTCTAAGACAAGAGAAACAAGATTTTATTCATTAAACAAACTGCATTCTCAGATGCAGTGACACTGTTACAGACACAGGAAATAACAAGCAAGACCAAGACTAAACATCCCTTCACACTCCACACCCTTCTTCAGACCATAGCTTCCTCCTTCAAGGCCTCATCTCTGGCCTTATGTTTCCCCACTGTGGCATCCTGTGATGCTCTCTTCCCCTCCTATCCATCCATTCCCACACTGGGCGTGTAACAAGACCCATCACTGTGGTTCTTTTGGTGGGATTAGAGTTGGAGGGTTGGGAGTCTGGAATTGGAGCACTTGGTGGTAGCACAACAAGAGGAGCAATACTCATGGACCTGGTGTTGCGAGGCCTGTAAGTTGGATCATTCACCTCATCATCTGATTCCTCATTCATATCTTTGAGCTCTGCACTGGAAACCTCAACCTCATTCTGAGGAGGAGGGTTGGGGAGATCTTCTTCTGAAGTTGTGTAGTAGAATGGTGATCTCCTGGGAGGCTCTCTTGAGATGTAGGTGATGCTATTGGAAGCTCCAGGAGGGAAGTAGTTTAACCAGTTTGGTTCACTATCAGATGATGATAGTTTAATTGGGTGGTTGGGAGAATTACTCATGGTTATATGTTTTGGTTTTCGTGTTGAGGGTTATGTGTTTTGTGTGTATGGTTGCTGCTGTAAGGGGTTGGTTTTATAGGCCTTTTTGGAATCTTAGGTCAGTAAAAGTTATGGTAAATATTGATGGTTGGAATTTGGATTGCTAAAAGTTCTGGATGGAGACAGTTTCGGCACTATTATGGGTCAAAGATTTGATTTGATTCTCTTCTCATTACTGCTGATATTGTAATTGTTTCTGCTGATGGGCTGTGGATTCTGTGGATAGTTTTGAATTGTTACTACGGACAAAAGTTAATTGGTTTCCGCCGATTGACTGCTTGGTTTCCGCTGGTTGACTTTTCATTGCTGTTGATTTTGATAGAATTTGGGGATTTAATTTTGGGTTTATTTTAAGTCAAAGTTGGTTAAAGATTTGTTCCGAATCTTCTGTCAATTTAAACGACTATTTTGGGAAACTCATTTAAATAGTCAATCAGAAGTAACCCTCACCCCAATTCCCTCTTAATTTGAATCCTGATCATATTCAATCTTCTCAATCAATATCAATGGCACCGCTCGAGTACAAAGTAGATCATAACAAAACTGCATTTCTGGATCACACCAAAGGGAGCGACCTATATGACTCAATGATTGATTTTCTCTTGCGCTCCAAAATCAGGTTTGCTCTTACTCACTCTCCATCAATTGTTTATGATTCTCTTGTCAGACAATTTTGGGCCACTGCTTATGAGCGATCTCTCACTGGTTCTACCAAGGAGATAGTGGAAACCATTGATGGAAGAAAATATGTGATAACTGAATCCCTTATTAGGACTCAGTTACAATTTGATGATGCTGATGGTCACTTTGAGAATGTTAGAGATGATTTAATCTCTGGTTTGGCAAGCTTAGGGTATCCCTCTGGTGATGGGAAGGTTATTTGGTATAAGAATAGGTTTTGCCCTAAGTGGAGGTTTCTGGTCCATACCCTGCTTCAATGCCTGAGTCCCAAATCTGGTGGTTGGGATCAGTTCTCCAGCTCAATTGCAAATGCTTTAATCTGTTTGGCCCATGGTAGGCAATATAATTTTTCAAGATATATTTTTGAGGAAATGCTTAAGAATATAAAGGATACCAAAAATAAATTTCTACTGTATCCTAGATTTTTACAAATGATTTTAGGCATTGAAACCTCAGATAAAACTCCAAGGGTCATCACTAAGTTAACTGCTAAGTTATTTGCTACAATGAAAACTAATTATGATGGAGAACATAGACCCTTGCTGCCCGCTATGTTGCCTGGTGATCATGTTGTTGCTGATGTTTCTGCATCAGTTGCCTCTGATGACCCACAACCTCCACCTTCACCAAGGCCTGTTGCTCCTGTAGAGCCAGTGGTTGCTTCTACCTCACAAGAACAAACTCCTGTTGAGACTGAGGTTAATCCTACTCGGCCTTGTGGTCAGCCACCTAGTCCACCTAGACATGATTTTGAGGAAGACACCACTTTTGGTGATGAGTTTCATGTGTCTCCTCCTAGGTCCAATGAAGCTCCTCCAAACACAGGTATTCCTGCTGGTGGAGCTGAGGATCCTAATATGCTAATGAATATGTCTAGTTTGCTCAACAGGTATGTGCAAAAGGTTGATGATTTGGAGCTCCAGCTTAAGGAAACAAGGGAAGAGCTGAAGGCCACTAAGCTCAATTTGGGTGGTGAAATGGTGAAATTATTAAAAAGGGTGACAAATTTGGAGGTGAGGTTGGAAAAGAGGAAGACTAGGTTTGTGGTGTTTGATGATGAGGAGGAACAGGGACATGAGAGGGTTAATATTGATTTAGATAAACTTCATGTTCTAGCATCTGTGTCCTTTGGAGAGACTCAACCTCCTATTGCTCCATAAGTGCAAGTGTTTCAGAGGAGACAGAGGAAAAAGAGAATTATCTGAGTCAATTGACTCTTAAGTCAAGAGTGGTAGATTCCTCTGACACTTCTGGTGCTGCTGATAGTGTTGATATTCCTTTGGATGTTGTTGCTCTTGAGAAGACAGGTGAGGAAAAGGAGTCTACAGATCCTGCTGATCATTTTACAACTACTCTTGAAGCTTCTCAGCCTATTCCCTCTGATACATTGGATGATACTACTAAGAGTGATAAGGGAAAGGGTAAAATGATTGATGAGGAAGTGGATCTTGGTATTGATAAGGCTGAACAGGAAAGACTATTCAAGCTACATGAAATTTCCATGAGTGATAGAGTACTAGCTGAACAAGTTCAAGCCACTTTTAATGCAGAATTATCAGCTCAGTCTGTTCATGAGGTCAATCCACAAAGGAAGAAAGAATTGGATACTCTTGCTCTAGGATTCTCATATGATACTTGGATATAATTGGCAGGTGATGTGTCCAACAATCCTATTCTTGCTCAATCTATATTGGGAGGTGCCTTTGATCAAGAGAATTATGTTGATGATATAATGGCTTTGGTAAATCAAAGGAAAAAGGCAGATGCAAAAAGAAAGGCTAAAGCAAAAAGGGCCAAGCCTTTATCTCAAGCTGAATAGAGGAGACATATGAGGGAATTTGTAAAGAATATGAGTTCTGCTGTTTATCAATCCGGCTGGACTATGGCATATGTGAATCTTTCTCTGATGATAGGTTAGTCAAAGAGTATAACATCATTTACTCAAGATTGGAAAAGGATGGTCTCAATCCTTATACTAGGGTGAAACACTCTAAATCTCTTTTGGAAGGTCCTAATCCTAAGAGATTGAAGACTATTGATGCCTTTGAGGCTGCACTCATTCCTTCTGAGGGACCGTCAGATGATATGCCTTCAACAATTCCTTTTAATATCACTTCAAGGATTTCTTTTGAGTTACCTGCATCAGTTTCTGCTGAGGGTATTATACATCATGAGGAGGAGGATCTTTCTGCTGATAGGACAAAGAATGTGTCTATTTCCCAAGATCCACCGCTTGTTTCCATTGTAAAGGAATCTATGGTTACCTCTGAGACTACAAATGTTGATCTTCATGCCCTTGAAAGCTCTTTTCTAAAGGACTTTGAGGAGAATGATTCAGATGAGGAGTTGGTAGAATGGTCTCCTTTGGTGAACTGGAAACTCACTCCTACAGGTCTTGGTGGTTTAGGAGATTGTAATTCAGTTTATCGCAAGGATGGGTCAGTTAGGCACTTTACTTTTCTATCTGAGATCCTAAATTTTCTAGATAGACAGGATCTTATTGCTCTTTGTGGTATGGTCTCAAAACACTTTGAATCTCATCTTGCACAAGGGGCTGGTTTATTTTTGTTGGGTGATCTTCAAGTGTTATTTGATTCCAAATATCAAGATGGTGCTGGATTTAAGATTTGGGAAGGTCAAACTCAGTGGAGGGTGTTTAATTGAACTTTCTATCCACTCTCTAGTGTTCATGTGATGCAGACTTGGTCTGGGGTCTATTTATACATGTTTTCAGATCAAGATTATCCTTTGTCTGCATCAATGTTGAAACAAATGTTGCAGAAGCAGTTGGCTTTCTCCACTGCTCCAGTTGGGAATGACATGACTAATGCAGAGCAGTTGATCAAGAGGTTAAAGGATAAGCTCATTGTTGCATCAAGAGGTTAATTGATGTGTGGTATGTTGTTCTTTGTATTTTTTTTCTTTCTGTTTGTAAATATTTATTTGTTTGTTTATTTGTGTTTTAAAAAAAATAAAAAAAATAAAAAATAAAATAAAAAATTGTATTTATTTTCATCTTTGAGGATCATGTTGTACTTTTGGGTTCCTATATGGTTTTAACTCACCATGTCTTGAGGGACAAATGGTTAACTTGCTATGAGGGTACGGCTCTAGTAAGTATTCTCAAATCCGTTGATAGGTGCTGATTTCCTAAAAATCAGAGGGTTATCAATGTACCCTGGTCTCACACACCAAACATTGGCTACTCCATGAGCAAACGGATCTGGTAAAGAGATGTCAAATCCGTTGGATGGTTGACAACTTTCCAATAAGTTGTATGATGCTCAACTCACCATGTCCTCATAGATGAAGAGTGGCTAGCCCACACGTTCATGGCTTGTGGTAAAGGCTGTGGAACACCATGACTAGTCCTGAGTTAAACAGCTTCAGGTAAAGACATCTCAAATCCGTTGATGGCTGTGATGGTTTGCCAAAAACCATTAGGGTATTCCAACACACCATTGATTCACGTTCTAAGTGTTGGACTGGTTACTAGTTCACCAGGGTGATGCCATGATTCCACTCAAGGACTAGCTAGCCCAAGAGTGAGTAGCTACTTGGTAAAGGCTTATCAAATCTACTCTGGTTACTGATGCTATGGAGGTTCCTGATGCTGCTAATCTAGGAGTTGTTGATGGGATCTTGGACTTCATTGCTGTCTCTGGTGGTTCTAGATGTTCTGCTGGTGCTTCATATGGTTTCAGTTGCTGGTCTACTCAATCCTCTTGTGTGGTGAAGATCTATCTGTAAACTTGAAGTTAACATAGTCAAATTCAAGTTTAGGGGAGGATTGTTGGGAATTATGTAATAGTGGGTTCCTGCTGATAGGGTTCCTACTGATAGTAGTATAGTTTCTGCTGATATTAAGGTTTCTGCGGATAGTGCAGTTTCCTATGATAGTTATTTTGTTTATGCGGATATGTAGTTTCCGCTTTATTAGTTTATTAGTTACGATATGCATGAGTTAAAATAGGAATAGATTGTGTATATCTTTTGAGTGTTTAGCAAGCTGCAAAGTTAGGGTTTCTTGTGCTATAAAAGAAACTAGCTGCTAGGGTTGAATGTTCGTTTTCCAATAACAAATATAGTGAAGTAATATAGATCCATAGAGGATCAAGGTTATTGTGTTTATTGTCTTCTTAAGTCTTGTATTTATTTTCAGCGTGAGTACAATTCTTGCAAAGGTTCTCCTTAGTTGTTTTGTGATTACACAGGACAACTATACTCTTTAGGCTCATAAGATCTATCTGGGACTGAACCCAACAGCTGAGACTTTAAACTCCAAAAACATGCTTGAGTATATTTTGAAAACATGACATAAACCTTGGTCTGAACCAATTGTATGACAAATAACCTTTTGATTTAAATGAAATCATTCTCCCCCTCAATCAATGACATAAGTTGTTGATTGAGAGATAGAGATTTTGACCAATGTCAAGTCCAGATGATTTTCAAAAAAAATTGAGACCGAGTTATATTTATTAGTTTTCAATTAGATAACAAATATTTTTCAGAAGAATTTTTAGAAGGAAATACTTGTGAAGGAAACATTTGTCGTTTTAGTGACAAACATTTGTTTTTAGAATCAGAGCATGAGATGTGAAAAATAAGATAAAGCAATGCTCTGTTCTTTCTTTAAAAACGGGTTATAGACTGAAATGACTATAAGCCTTGTTTCACTTTCTCTCAATTTTTTTTATTTATTTTTATTTATTTATTTATTTTTATGTACATTCGAACAACATCTAAAGACCCGTGTCACTCTTTGAATGACAGCACAAAGACCGTAGATATTATCGAATCAAGAAAAACATGACAAAATGACAATATTTTTGAATATTTTGAAAGTTTTATATTTTTCTATTTGCTTTTTGTTGGTTTTGTAATTTTTGTATTTTGCTTTTTGAATAACTATTTACAAGAGATGGACGAAGAAAAACCTTTTACTCCTCTTCTTCCTCTTGAAGACGTTTAAGTGTTTCCGGTTGTAGACTCTTTAGACCAAGTCGTGGGAGGATAAACTCAAAACGTTCTCTAGGAAGAGCTTTGGTGAAGATGTCTGCTAACTGGTATTCAGTCCTCACAAAATGAAGTTCCACCACACCGTTTTCCACTTGCTCCCTGATGAAATGATGTCGAATATCGATATGCTTTGCTCTTGAATGTTGAACGTTGTTGCAAGAGAGAGCAATGGCACTTTTGTTATCACAATACAAAGGGATTTTGTTGAATTCAAAGCCATAGCCAGATAATTGGGATCTCATCCATAGGATTTGAGCACAACAAGATGACATGGCTATGTATTCAACCTCTGTAGAGGATATAGAAGTACTCATTTGTTTCTTAGAAGACCAGCTTACAAGCTTATCACCCAAAAACTGAGCACCTCAGGACGTGCATTTCGACGTGTATCTTGACATCCTACATGATCGACATCTGCATAGGTCATTAGTGACATCTGGTGTCCTTCGGTACCAAAGTCCCATATTGATGGTTCCTTGGAGATACCGAAAGACCCGTTTAACAACTTCAAGGTGATTTTTGGTAGGCTTAGCCTGGTATCTAGCACACATGCATACAGCGAACAGAATATCTGGTCTACTGGCTGTGAGGTACATCATGGATCCAATCATACTACGATATTTTGTTTGATCTACCATGATCCCTGAGTGGTCCTCATCCAGTTTAGTATGCTCTATCATGGGAGTGTCAATGGGGTCACAAGAATCAAATCCAAATTTCTTTAAGATCTCATTTTCATATTTAGATTGATTTATGAAAATGCCTCTGGGACTTTGTGAAATTTGTAATCCCAAGAAAAATGACATTTGTCCCATCATTGACATTTGAAATTTGGAGCCCATCTCCTTAGAAAAACGGTCACATTCATTGGAGTCAGTCGAGGCAAAAATAATATCATCAACATAGATTTAAACGTGAATTAAATGTTTGCCTGACTTTCTGGTGAACAATGTCGGATCAACTGCTCCTTTGCTGAATCCAGTAGATAGAAGAAACTTTGATAGCGTATCATACCATGCCCTTGGAGCTTGCTTCAAACCGTAAAGAGCCTTCTTCAAGCGATAGACATGAGTAGGATGCTCTGGATTCACAAAACCTTCATGTTGGCTGACGTATACGACTTCTTTAAGATCTCCGTTAAGAAAAGCCGTCTTTATATCCATCTGAATGACTACCATATTCTTACTAGCAGCATTAGCCAGGAAAATTCTGATTGCCTCGAGACGTGCAACTGGAGCAAATGATTCTTCAAAGTCAATACCCTCCTCTTGACGGTATCCTTTTGCAACCAATCGAGCCTTGTTCTTTAATACATCACCATGCTCATCAAGTTTTACTTTGAAGATCCACTTTAGAAAAATGATCATAGCACAAATCAGAGCGGTACTAATTCCCATACATCTAGTCGATCAAACTCATGAATTTCTTCTTGCATGGCATTGAACCAGCTGTTTTCATTCATGGTAGTTTTAACGTCTTTTGGTTCGATTTTAGACAGTACGGAGTTGAAGAAGTACCATAAGGCATCAGTTGCAAGTTGTTTACGAGTGGATACTGGACGAGAGGGATTTCCAATGATGTTGTACAATGGATGATCATGTGTCCATTTTCTAAGGTGTTCGTGTGGCTGTTGTTGAGGAACTGAAGTAGCAGAGTCGTTTTCTCCTGATGAAGATGGTTCGACGATGGTTCGGGGAGCAAATATGTTCTCAAAGGGGCATCTTCGTGAGTAGCAAAGGGATTATCTCCATCATAGGTGCCAGACACAATTCCATGATATACACTCGATGATTGATGATTTGTTGATGAGACAGAGTGATCATTGCGCGGCGCTTCTTGACTTAATGACATAGAAACTGAAGGGTTAACTTCATTGACAAGGATAGGAGCAGCCTCTGTTGATGGAATTGACAGATCATTAGCAATTGGCTCATAGTGTTCATCAAACATTGGATCAAACAATTTCTTCAAATCATCTTCTGAAGGAGGTACATAAGGAGTTGCTGGTGAGGGATTTAGTACAAGAGTAGAACTGATGGGACTACTTGATGAAGGTTGAGATGCGGGTCCAGAACTGGATTGTCCTAGAGCCATTTGCCTGGATAGCTCATCGAACGTGACGTGAATAGTTTCCATGATATCTCGAGTTCTTTTGTTGTAGATTCGGTAACCCTTCTTGTTTGATGCATAACCTACAAAAACTCTAATGTCCGCCTTAGCTCTTAATTTACCTAAATCTTGACCGTCATTTGTTGGATAGCACAACGCACCAAACACACGAAGATAGGAGAGATCAGGTTTTCGTTTATGGACAAGTTCGTATGGAGTTTTTCCATGAGATGTGTGTATGAGGGAACAATTTTGGGTGTAGCAAGCAGTAGCAATGGCTTCAGCCCAGAGAAACATTGGAACCTTTGAATAAATTAGTATTGTTCTTGCGGCTTCCACAAGAGTTCGATTTCGTCTTTCAACTACACCGTTCTGTTGAGGAGTTCGTGGAACACTTCTTTGATGACTGATTCCAACACTTTCATAAAATTGACTTAAGTCTTTGTTGACGAACTCTGTGCCATTGTCTATTCGAACAATTCTAACCGTATTGTTAAGACGAACCTGAAGCTGCTTGATAAGTTTGATGATGACATCTGGAGTTTCATCCTTTGTCCTAAAAAACTTTACCCAAGTAAATCGAGAGTAGTCATCAACAACGACTAAAATATATTTCTTCCCATTTATAGTTTGCACTCTCATTGATCCGCACAAATCCATATGAAGGGTATGTAGAACTTCCATTACTGAGTTTTTGGGTTTGGGTTTGTGGGCATATTTCTTGCTTTTTCCCAATTGACATGCTGAACAAAGATGATATTTTTCATACTTTAATATGGGTAAGCTTCTTACAAGATCCTTTCTAGAAAGATTATTAATGGTGCCGAAGTTCAAGTGATTGAGACGACGATGCCATAACCATGATTTAGTCTTTGAAGCCTTTGACAACAAGCAGATTGGAGAAGACTTCATCATGTCTTCGATAGAGATGGTGTATAGATTTGAACCACGAGTTCCTCTTAACAGTTCCACACCATCAAGTTCTCTAAGGAAACAAGTATGTTTTCTAAATGCCACTTCTAGATCGGAATCACAGAATTGACCAACAGAAAACAAGTTATGACCAAGACCATCAACATAATATACCCTGGAGATTACACTATTGCCAACAACATACTCTCCATAACCCATAATTGCTCCAAAATGGTCGTTCCCGAATCTAATAGTCCCGATGAATTTACTAATGAAGTTCATGAGCCAGCGATCTCCAGTCATATGCTTGGAGCGGCTGAGTCCGGTACCACGTAACGATTTGAACGATCTGCAGTTGAACACAGACAAGAATGGATAACTGGATAATTGGGATCCACATGCAAGAATGGGTTCCATTTGGTTAGTAATAGTGATTGGAACACCCACATCGGAAGTAGAAACAATGGAATCATCAGGAATAGATGCAGTGCTAGTGTCCGTATTTGACCTATTCAAAGTATGTTCACTTCTTAAAGGAATAGTTCTACCAGTAGGCATCCATTTTCTAATGGGCATTGACTTAGCAAATTTAGGGCAAAACTCATTAAGATTAAACTTACGGCCAGTACGTATCCATTGATAACCAATATTACTAAATTTTCTTCCTGTGGGTTTCCAATATTTTCTAACTTTCTTTCGCCTTTGCCTTTTAGCCTTCTTAGCTTGATTTTTGACATTAACAATTTTAACTGGGCATTTAACAGCATTAATCAAATCATTCACACCACATTCATGATTAGTAAAAGAAATTAAGCAGTCATCATTACATGGTTTGCAGATAGTAGCAGAATTCGAATTAATTACAGTACGCTTATAGCTAATACTAGAATCAACATGATTCGTTTTATTCAACTCAAACTTAGTGTTCCTAGGGTGGTCTTCTACTCTCTTCCAATGCACATTCTTAGCTTGCGAGGTCCTATCATGCTTTGTATTGCCTGGAGGCTTTGACCAGCTTACTTTTATGTCACTGATTACTCCTGTAGAGGGAATTATGGGAACGTTAGTTGGTTGAGCTACTTTTTGCATTCCTGAACTAGACGTGCAGGGATCTGAACTACTTGAAAGCACTTTAGAGTTCACTTTCTTAATACTGGGCATAGAATAGGTTGCATACTTGGAACTAGGCATAGAACAAGGCATCACAACTTTATCTTTTGCACCTAAGGATTTAGGACATGTTGCTATTAAACATTCTAACATCTCCTGAGATCGTTTGTCCTGAAAGCAAGCAAACCTAATTTCTCTATCAAGTGGCTTATTTATGAAATCCTCTTCTACAATCTCACGGAGACATTCTAGACTATCCTTAAGGTGAGCGAAATAGTTATGAAACACAAGTTCGTTATTTCTAAGATGATGAGGAATGTATTTAACGATACAGATATTTGCGTCTGCAGATGACTTTGATGCAACATTCTCATTAAAGACAAGTGGCATTTTCCCTTTTTCCTGACTCTTCAGATTCTCAATTTCCTTTTGTAAAGACGTTATTTTTTGTTGTTCTTGTCACGAGTGACTTTCATTGAATCATATAACTCTTTAAAGTGTCGTTTAACCTTTTCATTTTCTTCTAGAAAACTCTCATTTTCCTTTTGTAAAACATTAACCAAGTTTTGAAGATGAAAAGTTTGAGAACCCTGAGAATCTAAAGGAGGAGGCATTTGGGAGCACATCATGTTGTTCTTTTCACCCTTTAATTGTGAAATTTGGGCTTTCAACTTTCTGATCGTGTTACAATGAGCTTGAATATGTTCGTCACGTTTGTTTATTTCAAAAAGTGCATCAAACTCTAGAACATTTGTGGATGTCTTGATGTTTGAGGTTTTGACATTTTCTTTGAGATGTTGATATTTTAGTTGCAAATCAAAATGTTCAACTTATAGCTTAGAAAAGTGTTTTACCAAATTATCGTGATCATCCTGATCAATTTTCTCATTCAGTTTTGAGTTTTTGTTCTCAAGCTCAATGACACGATCATGAGAAACTTTTAAAGCAACAGATAATTCATGAAATTGAGAAGCAGTAATAGAACGCTCAGTAACAGTATAGAACACATCTTGAGCCACACAACTCAATACCAAGTTCTCATTTAAGATATGCAGATTTTTCTTTTCAATTTCATTATATTTGAGTTCCCGTTCATAATCATTGACCTCAACAATCATTGCATCAAATTCCCTTTCCATTTCTTTAATATCTGAGTTTATCCCCTTTTGAAGACTCTCAAATTGACCTTTTAATTGTTTAAAGAAAGGCATGACCTCAGTTAAATAGCATTCTTTAGTTTACTCAAAACCCCTTTCCCCTTCAGTTATCCCTGTAGGTGTGATTCTCTTCTTACATGTTTTCTCAAAATCAATGAATAATTGATAAACCACATACAGGCTGATTAAGGTCTTGCTATTAGTGGAAATAGTTCTAGGAACTAAATACATTGGTGTATTCGGAGGATACACAGTAGCTGCAGGCACTTTCCTAAGGGGAGTGTTTGTTTCAACAAGTACGTTTGCTTTTTGCTTATCCATATCTTTCTTCCAAAAATTTGTTCGGGGTTAATTGAGTTTGAGACTTAAACCTGTTCAGGGAGATCCAATTTTCTTTTGTGTAATCATGGGGTTTGATCGTTATTTTATTCTTTTTACACTCAGAATCTTCTAGCTTCTTATCCATTTTCTCCCTATAGGCATCTTCTAATTTTCTATCCTCTTCCATGCTTCCAATACATGAAGGTGTTTGCCTAGGCTTAAGGATCTCATTACCATCATATACAATCTTATGGAAAGCTTTAGCTCTTTTACAATACTCGGGATTTGGTTCCTCTACAAGGGGAATACTATGCTTATCGCTTAAGACTCTATGCTTAGTGATCATATGAGCAGTCTGAATGGTGTTCCCTTGTACGTACAACTTATTTTCAAGCTTGTTTTTCAAAGTTTTTAGATTAGAAAACTCATTCAAAAGTTTTGATTCCTTAGCATTAAATTCTTGTTTAAGCTCTTTAACATTATCTTGAAGCTCTTGCTTTTGCTTAAAAGTTTTAGAAAGCTTTTCTTGTAAGGAGTTTAACTCTTGTTTTAACACTTCTTCTCTAAAATTACTTTTTCTAATAATTGTACACATTTGGTCATCCATCTCCTGCTCACGGGTAGTCAATTCGAATTTGGCACGTTGTTCATAAATGGCAACTTGTTCTTTATAGGCATTTAGTTCAGAAACTATGGAATCATCAGGGGCACGTTCAGTGTATTCATCGAAAGCATAATCATCATTGACTACAGATGATACATTGCTTAGTACAGTTTCACTTTCATCTTGCTTCACATATTGATCATATGGGACAACATTGCTATTGCCCATATTTTCACTATCTGATTCAGAGATTTCAGTTAGTTGTACTTTGTATTGTATCTTTTAAGCATCAATCTCATCATATAATTTTAATACCTTAGAGATCATTGATGCCTTGGAGGAACTGGCCTGTTGTGGTGAAGTAGCCTTAGGAGAGACCATTGGTGAAAATCTAGCCATGAAGATGGTCTGGGCAGTTGGTTCATTATCAACATCAGAGTCATATGCATCACAATCAGCTACCTGAAATGCATTTGGATGATTTTGACCTATGCCCCTGCACTGGCCGCTCATCAACATCAGCATCATAGGTTTTGGCATTTCCTCAGAAGAAACAACAACTCTTCTTCATCCAAAACCGCTCCATTATCCCGAGCTTGCACCAGCATCTTGTCCCTGAAGTACTCTGCATTTTGAGGGCGTTTTGGAGATGTGCAGTTCCTTGCAATGTGTCCATCCCCACCACAGTTGTAGCACTTGATTGGCTTTACTTGTCCTTGATTGGCATTCCTTCCACGATTCTGATTAGTCACATACCCTCCACCGCTCCACCTCTTCCTGTTCATACTGTCTTCCTTGAACTGGTTGCAACATAACCTTTCCATCTCTGACCGTAGCTTGATTGTGTGGATTGGATGCAGTTATGAGGTTATTGTTGGTGTGTGGAGTGGAATTAATATTTTGACTAACCATGAGAGACAGTTGATTGATGAAGTTTTCCATTAGTGTGTTTGAGTCGGAGGCTTATATCTTTGGATCGGGAATGAGCTTGTAATTGCCATTACCCGTGGGTATGACTTGAGAAGCTTTGGTGGTAATTCCAACATTGGTGTAAAAGGTTGTTGAATCATTTGACGAACTTGTTTCTCCCTGTTTAGATTTGAACTGATCAAGAATCATTCGTTCAAACATAGCATGTCTCTAATTCTGAAGCAAGAAGGCATATAGTTGCTCTTAGTTGGTGTTCTTTAATCCTTTGGTTAGCTTCACAGAGGTGACAAATTTGTGCCATTTGGGATTCATGTTGTTCACAAACTTTGAGTTCAGCTGAATATTTGGCATGGTCATTTTGATATTCCTCATGTCATTCACAAGCTTGTGGAATCTCACGTAATATTCTTAGACACTTTCTTCTGGTTTCATCTTAAAGTGCTCAAATTCATCATACAGTTGTGATTCTATGTCTTCCTTGGTTAATTCAGAACCCGAGAGAAGCATCTTGACATTATCCCAAACCGCCTTGGCTTCAGTGTTGTGATTGATAAGCTTATAGATATCTTTTGGAAGACCCTGAAGTATAATGTTTGAGACCCTGATATCAGCATCGTATCTCTTTTTCTCCTTATCACTGACCTCATCATACGTCTTTGGTCTGTCCAAACCTAAGATCACAGTACCATCCGCAGCAGTTTCAAGTGTGTCTCTTGTAGTCTCAATCTGATAAGGTCCTTCATCAATTGACTTGAGAATGTTGACCCCATTTTCCTTTCCCAAACAGTACAACCTAATTCGTTGAGCCCATGAGTCATAGTCAGTTCTGTCAAGCATAGGTGGACGAGTATCTGATCCAGCTGCTTGAACGTCCTCAGCAACAGAAGAGATGATTGTGGGCTCGTTGGTAGACATGTTTACAGATATCACGGGATTTTATAACTCTATGATTAAACCGGAAAATAGATTCTTTCACGGGATTTTACTAAATCAAGAGAAAACCGTATTAGAAACAATAATCAACCAAGTCGCTATAATCCTTGAAGACAAGTCACTAAATCACCAAGTTGCTAAGTAACAACTCGCTAAAGACTCAAATCGCTATGATCCAAGTCGCTAAACACAAGTTGCTATGAACCACGTCGCTAAACACAATTCGCTAAGCCAACAAATCGCTAAGCTGACAAGTCGCTAAAGAGCAACTCGCTAAGTGGGCAAGTCGCTAAGGAACAACTCGCTAAGAGGCCAAGTTGCTAAATAGCAACTCGCTAGTCACAACAAAGTCAAGTCGCTGAAAATAATGAAGACAAGTCGCTACGTTGAACAAGTCGCTAGCCGGAGTGGTACCTCCACTACTTTGTACTATTTGTCGCCTTGTCTCAATAAACAAGTTGCTAAAGCTCAAATCGCTACCACTTCAACTACAAGTCGCTGCAAAATAACAAAACAAGTCGCTACGAAGAAAAGTTATCCGAGAGTCAAGTCGCTAGCTAGAAAAACTTAAATACAACCCTTTTCAATCCAAAACAAGCCCAACCACAGTGATTCAAGCTTTCCAAATTAAAACCCAAGCACATACAATGATTCTTAACACAAAACTACAATCAAAATTCAAACTTTAACACAAGAAATGATCCAAATAATGCAAAAACCACTAAATTTTTCAAATCCGAAAACCATATAAAACCACTAGAAATCCAAGGACATGTAAGAGAGATGATCAAACCATGTCTCTGATACCATTTGTAACATATTGGATTTCACAAACACATCAAATCATGATCAAATATGGCGTATACTATAAGGTTTTTAGAGAGAGAAAGTAAAAGTATTATTATGAGCTCTAACCCTCTACCTTAGGAGGTAGAGGGTATTTATAGTTCCTTACATAAACGCCACCTACGGGCTGTGGATCAGGCATACAGTGGGTAAAGACCCGTCCGTCCTCCACGGTGTTACTAAACTAAATACTATCTAACATAAAATAACTACGACTACGAGCTTTCTAACGATTACATATACTTGAGGTGACCGACACTTTAATAACTGGATTTACTAAATCCTAACATGCTTTCATTGAGAGCTCTCGTTGAGAGGGCTTACGATTAAGGTTCCAATCCGGAAAAAAAATTAAGATAAACAAATCTCTAGTTCTTCTCTCTATTTTCTTAAGGAGCTCGCACACGCTAAAAGTGGTGCCTTATCCTGATACAACCCCTAACCGGGTCGTATCAATTGGTTCTTTCATTGAGAGGTATGGTTGCGGTAGCGGAAGGTAGGAGTACTACGGGAGTGGAAGATAGGACTAGGATTAGGATTATGATATGGGATCCCGGAATCAAGAGAAATTTTACATGACCACACCTTGAGGACAAGGTGATTTCGAAGGAGTGGGGAATGATACGCCCCAGGCTTTATGTCATATTATATTTATTTAGGATATGTCTTTGTGTCGTATTAGGAAAGTGTCATTGTTAAGATATGTCTTTATGTTTGGCTTATTTTACAAGCTAGGTTTATTCGGTTATATATACCGAATCATTGTTATGAATGAATCAATAAAAGTTTAAGATAAACAAATCTCTAGTTCTTCTCTCTATTTTCTTAAGGAGCTCACACACGCTAAAAGTGGTGCCTTATCCCGATACAACCCCTAACCGGGTGGTATCACTGTGAGATCTTCCGGGCGCGTTTACTTATTTCGTCTTCTTTCTTTCTACCCTTCTGCGAAGATGACTTGTTTGGGCATTTATAGAGTGTGATAAAGACTTGGCTATTTAGTTACTTGGCTATTTAGTTACTTTTGTGATTCTGTCTCACATAGTTGAGGATACATCAAGAGGTTTTGTACATTGGGTACACCGTTTCTTTTTCACAAGGATTAGTAAAAGCTTAAGTAACAAATCTGGGTGTTGGAATCACTCCTAAACTAGATTTCAAGTGTTAGTAATTAATATGTAATAGTTAGCTTAATTATGGTTTTTATGTTAGTAATTAAGGCTAGGCTCATGTAGAAAGCCCATGAGCCTATGCAAAAGCCCAATAAGGAAAGGAAGGGAACTTGGTGTGTTGCCCTAGTTCCTTCCTATAAATAATCTTGTAAACTCTCATTTGGGAGTTGGTTGTTCATTTCTAATATCACTCCTACGCCTAAACTCTTCATATATTTGTGTGTGTGTTTGTGATTTGTTCAACCGATCTATCTCTTCTATATTTCTTCATATTGACGCTTGTGTTACATAAATGGGAACCTAACAGTGGTATCATTCACCAAATAGTTGGGTGAAATGTTTTTTTTTGAAGATTTTAGTGTGTACGCGTAAGTCTTAGTACACAACTTTTATACGCTTAAAAAACTTAATTTTTACACTTTAAAATCCAAGATTCTTGTACTTTAAAGGTTATTTGGTATTAAAGTTTAAGTTTTTGGCAAAAAGTTTGAAACTTTACGTGTATTTCATTGTTTTTAAGCTTGGTTTTAATCGTGTGTTCATTACTACGCTTAAGGTGAATACGTGTTTTGGATCATCAAGTTTCACACTTTCGTGTTATTTTGGTGATATTGAAGTTGTTTCATCACAAAAATCTGGTTTAGAAACACTCTTGGGCAGAAATCTCAGTTTTGGCAAAATTTGGTTATTCTTACGCCTAAGTAAAACCCTAGATTTACGCCTAAGAATTCAAATTCTACGCGTAAGCTTCTTCAAGGTCTGATTTTCTATGCTATTGGTTTACTCAGTGTTTTGTTGCTTGGATAAGCCTGAAAACACTTCTACTTTGGATATCCTTTACACAGGAATAAGTGTAAAGGATTTTTGGGCAAAACCCTAGTTTTACGCCTAAGCTAAAACTTACGCGTAGAATCTTTACGCCTAAGCTTTGTCTTACGCATAAGCAAATCTTACGCATAAGCATTCTACTACTAAGTTTTTGGATTACGCATAAGCTAAGGTTTCCTTAATCCTACGCGTAAGCTCTATTGTTACACGTAAGGTGGTTTTCTACGCATAAGCTTAATTTCTACGCGTAAGCTGTTTCTACGCATAAGCTTAACTTCTACGCCTAAGCTGATTTCTACGCCTAAGCACAACTTCACCAACAAACTCAAAGTTTCATTCGACTACAAAGATCCATCAACAACACAAGTTATCAAAAGAAAAAAAATTGGCGGGAAAATTTGAGTAAACTTTAATTTCTGGGGGAGACTAAACGTTCAATTTTTACACGAAATTTAAATTTTGGTTTCACTGCAAAAAGTTTGGTCAAAAATTCAAATTTTTGGGCCCAAATTCGAATTTTTCGGGTCAAATTTGGCGTCAAAATTGTCAAAACTCAAATTTTTCCTACAACCTTAAAATTGGATTTTATAGTGAATTTCAAATTTTGGGAGTGAAAATTTTTTCAAAATTATTTTTGGAGGGAAAGTGAAATTTACTATATCGGCCTTCTGTGTGCTATATCGACTTCGCACCTTTTCTCTTTGATTCTTCTGCAGCGGAGAGAAAGTGTTTAAATCAATGGATTCTGAAGATGAAGCTACATTTGTGGCATTGAAAGAAGGATGGATGGTTCTGGCTAAGATGTATTCAAAAATTAACAATTCCAAGCGTCAGACATCATCAAATTCTCGAGATCCAGCAGTCGTGCAGGGTGAAAGAGTTGACGTACAAGGAAAGAATACTCAAAGGGTTGTTGGAAATGTTATGATTACTTCAACTGTCGGTAATGCGGACAATGAGATTATAACATTGGAAAAGCTGGATGACAACAGCAGATCAGGGGAAGATATCCTACCCATCTATGACACAGAGCCCAACTTTGACAAAGAACAAATGGTTGCGGAAGATATCTTACCCACCTATGACACTGACACAGAACAGATGGTTGAGGTAAAATCTACTGTTGATCACATTCTGCCTACAAATGCGAAACAACAAACTGAGCAACCTGATTTCAGAAATGAAGGAGAGGTTGACTAGTGTGTTGCACAATGTCCATACAACTATCTCATGTCTGAGCCCTTACTTATAAACAATACAACTGAAACGTCAAACCAAACTCTTGAATCTGAAAACATTCTTCTCAAAAAGACCATTGCTCAGTTTCAAAAAGATTTTTCAAAACTTGAGGCTCATTGCATCTCTCTTGAACTTAAACTGCAAAACAAAGTTTTAAACTTAGAGCCAAAAAGTAAATCTTTGAATGAACAAAGTAATCGTGTGGATACATTAGTTAAAGAAAATGAGCATTTAAAGGCTCAAATTCAAGCAAAGGGGCTTGCACATGTTGCTTTACAAAACAAACTGAGAAGATTAACTGGCAAGAATGTGGATACTAAGTTTTCAAAACCAACAATCTTGGGGAAATCATCTTTTCCACCAATCAGTTGTTAGACAACCAACTGCTTTTAAATCTGAACGTTCAAAATCTTCAAAACCACGGTTTGCCTCCCAAATTGTTGAGAACAATCATTTGACAAACCAGTCACTCCACATTCTTGCCCTAAGAAATATGCTTATGTTTCTGTTATACATGTTTCTGCCAAACCTCATCAAGTGGCTGCACCTGGCCAATCTAGGATTAGTTCGAAAACAATGTCTAAACCAAGCATCAAAATTCAACATTCATATGATACAAATGACTTGCACAAGAACTATGATCTAGAAAAGGCTAGGAAAAGGGCACTACTACAAAAGGATGGAATCTTAGGTTCACGACCTGGTGTATACTTTCGAGTGTATTACTGAACACTGCTTGTAGTAGCAAACCAAAACCTAAGATAACTCAACAAATAGTAAGAAATAAACCCGTTGATCTAAACGTAAAATTTCATAAACCAAATAGGTGGATCAATATAGGACGCAGACTCTTCCCTAAAGAAATTTCAACTTTCCTTAGATCTAACCTTAGATGGATACCAACGGGTAGAGTTTTCAAAACTTTTGGTCTTCGGTGGATTCCTACAGGCAAGATACTAAGTAGTTGCACCATAACAAGTGTGAAACCCTCTACATCCATCCCTGTGGTAGGAAAGGAAATCATCAAAATAGCATGTTCAGGTGTCAAGAAGATAATTGACACTACATCTTTATGCTTCTAACATCTGGAACCCAGTTACACTTGGGGATCCATATTTTTCTTCTATCTTGCCCCCTTCTATTTTTCTATACAGGTACAACAGCAATGGCTCCTACTGCAAAACAACGTAGGACCCGTTTCTCACCGTCAATAATATTAATAATCCATCAGCTGCTCCACCATTGTACTTAATCGTCAAGAATTGGAAACATTGCTTGCTCCTCTGGTTAAAGATTCTGCAAAAAGTCGTGCTTCAGATGTATCGAATGTTTCCGCTCCACAACCTGATAATACTCTAATTTCAAATACACCTGAATATACAACAACAACCGTTGCTGTAGCTGCACCTCCAATCGAATCTCTGACAACAGAAGAACAAAATGCTTCCTACAACAATGACACAACTGATGATCAACATAATGAACAGAGAAGTTTTATCAGCAGTTGATTCTCTCGTGATATTTATGGTACTTCACACTTGTTCGATTAATCGGACATACATGGTCCCGCTGTCTCCGTATACATGGTTTCGCTGTCTCCAATTCATCATCAACATACGTGGTGTATGATTCTGATTCAATGAAAACATCGGGGGGAAGATAGTGTAGGCGTTCAACGTTTCCTTAATGTCGTTTGCGAAAACCCTATCTCTTTTTGGATTTCTTCAATTAGGGGGAAGAAATGAGACGATCTGTGGTTCATACGTCTCACTTTGGTGTTATCATCTCACTTTCTAAGGGTTATCGTGTGTGAAGTTACCTAAATATGATGATATGATGCCTCACACACGGTCATTTTATTGAGAAATTGCATACTTACAGGTAATTATTATTCCGATAGACCACAACATTCAGGGGGAAGTCGTTTCATTTCGTATTTCATGGTTTGTTTGGTGTGAAGCATCTACATTCGTGAGAAGATTTTGTTGATTTTTTGTATGTTACCCCCGAACGGATTTTCCGCAATAAGTCAGATTTACATTGTGTGGTTTACTGCTCATCTACAAATTCCGCTGCATACTGAAAAACTTCAAAAGTTAGAGGAAATGTCGACTTCATCAAAGTTTCAAATCTGCTAAAGACAGTTGTCAGCTTGGGGGGAAGCTGATTCAGAAACTTCGTCAATTAGGGGGAAGCTAATCAGTTTCATACTTATTACATCATTTCTCTGTTTATATTCACAATGTCTTCTGAGCATAACAGCTTGGAACCCGAACATAACCGTCTAAACTTCCCTCAAACCCCATCATCAGCTGAACCAAGCCTCCAGATTACTCGTCAACAAATGGAACATCTATTTGCTCCTATGTTTAGTGATGATATTGATCAACGTGCTCCAGATGTATCAACTGTTTCCGCTGCTGAACCTGATAATAATCTTATACCTGATACACCTGAAACAACAACGGTTGAAGAAGCACCTCCAATTGAGTCTACTACAACAGCCGAACAAACCGCATCCAATGACGCTGAACCAGCTTATGATTTTCTGAACCAAGAAGTACCACAACCTGCAGATTTTGATCCAAATGCATTCTTCAATCCGTTTGCTAATGAAACTGCCACTTCTAATGTTGCGGAATCATCTATAAGCCATTTGAATCCTCCAAATCTGCACAATGTATATCAACATCAACCCTCCACACATCGTTGGACTAAAGACCATCCTCTTGCAAACATTATTGGAAACCCGAATCAACCAGTCGTAACTAGACAACGCCTTCAGACTGACGGTGAACATTGCATTTATGCACTTACCGTTTGTCAAGCTGAGCCCAAAAATATTAAGGAAGCCATGACATATGACAACTGGATTGAATCCATGCAAGAAGAACTTAATCAGTTTAAACGTCTTGAAGTATGGGAATTGGTTGAAAAACCAACCGGGGTCTATGTTATTGGTCTCAAATGGATTTGGAAAAACAAGCTGGACGCTGAAGGTATGGTTATCAGAAATAAGTCACGTCTGGTGGCTAAGGGTTATAGACAGGAAGAAGGGATTGATTACGAGGAATCATTCGCACCAGTTGCTAGACTTGAGGTCGTTCGGATCTTTCGGCATTCGCGGCTCACATGAACATCACGGTCTTTCGGATGGACGTCAAAACGCTTCGAATGGAAAACTAAAAGAACGGTCTATGTCAGTCAGCCAGAAGGATTTGTTGATCCAGAGTTCCCTAATCACGTCTACAAACTGAACAAGGCTCTCTACGGTCTCAAACAAGCCCCTCGGGCGTGGTATGATAAGTTATCATCCTTTCTTATTGCCAATAATTTCTCTAAAGGATCGGTCGACCCAACACTTTTCATACAATATCACGGGGCACACATTTTAATCGTTCAAATTTATGTGGATGACATCATTTTTGGGTCAACACATCTAAAGTACTCAAACGCTTTTTCAAAACTGATGAAAAAACATTTTGAAATGTCCATGATGGGTGAACTTACATTCTTTCTTGGATTGCAAGTTCATCAATCACCCCGTGGTATTTTTCTAAGTCAGTCCAAATATGCTCTTGAAATTCTAAACAAACATGGAATGACAAGTTGTGATACCTATGCCACACCAATGGCACATTCCAAGAAACTGGATGCTGATTTGCATGGGAAATTGGTTGACCCTACCAAATACCGAAGTATCATTGGGTCTCTCATGTATCTAACAGCCAGTAGATCTGATATTGTCTTTGATGTATATCTTTGCTCGCTATCGATTCGACCAACTGAATCTCACCTCTCGAGGCTAAAAGAATCTACGATACATCAAGGGAACCATTAACTTGGGGATCTGGTATCCGAAGGATTCTGGTTTAGAACTAATAGCTTTTAGGATGTTGATCACGCAGGTTGCTTAGATTCTCGAAAAGTACTTGAGCTTTACAATTTCTTGGTGATAAAGTGGTGTCATGGAAATCGAAGAAGCGAGGATTGTACATCGCCTCCACCAAGCGAATATGTAGCCATGTCGTCGTGTTGTGCTCAAGTCATTTGGATGCGAACACAACTCAAAGACTATAGGTACGTATTTGACAGAATCCTGATGTACTGTGACAATCGAAGTGTTATTGCGATCTCGTGCAGCTCTGTTCAACATTCAAAATCAAAGAACATCGATCTTCGATATCATTTCATCAAGGAGCATGTGGAAAAGGGTACCGTTGAATTATACTTTGTGGGTAATGAATACCAAGCGGCGGATCTTCTCACCAAAGCCTTAGCTCGGCTAGGTTTCTTGAGTTGGTCCACCGGATTGGTATGCAGTGTTTGACTCCAGAGGAACTGGACGAACTTTTAAAACAATCTTAAAACCAGTCAAACACCAAAACCTCTTTTGTTGTAAATATTTTTCAAAAACAAAATACAAAAATACAAAATTTATAAAATTCAAAAATATTCTTCTATCTAAATTTCTTTCAACATGGCAAGTACAAAACTTCCGTCAACACTTTGTTCTATCAAACTTTTCACAATTTTCCCGAACAAGTGTTGAGGGGGAGAAAGTAAATATTTTTCAGTTTCATAAAACCTTGTACTTGCATGTTACCTAATATATGTTGTTTCTTCTAAAAATGGTGGATACGTTTCTTGTCAAATACTCTCCTCGGACTCAAATATTTTTTCAAAATTCATTATTTCAAAAGTCGAGGGGGAGTATCGTTAAGTTTCTTGCCTTACAAGTGTTTTGTCTAACCTAAACGGAAGTTAAAGGATCTTGGTTGGAACCTCTTTGAGGTTGACGGACTGAATGTGTCTACTTGGCAAATTAATTTTAACAAAATCATTCATCTAACACATTCAATGCACCACTTCATGTGCATTTACTCCCAAACCACCAAGATCAAACGGCCCAAATCAAATCTTCAAAATCCGTTCAAGCTGTTCATAATCTGTAAGTTCTAAATTGTTTTGATCAAGATTCTAAACAAGGATTTCAAAAATCTTTCAAATCCAATGGTTAAAACTCTTTAAACTGATTTTGGAAAATTGTTCACTCAAACGAATTGGGTGTTTATGCATAAAAGTGTTTGGATTGAAATGAGTTATGTTAAAACCTTTCTTAGTGTCTATTAAACTTGTTTCAATCGTCCAAAACCATCCAGAATCTTGAATTTCATTAATTTGAATTCTAGGGTTCTTGCGCTCATTTAGGTTTTTTCTATTTTGTGATATGTTATTAGATGGTCAAGAAAGTGTTAGAATAAGTATATATGCATGATTTGAACCATTAAATTAGCCCAGAAACATCTAAACTGTAAGAATTTAAGTTTTAGGTTTTTAGGGTTCATCTCCCATGAATCTTCTGATTCTGTGGTGGAAATGTGATAAATCTTGTTCCATTGCACTCATATGACATCTAGGACACTCCAGAAACATTCTTGTTTGATTTGTGTGGCTATATCTCTTACGCATAGGTTAAGGGTTTAGGGTTTAAGAAATTTTATGCCTAAGTCTTTGTGTGTGTATCTGATATGTTCTTGTGCTCGTTTTGTGATCTATAAGATGTCCGTATAAGCGTAATCAAGTTTTCATGTTTATGTTTAACACGTTACGCATAAGAGGTCTACAAATGGATTTCATTATATTGGAAGATATTAAGTAAACAAGGCTTGTTACGCATAAGCTTTACTCTTACGAGTAAACTTTTCGCATAACATCTAGCTTATTCCTACGCATAAGCCAAAAGCCTTTGAACTCGTCTTATGCGTAAGAAACTATTACGCATAAGCTTGGTCTTATGCTTTAGTTTACTCTTACACATAAGCTCCTTTCTTATGCATAAGGATCCTTGTTACACATAAACCACTGTTCACTACATTTTGGCCTATTACGCTTATGCTTACAAAAGTTTATATGTTGCGTGTTAAGTGAAGATTTGGACTTTGAAATTTCAAAATTAACACGTTCACGTAACTTATCACATCAACTTCAAACAATTGGACAAATGTGACTTAGGACTTGTAACTAACATAAATATGTTACCATTAAACAAGGAATTAGATAATAAATCAGACTAAAACAAACACATTGTGTTTCCATATATTTGTCTTTTTGTCTAATGTCTTTCA
This sequence comes from Chrysanthemum makinoi, assembly GCA_910596185.1. Taxonomy (NCBI): domain Eukaryota; kingdom Viridiplantae; phylum Streptophyta; class Magnoliopsida; order Asterales; family Asteraceae; genus Chrysanthemum; species Chrysanthemum makinoi. The sequence continues at coordinate 148,631,308 of OU343218.1, forward strand.
GATCACAAAATGGTTGCAAATCAAACAAACATCAATGCCCCAGCTGAGCTCTCGATGGCAAACACATTCCCAGCTGGATACGACAAAGCAATTGGCAAGAACAATCTCTGGGTTGTCTTCAAACAACTTCATATGCTCGAATCATCTTGCGAATTGTTGTGGATATCTTATGCAACATCCATTCAAATTCATGCTCACAAAGTCATCCTGATGATGAGTATGATTCAATGGATGAGGAAATACAATTTCATAAGACATTAAAGCTGAAAAGGATGGAATACCATGCTTCAACCTTTCCGGTTAATCAACCCGGTGAGGCAGGAGGGTCAAGCAGTAGTCCTCCACTTATGGAAGATCCATTGCAAACAACTCTTACCCCATCCGATCCGGTTAATCAACCCGGTAAGGATCAGGGTGTCACTGTCACTACAATTGTTGAAATGAAGCAACCACAACAACAACTAAAACAACCGCAAGAATAAAAGCATGGTGAAGATGTGGAAATATATGATGAAGGAGATTACGATCATGATAAGGATGAAAGATTCACTGATGAGGATAATTTGGTGGCTGAAAAGGAAATGATGCGAAAAGAGGCTGAAGAAGCGCTAGAGTCAAGAGGAAAAGTTAAAGAAGGAATCAGACAACTACATAGTTGACAATCCAACACACGTACCTCAACAGTCTTCTGAACCACCTTTTGACACTTCCACCAAACCCAAATCATCATCTCAATCATCACCTCCATCAACAAAAGAAACAACTAACTCAACAACAAAATCTGTTAAGAAGGCAACTCCATCCAATGATTCGACAAATGGTTTAGCAGGTTTTCACCAATACACAACAAGCTACACAACCACCACCATTTGATCAACCAAGGGATTCAGAAACCACACCACCAATGGAGAAAACCATTGATCACTTTACCTACACTGGTGGTGAGGATCATGACATACCTGAGCCCCAACTTGAATCTCAACCGAAATTCAGATCAAGTATATTACTGCACTCCTTGTTTTCATACGCTTCAAATCAAAGAGCGTGTTGAAGATCTCCACCTCGGGGTCGAATATTACCACACAAAAAAAAACTCAATATAACCGCACCACTTCTACACTTCAACGGAATCAATCAAGAACCTCATTACAAAATCATTCATAAACAAAATTTTGGGTTTATCTACCGAAGTGAAAATCATCATACTTGCTTCATGGCTTTTGATGAAATTCACAAGTTCTGTGACGCCACCTTGAAGATCGTTCGAGATGGATTGGCATATCGTTTGAAGGACATTGAGTTGGGTAACATTCAGACGAAGATATGGAATTCAAAGGATCGCAAGGATGTTCGTCGGTTTATCACTAGGATTGATGAAAGGTTGATTCATCGGGATCAGATGCGACGGTTGGAGAGCTATGTGGGAGGAAGACCAAACTTTCCGATTCTGACATACCAATGTCCTCAGAAAGTAGCTGGTCGTTTGTTATCACTGGGTACTCTTTTTACTCTCTTGATTGTGATTTTGTTTGTTTGATTTATTGACCATGGCTTGTGCACACATTTCAGTGTACAACCCGTTCTTGTCATGAAAGGACCCTGTGGTACGCATCAGTGCCACAATCCTTATAAAAGGAGCGAAAGCTTCTTACTTTTGAGTAAAACTAATCAAAACTTTCACTTTCAAAGTTTTGCTCAAAAGAACAAGTACTTTCCCTTAAGATTTTCAAAACCTCAAAAGTTAATATCACTTGTTGAGGGGGAGTATTTGATTAAAACTTTGTTCACAAATTGTTCTTAGTGGTAATCTTCCCACAAAACTCGAAATGGACATATTAGATATCAAAATTTCGTCAAAAATTCCATTTATATGCCATTTTTGAGGGGGAGAAAAATTATGTGATAAGAAATATGTTGTGAATTGCTATTGAATCTTCATGATAAAGACTTAACCAATGAATTGACGAGCTCTTAAATGTTAGTATCTTGAAAAGACTTGTCCGGGACGGGTAATAATTTCAAACTAGTTCGCTAGTGATGTAAACGTGTCTTGCAAAGGACTTGTCCAAGTAGAATGTACCATTCGAGAAACTCTTGGTAGACATGAACCTTGACGGGTCAAACCTCCTATCCAAGGAGTGTTTACAACTTCAAGCTGACCTAGTCAATGATGTAACCGTGTCTCACGGGGAATTTTCTATCTTGAGTTGATCAATTCAAAAGTGCGCGCTCTTCTCTCACCGTGCAGCTTTCTGTCAAAATACTTTAGCACGAGTGGAGGGGGAGTATTTCTGCTAAATATAAAACTCTTTCAGTGGTACAAAATGTCTTTAATCATAACCACTTTAAGAGATTTTTCATGAAAATGGTTTTATGGCAACATAGGTTAGTCATGGAGTTATAAGGTGACTAAGGTTAGGAATAACCGTCCGATGATCCGCCAGAGCCGGAGGGTTCTACCCAAGGACACCACCAATAGTTAGAATTTAGAACTCCTTAGGTATGATTATAAAAAGGAGAAAATGACAATCGTAGAAAGAAGGAGTTGAAGAATTAAAAATAAAAGTAAAGAAAAGGGTGAAAATAAATAGCCCTCCAAATTATTCAACTTAGGGGCATAACGGGTTCAATACATATGCTACTGGTTGTCACTAGATGACACCGGTATTGAAGATTAAAAGTCGTCATGGACCCAGTGACGCATGCACTAAACCTTCTTAGCCACTCAAGTTTCTCTCAACAGAAGCTTGTTTCATTCTCACTGGGAACCCTACGTAAACTATCGGCTCTCTCTTAGAGATTGCTGGTATTGAAGAAGGGGACCCTCTCCCTAGTCTCCGCTCAGGAAAAACCAAAGCGTACTATTGAGTATAGAGCCACGAGATTCATCAAAAGATCTTTTAGGAACACTTGATAATTCATCGCTTGTCGTTCAACAATAAGAAATCAAGTGATACATTATCGAGTCCTTCACAGATCTTAGCAATGCATCGAGAACATTTATGAGGGTTCACTGTGATCCTCGGTGATTGAATGGAAACTCTGCCGAGTCAACATCAAACGGCCCTAACAGCGAGTCACCGGTAACTCCTTGTGGGTTACGCAGTGCGTCTCAAGCGGTCTACATTCGTGGGGTGATGCTTGTGTACCTCGGCGACTCACACTGTAGGTGTACATCGGTACATCGCGTTATCTCACTTGTGGGACTCCAGTTCAGGAACGACCTTTGTGAGAATTAGAGACGTGTTTTCACACTATGTTGTTAACACACTCGAAGTTCAAACTTGTAAGTACTGGATTATTTCTAACCCATGTTTTATGTTTTCTTCTTATGGATGCTCAAGGGTGGAAAAGATCGTGCAGATTCTTCACATGCTCATACCAACAACAACACTAATTGAAGTTCTCTCAAAAGGCAACACAAAGTCAGAATGATTCTTCATTAAATTCAAAGAATCTACAAAGTTTAAAGACAAAGAAAACTATATCAGTACTGAAAATTCAACGTTAAAGAGCGTGTGAGCATGTTGGAGAAACACGTGGAGACACTGGAGCAACGAAGCGGATCTGATGCAGATAACCACAACATACTATCACAACCACCACAAAGAACAAAGATCAAAGAACAAAGAAAAAGAAGACGTCAAAGCAGAATACTTCAAAATAAACAAGATCCCTACATGGGGAGATTGTTCGAATCAAGACAATTCTTCTCACAAGAAAGAAGAATGTCAGAAGACGTCAAAGAAACTATTACATCAGCACCTATAACGTTTTTCACTCATATCATCAATTACCAACACTTAGGGGGAGATTGTTGGAATCACTCCTAAACTAGATTTCAAGTGTTAGTAATTAATATGTAATAGTTAGCTTAATTATGGCTTTTATGTTAGTAATTAAGGCTAGGCTCATATAGAAAGCCCATGAGCCTATGCAAAAGCCCAATAAGGAAAGGAAGGGAACTTAGTGTGTTGCCCTAGTTCTTTCCTATAAATAATCTTGTAAACTCCCATTTGGGAGTTGGTTGTTCATTTCTAATATCACTCCTACGCCTAAACTCTTCATATATTCGTGTGTGTGTTTGTGATTTGTTCAACTGATCTATCTATTCTATATTTCTTCATATTGATGCTTGTGTTACAAACATGGTGACCTAACACTGGGGAACTCTACTTCATGTTCAAACTTGGTATATCGGGTTTACTTCTTCTTGTGGTCACTGCAATAGCCGACAGAATATGTGGAAGATGTGCTTACCAAAGTATTTTAAGGATGGGATGTGATCAGCAATTCTCTGGGATTATTCGTCGCCGTAGAATTCTCTTGGACTATGACAATAACTTCTCGTGCAAATGGTCGTACACGTTATGATGCTTCCGAAAGTTCGAAACCATCATGGGGGAGAAACGTGTACTTTGATGTGTCACAGTCAACCTCCATGGGAAAGTAGTGTATACTATTTGATTTAGTATGGTTTGTGAAGTATTCTACATATGGGAGAAGAATTGTTAATGATGGAGAATGAACCTTTGATGAACCGCTGCATGTTCCCCTAAAACAAATATTCACCGAAACCAAAGTTGTCATAACACATTCAAGCTGACATTGTTTACGGTTTTGTCTTGGTTTTGTAAAATCCCACGAAAGAATCTATTTCTCGGTTTAAATCATAGATTTGTAAAATCCCCGTGACAATGGAAACATCCTGGTTAATGTAAAGTGCATTTCTGGATCTATCTCCCGGTTTATTCTTGGTTCTGTAAAATCCCGCGAAAGAATATATTTCTCGGTTTGAACCATAGAATTGTAAAATCCCGTGATGATGGAACCATCCTGGAGAAAGGGAACGTGTAATTCTGGATCTTATCTGATGACTGGTGCTACGGTTTCAAATTTGAAGAAGAGATTAAGGGTGTACTACATGAATTGGATGTGTGTTTGGATATTCGTCATGGCAGTTTGGTTATTACATGGTTTTACGGGGTTATGTGCTTTTAACCATGTTCGGGATGAAACCATTATCATAGTTCACTTAAAACATCAAAGGAGGCTAGATTTAAGCTTTAAACCACAAGATGTGACAACGGCGTTAATTCAGTATTATCTATTTGAGGTTGAAGTGAAATGTCACGGGCAAGTGTACTTAGTATCTGAAGGTATCGGGGATGGTTGGATGAAGATTCTTGAGAGATCCTTGTTCGAGCTTTTAATTTTTTCAAAAACGAAGACTTGGAAATCTAGTTATGCTTGGGTGATTTTTCCTTTTCTTTTTACCACTTGGGGGAATTGGGGTCTTACCGCCACAAAATAACTATCACTTTAAGGAGTTACGTTGTAGTGCTTTCGTCAGTCACATTGAATTATGGATTTTCAAGAGGTGATGTACGCCTAATACTTGATGGTTGGTTGGTTGAAGAGTATAGAGTACTTAGAGATTCAAAAGGGCATGAATTCTCTGCACCGCATTTCTTTGTTACATATGTGCAAGTTTAAGTCACGAGTTCGGGTTAGTTTACTTCAAGGTTAAATTCATCATATTGGGTTTTCTCCATCAGCTGTCACGACAAAGAGCCTACTGAATGATAATGGGATTGATAAAAAGTTTGCCAAGAGTAGTTGAAAAGAAAGAGGTTAGGACGTTTGAACACAACAGTTCAAGCCTCGTTCTCTAAAGAAAAGAAAAGTGTATGTTTCAAAGGCGCTTTATCTTCTGAAGAAGAGAAATCTTCTTATGACGTTTGAACACAATAGTTCAAGCCTCGTTCCCTAAAGAAAAGAAAAGTGTACGTGTCAGTGCGCTTTATCTTCGGAAGAAGAGAAATCTTCTTATTTTGACCATTCTCATCAACATGCTTCATACTTTTTCCATGCGCGCTCAATTATCAAGTGAACCACACGACCATTGCTAGTTCTCTTATTCCACTTGCTCAAATAAAATAGCGATGGCGACATCATTTGCTACCTTTGAGGGGGAGAAGTATGAAGGGACTACATTATGAAGATATTCACTTGCTTAATCAAGAATGGCAACTCCGTATGCAATTCTTGAGGGGGAGAAGAAGTGTGATAATTCTGCATGGTTGATTGACATATGAGAATATATGATCATACGGCTCCTAACTCATGTAAGAACCGATCTTCTTCTTATCATATCATCTTCACATGGAGTTTCATCTATGAGCCGTTGGTTGACATCTTCTCAAGGGCTGATATGATTAATGACAAAGTGCTTCCAGCTATGCGGTGATTTCCTTGATGAACATCTTTCTGTTCTTGTTTGATTGGGAGGGATTTGAGTTAAGGGTATTTGCTATATATAAGTTAACGAGAATGCATTTGGTGAGAAGAAGATGTTAACTTTCTATTCCCCAAACGGACAATCTAGAAGAAGGTCGAGTCTACAGTCTGTTCTACATTTTCTGCTGCATGTTAGAAGACTAAAGACGAATTGCATTTAACAATCTAAAGACCTCTTCTTAATCTGGGCATTTATCATAAAGATTGTCAGTTTAGGGGAGAGCACTAATTGGGGGAGAGTGAAATGTCGTATTTAATCCCCAATTAGACTTGCTCACATTCATCAGCAAGTTGATTCTCACAGATACATCTGTGCTAATGATTTTCTTCTCAAAAGATTTCTAGTACATGGGCTTATAACGTGTTGCTGATTCTGAAGTATCAAAACCAGCAAGGGGGAAGGAGACACGCACCTAAACGCCAAGAACTTGATGAGCTTAATACTTCTAAGTGATTGAAGATATCCCGGGAAGACTAATGTCATTACCACAGAGAAACTCAAGGTTTGACTCATGGCGTTCAGTGTTCTTATTCCAACTATGTGGGGGAAGAGATGGAAGAGTTTGTTTGAAGATAAAAGGTACACATGTGTGTGATGATTTTGATGTTATCGCAATCATCAGGGGAGAGAGATTGTGTACATTGGGGATGCTCAACTGTTTCACTTGAGAGCTTAATCGGTGATTCAGTGATAATCACTTATTCCGGAGTTGACATCCGCATAGATAATCGTGTCTGACACCGCTACTTCAATGTTATCGGTTATTCTGTCTTTGGGCATTTGGGTACTTCGGGTTCTTAAGCTTCACACACTATCATCAGGGGAGAGAAAAGTATACATTGGGGTTATTCTTTGGCTATCGGACTTAATCTGATACTTCGATGTTATATGTTTCTCTGTCTTTGGGTATATGTGTATTCGGGTTCGTGAGCTCTATTCTAAGAGACTGATTGCATCAATTCATCTACTTGGGGGAAGTGGTCTCTTGACAACTTTTTGGTATGGATAGACTTCAGTGGAAAAGAAATATGAGAAGATTTATTCAAGTGTAAGATGATACGTTGCTATTCTACTTGATGATATAACCCCGAACGAAGAATCACAAAGATCATTCTTAAAAGGAGCAACTATACTCATGATAATGGTGTGCTTCCTTGTGCACCTGGCTAAGGCAAGCTTGAAAGAAAGCTCTGAATCTGCTCAATAAGAAGATTTACGGTTTGGGGGAAGCTACCAAAGTATCACTTTCAGGTGGTTCAAGTTCTGACTTCTATTCAGGAGCCTCGAAAGCTTTGGTGGTGAAAGTTTAAGAAATGATGAGTTCTATCTTCTATAACGGGTCGCCGATATCCTTATCTCTAGATCAGATCATCATCTTCTTAAACTATATCATCTACTCTATCTTTGTAAATATTTATCAAAAAGCAAAATACAAAAATATAAAACAAACAAAAAGAAAATAGAAAAATATAAAACCTACAAAAATCCATAAAAATCAGAAAATTTGAAAAATACAAAAAAATATTGTTTTTCTCAAGCCATGTCTTCTGGTATCGATAACATCTACGGTCTTAGAAATGTCATTTAATAATGGCACGGGACCATAGATGAAGTTCGAGCAGGAGGTGTAAATATTTCTTTTCAAAACATGTCTAAAACTATGGCTTACAGTTACTTCAGACTGTAACCCGTGCTTAAACCATGGTTTGCTATTACTTCAGATAGCGACCCGCTCTTCAAAGAAGGAAAGTGCTGCTCTAAAAAAAATTTCATAAATTCGTGCACTTATCCTAAAATTAATTTGAGGAAAGCATGTCGAAGGACTGCTGTTCCTACACAAATATTTTTCCTTCTAAAATTTTTCAGAAAAATATTTGTTGTTTCAAAATCGTGAAAAATGAGTTGCTTGAAAATCAATTAGAATCTGAGTTTTCATAAATTTGCAAACTCAATCAATGACTTCAACAACTTTAAAACTTTTCAGAAAATGAGTCATTGATTGAGGGGGAGAATGTTTTCAAATCTATATCATCTAACAGGCTTATCTAATTATCCTACGTGCTTAACAGAAAAAGATGTTTGCCTATGTTGAAGGACTAGGAATCTAGGATATGATTGTTAGGATTAGATGATTAGAGTTTGATGAACACATAATTCCCATGCCTTTGTATGATCTAATTGATATGTTGAATTGACTTTTTATTAGTCGATTGTTGTTTGGGTGTTGTCGACCACCATATATCTGTTTGTGTTGACTAACGTATGCAGATAAGATGGTTTATAAGAATGTTCCCGATCCGGATCCCACAGATGATGATGATTGGATGCCGAAAGGAAAGGGTAACTATTTCTTGAGTCGACAAAATGAAGAAACAAAACTTAATTGGATCTCTATGAAGAGTTAGCATGATAGATGCAACGTCAGAGGTCTCACTGCATTTGTAGATGGTTTTCTTCCTGCCCTACAGCAACAACAACAAAGTAGCTCAACCACCTAACGTATCTTTGTGCAGGATTAATTGTGGATGATACCATTTTCTTAACAATTTTGAAAATATTGTTTTAACAATGGAAAAATATTGTTTTGAAAATAAATTGAACTATAATTTTGGAAATCAACCAGACTTTATCTTATCAAATCTTAAGTCACTCAATCAACGACTACGGTCATCGATTGAGGGGGAGAGTGATTTCAAATTAAATATTTTCAAACGGTATTTCTTCATAAAAGTCCGGTTTGTACGTAATAAAGTGGTGATCTAAAGATTTAATGTTATGTCATGGTATGATTTTCTTTAAAACTCAAAGATCTTTCAAAATGAAATTTTTTCTGTTCTTGTTTGATTGTGAAATTGTTTTATTTTACTTAAAGATCTCTTAAAACTATCATACCTGACACTAATAATCTTTAATGTCAAAAACTGTTCCTTATCAGTCAATTTTAAAATTAAATCAAGCCACGTCTTTCCCCAAATCTTTCTAAGTGATTTAAATCAATTGGGATCACAAATCTCAACTGGTTTAAAAATTTTGATCGGGGGAGAGATCGTGATTTAAATCTCTTATCTGTTTAAATGGAATAGGTTTTAGTCCTTCAAAGGCACTCCTGCCTCCATGTGCAAAACGATTTCAATATGATGCACATGATTGAGGAGGAGCATTTATAAAAAACAAGATGAGTATTTAAACCTGGCTACAAGTTCTCCCATGTTTTTTAAACCTAATTAAATCACTTGGGATCCAAAATCTCAAACGGTTTGATATTTTTGATCGGGGGAGAATTTGTGATTTAATTATGAAATCTGATAAAAGGTGATTGTTATGATTCAAAAGTGCAGGCTGCTCTCCCATATGTGCTAAACGCTTTCGAATCTCGAAGCACATATTGAGGGGGAGCATTTCAAAAGAAAATAAACTATCAAGGTACAAAGATTTCTATGTTTCAACCTAAAGTACCTTGATTAATTTTCTAAATGGTTTCTTAATGGCTTGTGTGATCATGAAAGTACTTCAAAGAACTACTTCCTCTATGTGTCAAATGATTTCAAATAACCAACACATTTTTAGGGGGAGAATTTACCAAGAAAATCATAAGGCTTTTTCCACGGAAATTGTGATCAAGAATATATTTCAAAGAACTCTTGCCTCCATGTGCGAAACAATTTCAAAATCATAAACACATGTCGAGGGGGAGCATTTCTAAATGATCAAAATAATTAAGGTACAAAATGCTTTGATTTTATATCACAAGTACCTTGATTGATTTTCCAAATGATTTTTCAATTGGGTACGAGAAGGAATGAAATATACCAAAAGACCGACCAATTTACTTTATGCATGGTGTTATAAGGATGGTTATGTTAGGTATTTGTTCCCACGATCCCGCCAGAGCCGGAGGGATCTATACCCAGGAACAATCCACTAGATAGTGTAGAGTCCTTAGGTATGATGAAAAAAGGAGAAAAATGAGAATATGGGAAGAGTGCGGACAGAGACAGAGCTAGTACTGAAATAAACCCAACAAGGTTCTAGTTACGAAGTCTCGGTAAGCACTGAAGGGGTTGAAGAATGAAAAAGAATTAAATGTGAAAAGGGTGAAAAGAAATAGCCCTTCATTAATTCAACCTTAGGGCAGAAACCGGGTTCAATACATATGCTACTGGTGTCTACTAAGGTAACACTGGTATTGAAGACAAGAAGTCATGGACCCAGTGACGCACTGCACCTAACTTCCCAAGCTACTCAAGTTCATCTTAAAAGGAATTGTTTCATTCTCACGGGGAACCTACATAATCTATAGACTTTCTCTTAGAGATTGTTGATATTGACGAAGGAGACTCTCTCCCTAGTCTCCGGCATAGGAACCAAATATGCACTATTGAGTCTAGAGCCAAGAGATCATCAAAAAAATCTCATTAGGACACAAAATTAATGAAGACTTGTTGTTTCACACAATGTGGAAAGTAAGTATATATTGAGAGTCCTACGCATTATCCTTGTGGTATTGCCAGAACATCCGAGTGATATGTAAAAGTATTCACGATAAAAATGGAAATCCTTCTAGAGCCAACATCAAACAAGCTCTTGGTGGGTGACATGTGAGATTTTTTCTAAAGATCAAACATGTGACAACTGGACAGAAATGATGGGGCGATTCATATTTTGAATCAATCCTGGTTCAGGAATGGATTGACGGATACCTTTGAAAAACCGGTCGTTGTGCTTAAAAATTCTTTTCTGTAGCACATCGACTGTGTATTAATGTTTCAAAATTAAAAGGGTATTTATGATTGATAATTGATTTTCTAATAAAACCTTCGTTGTATTGCAAAACCCTTTATATTAAGCAATACACGATTGTTTTTCAAATCATTTTTCGTCAATCAGTGAATCTCGATTCGCTGGTCCACTCACTCCGTGTTGTCTTCTTTGAGACGTTCCGGTTTGAGAGCGGCTAGAGCAACTGTGAAACCCTGTCAAGGAGATTCCTCGGAATTATGCCTGATCACAGGCAGTGCTTGTACTGATCAACGGGGAACCGTGGGCCGTGCACCTCAATTCAACGACAGTGATCAAAGACACTTTCGTATGTTTTAGTGCTAACTGTTGTTTGCAGGAACATTTGGACGGTTGCAGCTGATCGATATTGAGAAGTCAATTCACAACCACATGCTCACAAAGATTCACGCTTAATTGAATAAAATCATGACCATCAAAGACATACAATAAAGATGCTTCCGCTAACTCTGATGAAAATATGTCATGATCCAGAAAGTGTGAGCATGTCCGTCCAAAAGTCACAACATCACATGAAGGCAACACAATAAAGGGTGATCCAGAGATTTACTGTGGCTGATGATCTCAAAGAAAGCTCGAAGATCATCAAGACGTAGATCAGTTCAAAGAACTCCACTGAAAGTACAAAATAATCTGACTATGAAGAATCACTACTAAAGCACAAAGATTACGGAAGTTGAAGAATTAAAGTCTACGAGCTCAGAACTGAAGACAAAATAGAATGCTAGGATTTAAAATGTAAATCATGGGGTGACCTCCCTTAGGCGAAGATTGTTAGGAATTGGAAAATCCATAAAGAAGTATCGGTCACCCCAATTATAGTCTAGCATATGTTAGCTCGTAGACATGTCGTTATTTATGTTATTTAGTAGTCAATTAGTTAGTTATTAGCTTAGTTTAATTTAGTGTAACACCGTAGAGGACGGACGAGTCTTTACCCACTGTATGCCTGATCCACAGCCCGACAGGAGGTGAGTAGTCTGTAACTATAAATTCCCCTTCCATCCTTGGAAGGGTGGAACTTCTTAATCTAACCTTTACATTTTTGTTTTAACTCTCTCTCTAGAATTCCCTCTCTACTCTCTTCATCTCTCTAAACATGGCACTCTTGTATCATCATAATCCTAGACCACCCGAATCATCAAACAACATAAAAAGTGTGATCCTAACTCAACACGCAGTTACTGACTCAGCGTCCAATGACAGAAATCCCACCCACCGCCTGTCTGTCACTTTGCTCCAGATTAATCCACACACCTTCCCACCAGATAATTCCACCGCCTTCACATGCTAACAAAGTGCTAGAAAATGGTAACATAAAAGATTGTTAGGTGACCATATTGTAACACAAGCATCAATATGTAAGAAGTATAGAAGAGATAGAGCGGATGAACACTATCAAACACACACAATATAAGAGTAACAAAAGGTTATGCGTAGGTATTGAATGAGAGTGAACAACCAACCTTCAAATGAAGGTTTACAACACTATTTATAGGAGAAGGGACTAGGGCAACACTACAAGTCCCTTTTCTTCCTTATTGGATTTGGGCCAAGGCTTATGGGCTTTCTACATAAGCTTTGCCATTAATACTAACATAAAAGCCTAATTAAGCAACCTATTACATATTGATTACAAACACTTGAAATATAGTTTAGGGGTGATTCCAACAAAGATGCTCAACAAAAGTTAGGATCAGATAGTAGTTGTTTGAATATGGTGGTAAGTATTTTTACTTTGAAGCTTCTATGTAAAGATTTATGAATTTGTGTGAAATTGAATATAAAAAGTATCCACACCCGTTACAAGGTTTATATGATTTTGTGATATGGGTGTGGCGTCCCTAATTATAATTTTGGTAACATTGAGATCTCAGGTTTGACATATAAAATGTTAACTTGCTTCATGGATTCCATTCGATTCTTTGGTTTCGATCAAGAAAAGGGAAGATCAATATATTTCATGGGTTAAGATTTTAGGTATGTGTGAGGTAATTAAAAGTTTTTGTTTTCGTGTTTTTTCCAATGCTTTATGTGGTTAAGGTGAAGTTAATTGGTGAAATTGTTTTGACAGGTTAGGCGACTAAAGTTCATCTATTGACGTTGAATAGGTTTATTCTGATTAAAAAAAGACTTTAGATTTACCTATTGTGTTTAATTTTGCGGATTTAGGATTTTCGATGTTGTGATTCGTTATTATGATTTTATTTATTCATTTTTTTGCAGTCTTAAGTGGTAAAAATGATGAGGTGATAAAAAATGAAAGGAATGAATCTTGGTTGTTTACGTCTTTTTTATTAAACGATCAACATTAAGGGTTGCAGTTATGGTCTTCCTTATGAACAACAACTTTACAGGTATGAAATGTGTTAATACAAATAAACCGTAAAAACGTTTATTAATATTTTGCGATCTCTTTGTGTTTTGTTGATAACAAATATAATGTTATCTTAAGTACAATTATAAGGATACATGTTATTTTTGTAAAGCATTTACATATAGCCATTTAATACAAAAATGTTGTAATTAATCATTTGTTGTAATAGTTTATTAGGATGGGTAAAAACCATAACCCATGGATCATAACCCATACCCAAGATGGCTAGATACAATGTATACTTTAGATACATTGAATCTAAGGAAAACCCATGGACCAACCCATAACCCATGACCCATAACCAAAAAACCCATGGGCAAAGAGGAGCGTCCCAAGGATCCCTAGGATTACACTAGACGGATCCCAAGTGGGAGGGATCCGTGGGATCCGGGAACAGTGGAAGAAATTGCCTATAAATAGAGAGCCATTTCTTCATTCTAACTCACCCTCTTCTTACTAAATCTCTCAAACACTCTCATTATCTTCTAACATATAGATCACTTGATCTAGAGAGTTGTTCTTCTTTCTTTCTATTGTGATTCTCATATAGGTCCTTCTCTAAGGCGAGATCACGAACATTATACAAGTCATCCAAGCAAGGGGTCCTTGATTGATTTGTCACTCCGCAAGCGAAGATCTTGTTTTTGATATTTCACATATTTGTTGTGTAATAGTCGTGTTGGTTTGGTCCACCGTGTTACGGACTCGGTATTTAGCTTCGTACCGAAAAAAAGGTGTAAGCAACGTTGTGAAGGCTTCTCCGCCAAGTGAAGGAGTTTGTTGACATAGTGCTTGAACTCTCGAGTAGGTGACTCGGGGAGTGGAGTAGGGCAAGGAAGGTGCCCTTGTAGCCGAACCACTATAAATCGTATAAATCGGTTGTGTCATTTCTATCCCTTTGCTTTACTTTATTTACTTGCTTTATCATTAGATCTATACTTTCTCAACATCCATAAGATCTCACATATTAACGAATCTAAAGTTTTTGAAACTAACTTAAAATCGTCAAAACTATTCAACCCCCCCTTTCTAGTTTTCCACAAAATGCATATATTATTTCAGAAATGAACCCTTTAATTGTCACATTATGATCTAATGCATTCGCCTTTTTAGTTACAAAATTTGCATGATGTTGGACGATCTCTTATTAGAGTTATTAGTAGTTATAGAATTGTTTGCTTATACAACATTTAAAAGCTATATTTGGCTTATATTAAAATTCTTCTTTTTTTTGAACAAAATATTAAGATTCTTCTTGATGCGATGTTATTGCAGGTATGGGTCGGAGATCAAAAGAGGTTCTATTTGCTTAACATGTTAACAATAGATTCAATAATCCTATTTCAGAAAGTAGGTTCCCTAATTTATAAAAGGTTTTAAGGCTGTTGTATATATGAAAAAAGGTTTACTTTTAGTTACACTAATAAGTTCTATTTTACTATTTTGGCAGATATTAATCAGTAATTATAAAAGGAAATCGGTTGCGTGTGTACACAATTGCCTTTTACGTTGGTCGGATAGAGGCAACTTGCAATGTGATGTTGTTACAACTCGGGATTATGCTTAGTTTCTCACGGTGATCACAAGAACCCATACGTAAGTTATTTTAAATGTGTCTTATTCATTAGAGATAAAAAATGAGGTTTACTGAATTGGCCTATTAAAAGGTATATGAATAGAAATTTTCATCGCACGGCCTTATTGTCCAGTCATCTTGCAACAACTAATAGTCAGTCTTTAGAATACGCAGTGAGACCAACCTGACCGACATATGCAGATATACATTTTTTATTTTTCACTTTCTTTCTGATATGTAAAATGTGGTGTGGTCGATTTCCTTTTGCTTGGAATTGTTTTTGTAAATTTATCGTACATGATGTTTCTAGGGGTTAATTAATTGCTTTGAAAAGCTTTTTTTTGGTGTTAAATTGTTGAAATTTGAAACTAGAAAGAGAATTTTGTTGGTGCATTTTAGTTGGAGTAAGCATTTTAATGCTAAACCGCATTTACATCTTATTGCTTAATTGATTATGCATTTTGAATGTACGATTTATGTAAGCACATACACATTCACTTTTTTGGTCTTTATGGTATTTTGTTTATCAAATGTACATAGAGTACACGAAACTGGAGCTTTTCTATACGTGGTAAATAATACTGAAGAGCTATTAAGCGAGAAGTAATTTTATAAAAAAGTCGGAAGGAGGATATGGAAGTGTCTACCTACTTTGAAGATAATGTCGTGCATACAAACCACCATAAATGGGATAGATCAAAAGGCGACACAAAGTAAAATGTTGTGAAGAACACACCATATAAATGAAAACCGACCCGCCACAACGCGGCGGGCTCCCTTCCTTGTTGAATACATTAACAAAGAAAACAAATAAATTTTCATCCAAGTATATTTATGAATTTAGTTGCTTGACGTACCCGATGGACATGCTACTTTAATTGTATCAACATAATGAACTTGTTTTGTAGATGTAAACAAAGAAACATCATGCTATAAAAATTCAATTACCACAAAAACCACTTCCCACCCTCATTTACAAAAATAAACCCTTTAAAATGGTTTTACCAAAAACGACACTCTGAGAAAATCATTTTGCTCGCCCTTATTCTTTCTCGTCATTTTCAACAAAAACAAAAGGACTGGATGCAAAATGACAAAAAAGGCAGCGAGCAAACACACATTCGCTATCATTTGCTCGCCATTTTTCTCGCCCATTTTGAAAAGATAACAATATGTATCCCGTGCCAAAGACAAAAACCCAACGAGACACTAATTCTTGCTATCATTTGCTCTCCCATATGACAAAATGTAGAGCCAACTTACATATACGTTTAGTACATATTTATGCAATGAGTCATTACCTAGTTTATGGTAATGCTCCATTTCTTTACCCTCCACCAAGCATAATTAATGATTACTTTTCCTATTCCCCACCCCCTAATACCCTCCACCAAACATTCCCTTAATTATTGAATACATATGACAAAAAGTGGAGCCTACTTACATGTACGTGTATGGGAATGGATCTAGTAAGAAGAAAAATAAAAATAAAAAAAATGAGAAATGTTTTTAGTCACATATTTCAAATGAAAAAGGAGAATTTGATGGAAGATGCATATTTTTTATAGGTGTATCTGAAATTTGCGGTTGTAGTTATTTCTCATTCTTCTCATTTTACTTTAATTTCTTATTTGATCCTTACTCATACGTGTATTACATTTGTAAGCTTCCATTTGATGATATGTCATATTTTATCAATTGATTTATAAGACATTAATTTTCAGCGAGTAAACTCCTCTTCCTGGCCACGTCTTTGCTCGCCGATATGGGTACTAAAATACAACGGATATAGCGAGCAAACCGATTTCAAAAGAAAAAAATAAGATTCGGGTGCTAAAAGACAAAGCACATAACTAGCAAACCCTTGATCGCCCCCTCACTTTGCTCGCTTGGTCGATTTCTGTAACACTACTCCCGATGGTCCATTTTGATAATCATTCTTCAATAATGATCATTATTCCCTCTGCTATAAAACCAAATAACATTCAAATTGCAATAGCTCGCAGAATCATTAACGTTTATGTTAAAAGAAAAAGTATTGCATTAGTTAAAAAGAACATTGGACATCATGAATTATTTAAATCCTACAAAACACTTTTTTGTAAACAACAACTTCCGTGGTGCAATCAGTGCAGATGTCGTCGTTATCGTAACATAAAATCTTCAATCCTTATCGCAACATAAGATCGCAAGATATATGACTTGAAACAAATGCTTGATTTGGGGTTCATCCAAATCGGGATCGCTCGCGTCAACAACATAAGTTAATAGTTTAAACTTTAAACCATTATAGGATGCTCATGTACAATTTGTCCAATATCTTATACTTTTCCATCATCTTTCTCACCAACAAATGTGTATCAGATATGTATTCAATAGTTTAATTTGTGACGCTCACTTTATACTCATGTACGCAAGATACATAACATCGAGGATTATATCGTTACTCTTTAGATACAATACAAATAGGTTCCCACAAACAGCAAAAAAACTTGGAAGTTAAACATAACAGAAACACCGACTTGTGAAAATTTATCATGCCTAAAGTTGAGCCATGCAAACACTATGCTTCAGAAATTTACAAAGTGTAGGAACCGGTAATGAAATGGTTACCAATAGTCTTTACAAGAGCAGTCAAAGTCTTTAAACCGATGAAACCGATTATTGTCTCTTACAATGATTTCTCTACCAGTAATTCCTGAAATGAACATAATGGCACTATGGCAATCTAAACAAATCCTCAAATTCTTGGTTATCCTGATAGGAACTCCTGGCGGGATGACACAAAGGCCAAATGCAAGAGCTATCTTCTCACTGTGTTGCCAAACTTCTGATTCTCGTTCTTCTTCTTCTAAATCAAACAGCGCCAATCTGGTGTTGGCTATATATCCAGCTGCCTTCATTTGCCTCTTCAGCTTGGCTAACATTGCTTGGATGTCCGAGTTTCTTTCATGAGATGTGTCCTTTGCTTGAAATATGTGGACTGAATTCTTTACGGAAATCCAACTGCAGCCTGCACCCTTCTTAATTCCTACATCTTTCATATCCATCCTCACCACATTTGCTTCTTCCCACCTGAATCAATTGCATAATTAGCTTGTTAGTTAGTTTAACGATTGATGATGCAATGATTGTTTTTAAACCAAAGGAGGCAATTTTGAACCATGTACTTATTTATTGGTTGATTCAGGTTATGTTTTATCACTAATGTATCAAAGAGGTAACAGAAAAAAGAAATAGCTAAAAAGGAAACACGTTGGATGAGTCGAAGTCGCGCAAGTGTACGCTACATCAATTATTCACATAATGTCTCTTTTTAACTCATATTTGGTCCACTATTTAACTATTTAAGGAAATTTCAGACAAGAAGTACTTCTGGTCAACCCAAATCGACCCTTACAAACGTATAGGTGTTACTTAACCCGACCATTTTTCCACCTATATTTCAAACAAACAACCTTTTTTTCATAAAAGAACTGGTACTTTATAAAACTCCAATTCAAATGGAAGCAATTAGCATTCCAGCACTGTACAAACCTTGAACTGATTAAAGCAGAATTACAAAGTCCTATCACAACTCACAAACATGCTTAATATTCATGCCCCATGGACAAAACATTATAACGGAGTTCATGTATGCCCATAAATGGAGTACTAAACAGAACCATCTCTTTTTATGTATCGTGCTTTTGTTGCAGGGAAACATTCTTTCAGAGTGTGGATTTCGAAATATAATGATGTCTAGCAACCAACTAAACATGATACAGTGATTTGATTCAATGACTGAATGGATAACTTGATCAACGAAAACTCACAATCCTAAGTCTCTGGGGATTACATCCTTGACATACAATACTAACCAAATATGTCAGTGAAGTTTCGCTTGACCTTAAAACTAACATGAAATCCTTATCATTTAATTAAGCTTCATAAAACCTCTGAAGGCTTGAGACTAATTGCATCATGGATTTAGAGGTTTTACGTATTATCAACCTTATGATAATTGATATGCAGAGATTAGCACTCTTAAATAAAGGTTAGACAGCACCTCAGGCAGCCAGTAAATACAGAGTTGATGGATCAATATGGTTAATTACAGAATTGAGGGTCAAATGGAAGGCATAAAGCAAGACAAGGAGCAAATATTTTGAAATAACGGCAATTCTATGAAACAACAAGGTTTTGTTACACAAAGTATTACTAAATATCAAAAATCGCTCATACTACGATGTTTTATTTGTAAATGCAAACCAGAACGAGTCTATGTGGTTGTGATTGTTACTGACTGATTCTCAATATTTACAAAACTTTGTGGCCTAGTACTGAGAGTAGATATATAATGGTTTTTTTCTGTTTCTTTTTTCTATTTATGGTAATTCTCAGGTTAGCATGAAGCAGTATTAATCGGAACTGTTTTAGGTACAAGGACATTCTTACATTGATAACAAGATTATGAATAGTGGTTTTCAGAGCATTTATGCATACCTGCCAGCAGCAGCAAACATGTTTGATAGGATGACATGGTTTCCAGATTCCTGAGGATCCAGCTGAAACAATTTATCAGCAGCTATCTTCCCTAATTTGTTATGTCCATGAACTTTGCAGGCACCTAAAAGAGCCCCCCAAATAGACACTGTAGGAGAACTTGGCATTCTCTTTATGAATGCATAAGCACACTCCACCATTCCAGCTCTCCCCAACATATCCACTACACATGCATAATGCTCATGTCCTGGTTCAATTCCATATCTCGATCTCATTGAATAAAAAATACTCATGCCTACCTTCACTGCTCCAACCCTGCTACACGCTGCTAAAACAGACACAAATGTAACGTAATTAGGTACCACCTGAAGCTTTCCGGTTTTCATTTCCTCAAATAACGAAAGAGCCATGTCGGCTTGTCCCAAATGAGCATAACCACCAAGTAACGCATTCCACGTGATCAAATTCCTCTCAGGCATCTCATCAAACATTCTCTCGCAATCTTCTATGTTTCCACATTTAGCATACATGTCGACAAGTGCACTTCCAACAAAAACATTACCATCGACACATGCTTTGACAGCAAGAGCATGAACCAACCGCCCTATTTCCAGACCCGCAATCCCAGCACAAGCACTAAGAACACTTGATATAATAAAGTCCTTAGACTCAATACTACTCCTCATCGCTTCCAAAAACAGCATACACGCCTTCTCTCCCTCGTCATTTTGCTCATAAGCAGCCACCATAGAACACCAAGAAACATCATTACGAGCACAAATGTCATCAAAACATAACCTTGCCAAATTGACATCCTTACACTTGCCATTAAAATCTATGATCCCATTAGCAACAGACACATTACATCCATACCCATATCGGACAGCAAACCCATGAACCTGTCTCCCAAGCCTCAAATCCAGTCCATCCGCACACGCATTAAAAACCACACAAAACGTTATCTGACTCAACTCACCACCACCCATCCTTGTCAACTCAACAAAACCCCGAACCGCTTTACCACATTTCCCTTCAATAACAGCATTAGATATCCACGCATTCCATGTGGCAAGATTCTTTTCAGGCATTTCTTCAAACATTCTATTCGCATCGTCCATGAATCCCATCTTGGCGTACATATCAAACACGCTACACCCAACGTAAACATCACGTATTAAACCAAGTTTTACAGAGAGCCCATGAAGTTGTCTCCCAGTAACAACACATCTTAACGAGTTGCATGCTTTAAAGACACAAGGAAAAGTGAAGTCATTTGGCAACACATTGTCCTTTAGCATAATGGAAAAGTGAGAAATGGCGGAAACAAAGTGTCCGTTTTGAACGGAGCCCGAAATAAGCGAAGTCCATGTTACGACAGAGCGGTTGAGGGGAGGAATGTGGGACAGAATGAGCTGTGCTTGTTGAATTAAGTCGAGTTTAGAGTACATGTTGACGAGGTGGTTGGAGAGAAATGTGGGATATGGGTAGTCCATGATTTTGATGATGGCTGCGTGTGTTGCTCGACCCATGATGCTTGATCGGCTTGATATGGCTGATTGAAGGAGTGTGGCCAGTGTGTTTATGGCTGAACTCATGGTTGCTCAAGTTTCTTACTTTTCTTGTTTCTCTTTGTTGATGTGCTTTGATATATGTTGTTGATGTGGTATGTGACATTTCATCGAGCACCTGGTGTATAGACAACAAACTCTAATCCAACGAAATGAGAATCAAAATGAACGTATGATCAAAAAAAAAAATCCATTTCTTAAAAGGTAAAAAGAAGAGCTAATGTGAACAAACAAAAGAGGAACTTTTAAATAGATGTAGCAATTTGTGCCCAAAATAAAAAAAAATGGACTAAATGGACAAACTTTTAAAAGATTTGGACAAATTTGGGCCCTCTCTTTTTTTTGAAATGGGTATGTATTGCCCATTTAGAAGTTAAATGAGCATAACGGACACATGTTTTTCTCGAACATTAGATTGTTTTTAAAGAAAAACTGATATTTATTTTTTTTAAATATAAATGAGATGTTACGTTTGAGGAATTTATTTCGTCGTTTTGGGTCTTTTTAAAGGCGATTCGTATAACAAGAGCCCGTTGACAACGTTTGGCCCAGCCCGTTGGCCCGTAGCCTTGCCCGCATCCCCGCCCGTTTTGACACCTCTACTTTTAACCAACCTTTTGAACTTGAACCAAAAAAAAAAAAATCTTCTGGCTAGCTTCACTTTGATTGCTTAGGCGTGAATAACAGAAAATAAAAACAATTATGGAAAATCAAAATGTCATAAATATATTTAGCTTATGGATTCATGGAACCTTTTAGACTGTGATGAAAAAGATGCCACTTTTTTTTTTTTTTTTTTTTTAATTGGGCTCTACAATTTTATTTCATTTTTATTTTTTCAAACAAACTAAATTTCATTAGTTAATATATGTATAATTTGTGGGCAAATCCGTTGTTGTATTGACAATGGGCTAAACGGCAAAATTGTTTGGCCTCCTAAGCAGCGATCCACGCCCAATGGCCCAAAAAATAGCCGGATCAAAAGTCAGTTTTTTTATATAACGTGCGTCGTCTCTAGAATCCACCGGAACCCTCATCGCCTCTCTTTCATTCGTATAAAAAATCCACCAGGCACACACATACCTTTGAGATCCAACAGCAGTGTATGACGGGAAAAGTTAGGGTCTTGACTTCTCGATGTATTTGGTACCGGAAGCTTAGTGGGAGATTTGTGTATGAAAAAAGGTATATACAGTAAAACCTCTATAAATTAATACTCGATAAATTAATAACCTCGATAAAATTAATAATTTGTCCAGTCCCAACTTGGGACCAGTACAAATTTGGACACCAATCGATAAAATAATAAGATAATAATTTTTTTGAAACCCCAATGTATATATATTAGTCCCAACGAAACTATAAATTAATAACAACTAAAAATAACATATATATGTATATATGTGTGTAAGAGAGATACACTTCAAAATCCTAAGATTATTTAGTAAAAAATGAATCCATAGTCACTTGTTTTTTGTTGAACTTCAAATCTATGTTGAGTTTATCTTGAAATCTTCTTATTGCACTAAATAGTTGGTGCGTTATCTTATCGTATTGCAACAAAAGATGTTAATTTTATTTTCATAAAATATAAATGTGAATTCAAAAAATGTTAATTGAAATTTGACTTTCAGATTTATTTTTCGTCTCTAATGAATATATATTGTAACTAGCTATTATATTAGACTTGAAAATTTAAAAGTCATATTTAAAATCTCTTTAAATTAATAAATTATTAATTTATCGATATAATAATATCTCGCTAAATTAATAAGATATTCTGGTCCCAAAACTATTAATTTATAGAGGTTTTAGTGTAGGTATTTACGGTTGCTCGGATGGATCATTAGTTAGGATTTTTTAATTTTTTCAAGTAAGTTTTTATGTTAACTTTCTTGCGTTTTTTGGATTATTTTTGTTTATATGCTGTAAGTTTGATATATTTGTTACCAAGTTGATATTTTTATGACTATTTGAAGTATATGTTGTAAAAAAGATAAAATGATTAAGAAGGCTGTTAGTGAGTATTTCGATTAGCTTATGGGAATTTTTGAATTGGGAAAACTGATAAGTTTAGTTTTTGGTTTGATTGATGGGCTTATGAGCTTATTACAAAGTTTGACATGCTCATAAGCTTACTTTTTATGGCTTATAAACTTATAGTTTACTCAAGCTCTTTAGCTATGTCCTTCATACAAGCTACTAACGAACACCGACGGGAATAAGCTCAGTTTTTAGAATTAGCTTATGGCTTATTTAAGTTTATAAGTTGATATATTCACATAAGCAAGTATATAGAGGGAGGTTATTCCACGTAAATTCATTCCACCATTATTAATCAAGAAATCATCATACGTTTGTTCTAATGATATCATGACTCTATTTTAGGTTTATACATGGTGCTAACTAGGCTTAAAACGCAAATTGCTATTCAGGTTTTCATTAGGACCCGAGAATCTGGAAACTCGCATACATGGTATACATGTTTTTTCTATTTGATTTATTTAGCTTTTTAGCCTTTTTTGGGGTTACCGAGAATAAACTTTTGACCGTAGGTTGGATGTGAGTGGCAAGCGGCAAAACCTTCCTACGACTGCATCATTGGACTTTGTGACCGAGTTGGTAACTGGTAACTTGGCGGGTCACCCTGAACCGAAATTGTGGTTGCAGCAGCTATACCCATTATGTTATATTGCACCAATGGCATGCCCAACAAATTGCAACCGAGGAAGCAAAGACAATGCCAACTTCCAGCCTCTTGGTGGTGATTGGTAAGCAATTTTGAGCTTTTTAGTTTTACTGTTTTTTCCTTCTCTGTTATATAGATGTAACCTTCTTATCAAATTGAAATGGTTTATACCACATCAACGTTCACTTTCAACACAGTTCTTACGAATGTTTGTCAATTTGGATTTTGCATTAAAGTCACCCAACCCGACAGTTGCAATGGATCATTTTGTGGACTGAAATATGTATGGGATTCGGGCCTACGATGGAGTCTAAAATGGTTTCGTTCGGGTGTCGAAATAGAAGCTGAAGTGGGTGCGGTTGGGGTTTGAAATTGGTGGGTTTGGGTGATAAACTATAGCAGAAATGGATGTGTTTGGGGGTTGAAGTCAAGGCTACAATGGGTCAGTTTATGGACTGAAATGGGTATGGAATTAAGGTCTGAAACGAGTGTGTTTTGATCCTGAGGTGGTGGCTAAAATAGGGTAGGAAAGTGCTAAGACCGTTATGGAAGAACTGATAATTAAGCCACATTGACAATGTAAGTTTTTTCATTAGTTTTTTCTTTCTTTTTTTTTTTTTTTTTTTTTGAGCTTATTGAAATCGTATGAAAACCGTTGCAATCACATGCTGGTAAGTTCTCACATCTTTTACATGGTTCAACCACCTCTTCAATACCCATCACCTTCGGCCGCCATTTCACTGGAATAGCTCGAAGAAACTTTCTTACATGGATCTTGTTGCTATAGCTTGGATCTAAAGATGTTGTTGGAATCACTCCTAAACAGTATTTCAAGTATTTATATTTCATATGTAATAGGTAGCTTTATTATGGCCTTTATGTTTGTTTAAGGTCAAGCTTATGTAGAAGGCCCATAAGCTTAGGCCCAAGCCCACATAAGAAAGGATGGGAACTAGGAGTGTTGCCCTAGCTTCCCTCCTATAAATAATCTTGTAAACCCTCATTTGAGGGTTGGTTGTTCAATTCATTCTCTCTTTCACTTGCATATTCATAACCGGTCTAATATATCTACGCATAGTGTTTGGTTTGTGTCTTGTTCATCCGCCTCTTCTCTTTGTCTCTTTCTAGTAAGCTTGTGTTGTAAAACTAGTGACCTAACAGTGGTATCAATCGCCAAATAGTTGGGTGAACTCGTTTTGTTTTTTTGAAGTTTTATGGT
Organism: Chrysanthemum makinoi; assembly: GCA_910596185.1. Classification (NCBI taxonomy): domain Eukaryota; kingdom Viridiplantae; phylum Streptophyta; class Magnoliopsida; order Asterales; family Asteraceae; genus Chrysanthemum; species Chrysanthemum makinoi. The sequence continues at coordinate 148,656,320 of OU343218.1, forward strand.
ATACGCGTAAGGTTTCGGTACTCAATCTTTCATACGCTTAAAGCTTTCATTTTTACATGTTACAATCCAAGATTCTTGTACTTTCAAGGTTATTAAGTGTTAAAGTTTAAGTTTTTGGCAAAAAGTTTGAAACTTTATGCGTGAATATCAGTTTTTAAGCTTGTTTTTGAACGTGTGTATCATCCTACGCATAACTGTTTTAGAGGCTTTGGTTCATCAAGTTCCACACTTTTGTGTCTTTTGGTGTTATTGAAGCTATTTCATCACACAAAAACTGGTTTAGAAACATATTTGGGCAAAATCACTTTTATGAGTAAACCTACGCGTATGAAAACCCTATTTCTACGCGTAAGTGTTTCCTTGGTTTGATCTTCATTTTCGTGGTTTATTCCGTGTTTTCTTACTTGGATAAGTCTGAAAATACGTCGACTTTGGATATCTTTTGCACTGTGATAGTGTAAAAGATCATTTGGGATAAAACCCTAAAATTACGCATAAGCATAAGCTTACGCGTAGAAATCCTACGCCTAAGATTTTCTTACGCCTAAGCCTTGTCTTACGCATAAGCTAAATCCTACGCCTAAGTTTCTACGCCTAACTTTTTTGTCTACGCATAACTTTAGATTTTTTCCTACTTACGCGTAAGCTAAAACCTACGCGTAACTCTTAATTGTTACGCGTAACTTTGGTGTTTTTACGCTTAAGTGCTACTTGGTTATTGTGATTTCTACGCCTAAGGACACTTCATCAACAAAGGTTCATTCGACTACAAAGATCCATTTTTACCAACACAAGTTTATCAACATGTCACAACCACCATACTCTAACTATTTCCCTTACACTTATCCTCAACGACAACAACAACTAAGTCCACAACATCAGCAATGGAATCAACAACAAGCAATTTATCAACAACAATTTAATCAACAACATACTCCACAACTTGCTGCAAATCCACAACCTCAAATGGTTCAACCACCACCAAGTCTTCAAGTTCAACCGTACACAAATGAATTCAATCAACATCCATCAAGGAACACTATGAAGGAACCCACTTGGTTTGCAAAGATGTGTGAAGCTTTAAGCAGCCAACAATCAATTCATGAGGCTGGATCACTTGATAGACCTCCGATGCTCACTCCAGGAAACTACGATCAATGGGTGATAAGGTTCTTTAGGTTTTGTGATCTAAAGAAGCCACATGGAAAGTTCTTAAAGAAGGTTATCTTGGAAGGTCCATTTGAGATGCCTACTATCATTGTACCCGGAGATCCAAATGCCATTCCACCAAGAGATGAACAAACAAACATTGCTACTGTTGCAGACTTGAATCCTCAAGAACTTCTACACTATGAAGCTGATGAGCTTGCCATGGAATACATCCTTTTAGGATTACCAAACCCAATTCTTCGTAGTGTTGATGCTCAAAAACTGCACAGAAAATGTGGGATCACATTCGTCTTCTTATGGAAGGATCTGTACTCAATCAAGAAGATTTGGAATCCAAAATTTACTTGGCTTATGAATACTTCATGATTGAACCTGGAGAGACACTAGAGTCTTATCATCACCGATTTTCAGACATCATCAATGATTTGGATAAACACAACATCATCATGCCAAGAATTGCAGTGAATACTAAGTTCCTAAGTAGTCTTGGTCCTGAATGGGAGAAGTATGTCATTTTTCTCCGTCAAGCGAAGAACATGCATCATTCTACCTACGGATTGTTGTACGATTACTTGAAACCTCATGAAAAGGAAGTTGATCGGGAAAGGATTCTCCGTGCTCAAATTGCTCCACCAACACATCCGGAAAATCAACAACAACTTGCCTTATATGCTCAAAACAGTTATTCTCCTCAACCAGCAACTCAACCAAATGCTTCAAACACACCTTCACAGCAACAACCTCAACAAAATCAATTGGTTCCATACAGCAACAATGCTCAAGCATATGTCAGTGAAGCGATTGAGGAAACCGATCCGTTCGAAGCATTGCAACAAGGATTTGTGATGATTGCTAATGCTTTTGGCCGTTACACCAAATCCAACAATCGTATTCGTTCCTCATCTAACACACGGACTCAAGCTGTTGTGAACAATGGACGTGTTGAAGTTCAGAATCGTGATTATGGTCGTCAGATGGGCGGTGGTCAAGGGTTTAATGCTGTGGGTAGGAATAACAACAGAGCTCAAGTGGTGGAACAGGGTAATGCTCAAAATCGGTTGAATGGTCTTCGATGCTACAACTGCAATGAGAAGGGACACCTGGCTAATGCATGCCCAAAGCCAAGGACTAAGGGCAGTGCTTATTTCAAAGAGGCTCTTCTTTTGGCCCTTAAGGATGAAGCTGGTGGAACTCTCACAGACAAAGAACAGAGCTTTATGGCAAATGCTGACTCAGATGATGATATGGAGGACTTGCAGGCCAATGCAGCTGTTATGTTGATGGCTAATATGCAGGCGTTACACATGAGTGACACAGGCCCAGTGTATGACACTGATGGCTTGTCTCAGGTACCCGAACAAACCATATTTATCTCTGATCTCATATCTCCGCCAACATCTGAATCCGGCAAGGCTCAGAATGTTCAAAATGAGTCGTCCACATCTCATTCCGACGATTTTCAACTAGACCCCGTAGTTATAATTGACGATCAAGATGACCAAACGGTTTCCCTTGATAATCAAATTGACTCCGTGGTTATACTTGAGGATCTCAGTAATGATCATGTTTTGACTCACATTGAACACGCCGAACTTTTGCCTCATCCAGATTTTGCTCGTTTAATACAAGACCAACAAACCATAGTGGAAGAATGTCGTGCAATTAATCAGGACTTGAAAAGTAAAAATGCACTGTTAACAAAGGATTTTGAATGTTTACAAAAGCAACTCAACTTTTTCAAAACTCAAGAAAAACGTGAAAACGGTTTTGAAGCAGCCTTTGCCAAATCTTATCAAAACGAAAAATATTTAGAACGACAGATGCGTGATCTAGCCGCTTCGAAGAATGCTTTGTTGTCTGAAATAGAACAACTGAAACATGAACATAAAAAGCAAATTAACGCTCTCACCTTGGAAAATCAAAAAGCTAAGGCTGAGTTGTTAAATTGTCAAAAACAGTTCTCTGCATACAAAAAGCATTCAACGAAACGAATAGATGATCATCTTGAAGAAATCATCGGCTTGCAAAACAAACTTAAAGAGTTTAAAACTGTTGTTTACAAACATGGCGAGTCGGTCACAGCCATTGAAAAGTTTACTTTAAAACCAAATCCAAATGGATATGGACCGAATCTTGCTGATTACAAACCTAAGCTTTCAACCAAAGCATTCAAACCAAATCCTGAAGTTTCCAGTGCACAATATAAAATTGATAATTCTGTTATGAATGTTGTTGAATATCATCGTCAAGAGGAATTAGATGCAGAAGACGAGAGTCGATCAAAATTAAAAACTGTTGTTTACAACAAACCTTTTAATTATTCAAAACCGGTCACTTTCGTCACACCAACGGATTCTTCAAACACACCAAGGGTTATCATCAAAACACCTGAGTCTTCTAATGTTAATCCCAAAACAGACCTTGCACAAACTTATGGTCCTTTACCTTCCATTAGTGAAGTAAACTCACAACCTGAAAATCGAAAAATTCTTCGATATTTTGACATTTTCATGGCTGACCTCAAAATTTTACAACATGAGATAGAATATCGATCTGAAATCAAAGTTGAACATTTTCAATCGCCTCTGGCGCGAGAACAAAGAGACATTTTTCAGAAAAATCTTTTACCTAATGTTAAAAACTTGAAAAGTTGTGCAATTGCCTGGGAAAAGGATTTTCATAAGGAACTTGGGGTCATGAAAAACGTTTTCGAGAAAACAGAAACATCTATTTCTAATACTAAACGTAAAAAGAAACTCTTGAGAAAAGATGTTGATCGACTCTTGGAAGATGTTATCTGTGCTGATGTTCAAAATGCTGTGTTATTGAATTCGTTGTCATATGCATTTGATAATATCTCTGCTGATACTGTTGCTTCTGTGGTAAATGTTGAGAACACTGATAATGTGCTTCAGATCGAGTCTTTAACAGTTGAAAACAAACGATTGTCAAACGAACTTTCAAATGCAATACGTCGTCTTAATTGGTGTCAAAAAGATATTCACGATCAACAACTTGCTTTTCAACACAAAATCAAACAGTTGCGTGCAAAACCTTCTGATTCTAAAATTGAGCAACTGGATGATCAAAACGTGTCTTTCAAATGTCAAATCTCAAAATATGAACAAGAACTTGTAAAAGTTAAAAAGGAATATGGTGTCATATTTGATTTACTCAAAAAGACTCGTGATGAAGCATCAAATGAACTTGATCATTATCTTGCACACACTAAAGAAGTTATGCATTTTGCTGGAAATGTTCGGTCTGAAAATCAAGATCTGATTCACACTATCATCAAGTTAAGAGGAATGTTAGGAAAGTATGAACAACTTCCGCCAACAATCATTAAGAGATTAGCCCCGTAACACTTAGTACTCATGCACCTAGAATCTCTACTGCCAAATCACAAGTAGCTAACGTGCTTCCTTCTACTGAAACAGGAATAGTTGAGCCTTTTCCAAACGTCCGCACTTCACAGCCTAGGAGCACTCAATCGAAGAATAGGAAGTTGCGACCTAAGAAAAGATCAATCAAGAATACTAAAGTAGAAGAACACCCTAGGACTCTGAATAAGACACACGTTGCCTCCACTATAGATATTGCGTCTAGCAAATGTAATAGAAATAGTGATGTAACGAATGCTAAACCGTTAAGTACTTTTGATATTCAGTCTAATGCATCTTGTGATATTTGTCGTAAAAGTATGAATTCAGATTGTCATGATAAATGTGTTGCTAAAGCTATCATCTCTCGTTTAAGGAATCTTAAGAACCGGAATACCTCTAGGCCCACTAATCTTTCTAAGTCTGTGCTTGGTAGACCGCCATCTTTAGATTCTAAGAAACGCATTGTTGTCCCTGTAGCTCCAGTTTCACCTCCTAGGAATGTAGTACCACCTAGTGAATTCACTAAGACTAAAGCAAAGAGTAGTTATAGATGGCAGAAATGGTTATATAACACACTAGGATTTAAGTGGATACCTAAAGCTATTGATGTGTGCATATCCACTATAACTGCTATGGAACCCTCTAACATTTCGGGTTCCAAATCTACTTCTATTCCATCTGTGTCGTCTGTGTGTAATGCAGGTGATACAGATCATTCTCTGGATTGTTGATAGCGGATGTTCCCGACACATGACAGGCAATCTTAAACTGTTATCAAACTTTATTGCAAAGTTCATTGGCACTGTCAGGTTCGGGAATGATCACTTCGCAGCTATCATGGGCTACGGAGATTATGTCAATGGGAACATCGAAATCAGCAGGGTTTACTATGTGGAAGGCCTCGGTCACAATCTGTTTTCAGTAGGTCAATTTTGTGATGGAGATTTGGAGGTTGCTTTCAGGGAGAAAACTTGTTTCATTCGTGATCTACAAGGAAATGACCTTATGTCTGGCTCGCGTAATTCTAGTCTCTACACTATCTCTATGCAAGACATGGTTGCTTCCTCTCCCATTTGCTTACTTTCTAAGGCAACATCAACAAAATCCTGGCTATGGCACCGTCGTCTCTCACATCTAAACTTTCAAACCATCACCAACCTTGCTCGACACAAACTAGTTGAAGGACTCCCACGATTCCGGTATTCAAAAGATCACCTTTGCTCAGCTTGTGAACAAGGGAAAAGCACTCGTGCTCATTTTCCTTCAAAGGTGGAACACAGCTCTCAGCATGTGCTTCATCTTCTTCACATGGATTTGTGTGGCCCGATGCGTGTGCAAACGATCAATGGCAAACGCTACATCTTAGTAATTGTTGATGACTACTCTTGATGGACTTGGGTCTACTTTCTTCGTAGCAAAGACCAAGCTCCACAAATGATCATCACCTTTCTCACAAAAATACAGGTTCAGCTCCGCAACACCGTCAGAATCATCAGAACAGACAAAGGAACTGAATTTGTTAACAAAACCCTTCGTGAATTCTATGAGAAAGTGGGAATTCAGCATCAAACATCTATTGCACGTACACCTGAACAAAACGGAGTTGTCGAAAGACGAAACCGAACGTTAGTGGAAGCTGCAAGAACAATGTTAATCAATGCTAAACTTCCAGATTACTTATGGGCAGAAGCTGTATCTACTGCATGCTATACTCAAAACCGTTCTATGATCACAAAACGTCACAACAAAACACCTTTCGAGCTTGTCCACAACTATAAACCGAACCTCAAACACTTTCATGTATTTGGATCCCTTTGCTATCCGAATAATGATCGTGATGATTTTGGAAAGCTCAAAGCCAAAGCTGATATTGGAGTCTTTATTGGATACTGTGACAATTCTAAAGGTTTCCGAATCTGGAATCGTCGAACTAAGGAGGTAATGGAAACGATTCATGCTCATTTCGATGAACTCACGGATATGGCTTCTGAGTATAACAGCTTAGAACCCGGTCACAACCGTTTAAACTTCCCTCAACCCACATCATCAGCTGAAGAAAGCCCTCAGCTAACTCGTCAACAAATGGAAAGGTTATTTGCTCCTCTGTTCTGTGACGATATTGATGAACGTGCTCCAGGTGTATCCGTTGTTTCCGCTGCACAACCTGATAATATTACTATACCTGATACACCTGCTACAACAACTACTGTTGAAGATGCACCTACACCAGTTGACTCCAACACAACAGTTGAACACACCGCTTCCAACAATGATGAACCAGCTGATGATATTCTGAATGAAATACCCCCACCTGCAGATTTTGATCCAAATGCGTTCTTCAATCCGTTTGCTAATGAGACCGCTGCACCAGATGTCGCGGAATCTTCAACAAACCATTTGAACCCTCAGAATCTGCACAATGTATACCAACATCAACCCTCTACACATAGATGGACAAAAGACCATCCTCTGGCTAACATTATTGGCAACCCAAATCAACCAGTCGTTACGCGACAACGTCTTCACACAGACGGTGAACATTGCATTTATGCACTCACTGTCTGCCAATATGAACCTAAAAACATTAAAGACGCAATGACAAAAGACAACTGGATTGAATCCATGCAGGAAGAACTCAACCAATTCAAACGTCTTGAAGTATGGGAACTGGTTGAAAGACCAACAGGGGTCTACGTCATTGGTTTAAAATGGATTTGGAAAAACAAATTGGATGCTGAAGGGAACGTCATCCGAAACAAGTCACGTCTAGTTGCTAAGGGTTATCGTCAGGAAGAGGGAATAGACTTTGAAGAATCTTTTGCTCCGGTTGCTCGTCTTGAGGCTGTTCGGATATTTCTCGCGTTCGCTGCTCATATGAATATGACGGTCTATCAGATGGATGTCAAAACGGCGTTTCTCAATGGACAACTTAAAGAAACGGTCTATGTCAGCCAACCAGATGGATTCGTTGATCCTGAGTTCCCGAACCATGTTTACAAACTGAACAAAGCTCTTTATGGTCTCAAACAAGCCCCTCGGGCATGGTACGATAAGCTATCATCTTTCCTCATTGCCAATAATTTCACCAAAGGCTCGGTTGACCCAACTTTTTTTATACAATATCACGGGGCACACATCTTAATTGTTCAAATTTACGTGGATGACATCATTTTTGGGTCTACACATAAAAAGTTTTCAATCGCTTTTGCAAAACTAATGAAGAAAAATTTTGAAATGTCCATGATGGGTGAACTTACGTTCTTTCTAGGACTACAAGTTCATCAATCACCCCGTGGTATTTTCTTGAGTCAGTCCAAATATGCCCTTGAACTGTTAAACAAATTTGGAATGACAACCTGTGACACTTATGCCACACCAATGGCTCATACCAAGAAATTAGATGCTGATTTACATGGGAAATTGGTTGACCCTACCAAATACCGAAGTATCATTGGGTCCCTCATGTATCTAACAGCTAGCAGACCTGATATTGTCTTTGCCGTTTATCTATGCTCCCGTTATCAGTCGCGACCAACTGAAACCCACCTCTCTGAGGCTAAAAGAATCCTCCGATACATCAAGGGAACCATTAACTTGGGGATCTGGTATCCGAAGGATTCTGGTTTTGAACTAATCGCTTTTTCAGACGCTGATCACGCAGGATGCCTAGACTCAAGGAAAAGTACTTCAGGAGCACTACAATTTCTCGGTGATAAACTGGTGTCTTGGCAATCAAAGAAGCAGGATTGTACATCGCTGTCATCAACCGAAGCAGAATATGTAGCCATGTCCGCGTGTTGTGCTCAAGTCATCTGGATGAGAACACAACTCAAAGACTATGGTTACTTATTTGACAGAATCCCGATGTATTGCGACAATCGGAGTGCCATTGCCATCTCGTGCAACTCAGTTCAGCACTCGAAATCAAAGCACATCGATCTACGCTATCATTTCATCAAGGACCACGTGGAACAGGGTACCGTTGAACTATACTTTGTGGGTACTGAATACCAATTGGCAGATCTGCTCACCAAAGCCTTGCCTCCCGCTAGGTTTAATGAGTTGGTCCACCGAATTGGTATGAGGTGTTTGACTCAAGAGGAATTGGATGACCTCTTAAAACAGTCTTAAAAACCTGTCAAACACCAAAACATCTTCTGTAAATATCTTTTCAAAAACAAAATACAAAAATATAAAATCCGATAAAACAACAAAAATATTCTCCTAATCTATATTTCTTTCAACATTGCAAGTACATTTCTTCCGTCAACACTTTAATCTTTCAAAATTCAGTATTTTTCCGATCAAGTGTTGAGGGGGAGAAAATAATCTATTAACTGCTTCAAAACATCTGTGTACTTGCATGTTATCTTATCTCGGTTGAATCTTTTACAAATGGTGGTACATTTCCTGGTTCAAAGACACTCCTCGGACTTTAATTAATAACCTTTCATTATTTTCTCAAGTCGAGGGGGAGTGTCGTCAAGTTTCTTTCCTAAAATCTTCGTTTGGTAACCAAAATGGAAGTTAAAAGGCTTTGTTTGAAAAAGGAAAAGGTGGAGGGACCAAAACTGTCTAAATCTTAAAGATATTTTGAATAAAAATATCCTCCACCTACTTACACTTCTCATTTATTGCAAAAACCCTAAAACCATCCTACGCTTAGAATTGATTCAAGAAAACCGTGCTTTTGATCTTCATCTTGTAAGTGTTTTCGTGATTACAACATGTTTTTAAGAGAAGGTTTTGAATTTCATGTAAATCCCACGGCTAAAACGTTTTATACGCGTGATTAGGTGTTCTACGCTTATGCGTAAGAACACACAATCAATATGTGTGTGTTTGTGGTTAAATGGATTATGTCAAAACGTTTCAAATACATTAAAGATATCATTTTAATCATCAAAAACCACCCAGAAACACGAATTGATGATTTTTGAAAATTAGGGTTTATGAGTCGAATTGGGTATTTTCGAATGTGAAGTGCTTTGGTCAAAAAAGATTGTTGTGTTATGCTTATGTGATGATGAATTGATGATATCCATGCCTTATAACCACCCAGAAACCTTAATTGATTCAGAATTAGGAATTAGGGTTTAATGTTCTAAAATTGGGTATTTTTGATTCACTGCATAAAAAGTGTTAAAACTTGGTCTACATGCTCTCACAACATCTATGATATACCAGAAAAACTTTGGTGCATAATCCATGGCTAGATTTCATACGCGTAGAATTAGGGTTTAGACTACGCGTAAGAGGTTCTACGCATAACTAGAAAAATGTCCAATTGTGTTTTGTTCTGTCATAAACTGAATGCTACGTGTTAATCATTGATGATGTGATGCTTTATTTCAGGCTTGCAACACTTAATATTCAGAATCAAGGTTGTTGTTAATCTACGCATAAGGATCACCTTACGCGTAGCTTGTTATGCGTAAGATTAGTCTTACGCGTAGCGTCTACGCATAAGGTTCTACATATGGGACTACGCGTATCCTGTGAAGGATATGCGTAAACAGTGACCTCTACGCATAAGGTCAACTCTTACGAGTAGCCTTACGCGTAAGGTTAATATATGCCTACGCATAAAGCTCTACGCATAAGGTCCCCTTTTTTCCTACGCGTAACACTTCTTACGCGTAAGTTAAGACCCTACGCGTAAGTTTACGCCTACGCATATATCATTCCTGTCTACGCATAACTTTACCAATCCTACGCATAAGCCGAGATCATACCTTCGTTATGAATTGTTACGTGTACAAACTTGTAAATAAACTAATCATATCATCACGAATCCTAAAATGTCACTAATAAACTGAAATCGTTTGATATGTTGTGAACAATAAGTGATAAAATAAACTTTAAAACTTAAAGTTAACTAACTCACGAAACATTTCACGACGTAATTGGACTATTGAATATACAAGTGACTTAGGACTCGTAACATTCATTGACACTGTACATTCAATAACTAGACAATAAGACCATCTGTTGACTAACATTATGTCTTTCGATATGTTGGTTCTCTTGGCTAATGTTATTTCAGATCACGACATGGCTGAACAAATGAATATGGATGCACCTGAAGTTCTCTCCATTGCTGATATCTATCCTCATGGCTATCCAATGAAGATAGGAAAGAATAATCTCCGTGTTGACTTTGACACCCTCACTTGCTCAGAATCTTCTTGTTTAATTGCTATTGACATTCTGAGGACTCATCCGTATCAGAACATGCTTTCACACTCTGCAACTGTTCCTGAGATCTACATCCAACAGTTCTGGAACACTATGGAAAGGGTCAAAGGACATACTGCTGTGACGGTGACTCTGAATCACAAACAAGTCACCATTACACCTGCAGACTTAAGGGCTGTTCTCCTAATTCCTGATGTCGATCCAACCAAACTATATGCCACACCTGCTGAAGAGCTCACTCTCCAATTCTTAATCAATATCGGTTATGACGAGGCTACAGGAATAATCACCAAGCATTCTCACGTAGAGCTTAAGAGTATTCCTCAACCCTGGAGAACTCTCTACATGATTATCACCAAGTCTGTTTCTGGTCGTGACAGTGGCTATGAGCACCCTAAGCTCATGGAACTGCAAATATTCTGGGCATTGGTCAACAAGAAACACATCGCTATCGAAGCTCTGATTTGGGATGACATGATGTCATTTCTCAACAAACTTGGCTCAAAGATTCCCTACATCAGATATACTAAATTGTTGATCCAGAGAGCACTTGGACTTCATCCTGACATTCCCAAGAGGCTCAATGACCCCGACAATCACGACATGTTGACGGAACCCATTCTATCTGTCAGAATCAAGGAAACGTCTACAAAGAAACAAGGTGCTGTGCTGCCAGATTTCCTTCTAACTGAAGATGTCAGAAAGCTCGAATCGTACAAAAGGTATCTGGAAGCAGTCAGACAAGGCAAAGTTGGTCATCTCGACGAAAAATCTTCTGGAACACCTGTAAGGAGAACCAGAAAAGGAAGTGCTGGAAGTGTCACAAGTTCAGATAGTCAGAGGAATGTTCCAAAGAAGAAACCTATTCCAAAGCGGAAGCCTACCACTAAGAAAAAAGTTCCTTCTCAGGAAGCCACTCCAATCCTTTCACCTGAACCGCAAAGACAGCTCAAGGACGAGGACTCTGATGCTACTGACACAGATGAAGAGATCACATACTCTGAAACTGCAAAGGATGAAAATCCCTCAGTACCAAAACCTCCAAGTCCTCAAACTAATAAAGGAAAAGGGAAGACTCCTGCACTTGTGCCACAAGATGAAAGCTCTGAAGAAGATGAAGAGCAACTGGATCAATCATACAGGAAGAAGTTTCACATCGCCAGACATCTTCATAAGGCCGAAGAATTTGCTAAAGATCAAATGGGTGGCCCAGGAGGATCAAGTGGTGCTGCTCACTCCTCTCCAGATCCTGATGCGGTTAATCGACCCGATAAGGGATCTGGTGCCACCACTCTTGTGCAACAACAAAAGCCTATTGAGGACACTATTGAGTATGATTTTGAGAAACTGGAAGCTGAGAAAGAAAAGTCTAGAGATGACGAGGATGACTATACAAAGTTTCTTCTAGACAGTCCAACACACTCAAAGGAGAAAACCTCAGAAACTCCTAAGGACCTGAAGTCTCCTCATGTCTCCTCATCATCAGACTCTTCATCTCACTCATCACCACCACCATCTACAAAGTCAACCAGATCATCATCCAAATCCGTGAAGAAACAACCTAAATCTTGGATTTCTCAGTCCCATAAAAAGATTGTAAAAGCTGTCCAACAAGTCAGAAAGAAGGACATACTTTACAGAAAACTGAATTGGTTTGCTGACCAGATTCAGTACTTAAATGATGAGAAAGACAAGATGGAGAAAGAAAGGGAATTTGTTCAGAAGTTCATGAAGAAACATCGTAAAAAGGAACTGAACGAAATGATCGAAGGTTACACTAACAAGTACCTTCAGGATATCGTTCCTAAAGTCCAAAAGGAACTGGAGAAGACAGCAAGAGATCATACTCACAAGTTTCTTCTCGATACTGTCCCCGGTGTGACTAGAGAAGTATTTTCCAGACAACTCACCCCTAACATCGTAACATTGGTTAAACATACAATGGCCAAAGAAGCTGATCTCTCTGAATCTGAGTTAATCGCTAAACTTGTGATACAAATGTCAAAGCGATCTGGAACGTTTACTTCGGATGAAGCTAAATTTTTCGAAAATCTACTTGATTTTCAACTCAGATCATCATGCAAGGAGTCAGCCGATCAACCCAAACGACCAAGAGATGACGATGATAAGGACAAGGACTCTGCACCTAAACGTCAGAAGCAGTCTGGTGAATCTTCTTCGATGCCACCTCCTCCACCACGGACTTCTTCTCAACAAAGTCTCCTCCACCTCGGTCTTCTACTGATAAACCTCGGGACGATTCCGAGTTACCACCCCTGACTCATAAAACAGGTGATTACTTTGAGTATACGGGTGGTGACGATGAAGAGGTCCTTGAGCCCCGACAACAACCCACCTCACCCAAACAAGTGCAGAAACCAGTATCATCATCAAGGCCTTCCAAAAAGAAGAAGAAGACGACTCAGCCTGGAGTCGTCTCATGGCTAGATGACGATAAAACCGAAGAGTTTGAATGGTTCTCCACACTTGTCAATCAAACTCCCTACCCTGATGAAGGTCAAGAATTGGTAGACGGTTCTACATTGGAGCACGCAAAACTTTTGCAAGAAAAGTTCCATGTGAAGAAAATGACGAAATCTGAGTTGAAGCGAATCAAGAATGAAGCGTTTCAACTTCTAAAAGACAGCTCTGAAAGCGCCCTCGAGGTCGAATATCATCTTGAGAATATCGCTCGAGCTATGTCTAACAACATGGATTGGCTCAATCCGGAAGCAAACATTGACTTCACACAAAGGGACAACCCTCCATACTACACCGATTGGACCAAACCCCTACCGACCATTGGCCAAACAGACGAACCACGGATTCCCTTCCGATACTTCTTTAACAGAGACCTGGATTTTCTCTTACACGGTAGCGATGGTTCGCGAAAATACGCTACATCATTGACTCTTCCATTCCCAGCGGCTATTTACTCAAACTGCATAGCTATCGAGGAACGTGCAAATCACTTGTTTTCTGACAACGTGCAAGCATACGACCAAGATGCATTGTATGGGATTCATCATTGGCCTGAACGCCGAAGAATCTACTACAGAAGCTGCCTGGTTCAGAAGTCTCAACATGCAGTGTATAGTTCTAAGGACATCGTGGCCATCAAACACATTGATCTCAAGTCTAAGTGGGACTACACATTCTTAAAGAATATCATAGTCAAACGACAAGATGAACAGGACTATGGATTCTCCGAGGCTGACTTTGAGAACTTGTACCTTGCCAAAGTACAGGGTCGTATGAGACAATTCTCGACTGAAGTTCAACGTGAATTTATCAAGTCAGTTCTCATCTTCATTAGACGCATCGTGATCAAAGAACGTGTTGAAGATATCCAGATGGCTGTTGAATCTTATCAGACGCGTGTCAACCTCACTCCTCCAACGCTTACTCTTCCCGATCTCAACCAGCTCTCTCAATATACACTCATCAGCAAACCTTTCGGCGTTGTTTACCATAGTGAACTTCAAAGAAACTGCTTAATGGCGTGTAGTGAGCTCCACAAATTCGGGGATCATACCTTGAAGCTGGTTAGGGATGGATTGGCGTACAGGTTGAAGGATATACGCCTGAAAGTTGGGTCTCCTAAGCGCTGGAATTCTCAGGAAAGGCGGGATGTGAGAAGGATCATCACCATGATTGATGAACGGTTGTTCAGAAGGGATCAGTTCAGACGATTGGAGAGCTATGTTGGTGGTCGACCCAGGAGAAACATCACCGGCTTTCAACGCCCTGTGCGCACTCCTGGGAATATCACTGCACTTCCTGGTACCCCTTGAATTGTTTCCTTCATATAATTTTGGATGTGTGATTAAATATGTCTATGGCTTGTGCACACATAACAGTGTACAACCCGTAATTGTCAATAAAGGACCATGTGGTACGCCTCAGTGCCACAATCCTTATAAAAGGAGCGAAAGCTTCTTATTTTTGAGTAAAACCTATCAAACCTTTCAATTTTCAAGGTTTTGCTCAAAAGAACAAGTACTTCCCCAAATGATGTTTTTCAAAACCTCAACCGTTAATATCACTAGTTGAGGGGGAGTATTTGAAATTAAAACTTTGTTCACCAATTGTTCACAGTGGTCGTCTTCCCGCAACACTCGAAATGGTCATATTTATTCTCAAACGTTCAAAAATAACATTTTATATGCCATTTTTGAGGGGGAGAAAATTGTGTGATAAGAAATATGTTGTACAAAATGCAAATGAATCTGTGTACCTCAGACTTAACCAACGAATTGACGGTACTAAACTGTTAGTAACTCGAAAAGACTTGTCCTGGACGGGTAATAATTTCAAGCTAGTTCGCTAGTGATGTAAACGTGTCTCGCAAAGGACTTGTCTGAGTAGAATGTACCATTCGAGAAACTTTTGATAGACATGAACACTGACGGGTTTGACAACCTTCCAAGGTTTGTCTACACCTTCAAGGTAGTTATTAGAGCTAGTTGTCACCTAAAAGCTGACAATGTAACTCTTTAACTATGCAACGTAACCGTGTCTCGCGGGGGATTGTCTATCTTCAGTGGATCAATTCAAAAAGTGCGCTCTTTCCTCACTGTGCATTTAACCATTAAAACTATTAAGCACATGTGGAGGGGGAGTATTTATGCAAAACATCATCTCTCACAATGGTTCAAACATGTTTTTCATTAACAAACCCTTTGAGAGATATTTTATCATACAGTGGTTTTAATGGCAAACATAGGTTAGTCATGGAGTTATAAGGTGACTAAGGTTAGGAATAACCGTCCTATGATCCGCCAGAGCCGGAGGGATCTACCCAAGGACACTACCATTAGTTAGTGTTAGAAGTCCTTAGGAATGATTATAAAAAAAGGAGAAAATGAGAATCGGAGAAAGAAGGAGTTGAAGAATAAAAAAGAAATGTAAAGTAAAGGGTGAAAAGAAACAGCCCTCCAGATTATTCAACTTAGGGCAGACACCGGGTTCAATTCATATGCTACTGGTTGTCACTTAGTGACGCCGGTATTGAAGATTAAAAGTCGTCATGGACCCAGTGACGCATGCACTAAACCTTCTTATCCACTCAAGTTTCTCTCAACAGAAGCTTGTTTCATTCTCACAGGGAACCCTACGTAAACTATCGGCTTTCTCCTAGAGATTGCTGGTATTGAAGAAGGAGACCCTCTCCCTAGTCTCCGCTCAGGAAAACCAAAACGCACTATTGAGTCTAGAGCCACGAGATTCATCAAAAGATCTCTTAGGAACACTTGACATTTAATCACTTGATGATCAACTAATAAGATCATCAGTGGTTCATATCGAGTCCTTCACAGATCTTAGCAATCTGTCGAGAACATTTATGAGAGGTTCACATCTGTGATCCTCAGTGATTGAATGGAAACTCCTGCCAGGGTCAACATCAAACAGCCCTGTCAGCAGGTCACTTCGGTAACTCCCCGTGGATTACGCGGAGTGTGTCTCAAACGGTCTACAGTCGTGAGGTGATGCTTCGGTGTACCTCAGCGACTCATCTGAACTGTAGATGTACTTCGGTACATCGCGTTATCTCACTTGTGGGACTCCAGTTCAGGAACGGCCTTTGTAAGAATTAGAGTTGTGTCCTCACACTATGCTGTTGACGCTCTCGAAGTTCAAACTTGTAAGTGCCGGAAACCGCTTATTACTAACCGTTTGAAATGTTTTCTTCTTATGGAAGCTCGGAGCGGGATGATCGTGCTGATTCTTCTCATGCTCACGCCAACATCATCACTAATGGAAGTTCTATCTCAATGCAACACAACAGTCAGAATGATTCTTCATCAATCAAAGAATCTACAAAGTCAAAGACTTACAAAACTTCATCAGTATTGATTTCCAACGTCAAAGAGCGTGTGAGCATGTTGAAGAATGACGTGGAGACACTGGAGCAGCGAAGCAGACCTGAGGCAGACTGATGCAGACAACAACATACTATCAATTTCACCACAAAGAACAATGATCAAAGAACAAAGTTAAAGATGACGTCAAAGCATAACTGTTCAAAGATAACTATCTCTCTACACTGGGGAGATTGTTCGAATCAAGGCAATTCCTCTCACTAGAAAGAAGAATGTCAGAAGACGTCACTGCTACTATTACATCAACGCCTTCACCGTTTACATTCATATATACTTGAGGGGGAGATTGTTGGAATCACTCCTAAACAGTATTTCAAGTATTTATATTTCATATGTAATAGGTAGCTTTATTATGGCCTTTATGTTTGTTTAAGGTCAAGCTTATGTAGAAGGCCCATAAGCTTAGGCCCAAGCCCACATAAGAAAGGATGGGAACTAGGAGTGTTGCCCTAGCTTCCCTCCTATAAATAATCTTGTAAACCCTCATTTGAGGGTTGGTTGTTCAATTCATTCTCTCTTTCACTTGCATATTCATAACCGTTCTAATATATCTACGCATAGTGTTTGGTTTGTGTCTTGTTCATCCGCCTCTTCTCTTTGTCTCTTTCTAGTAAGCTTGTGTTGTAAAACTAGTGACCTAACAGATGTTAAGCTTGTAACAATAGCATTGAACCTTGTATAACCACTATCAATGGTTTCTTCTTCCAAGATCGTAAAATTCTCATATTTTTGGATGAGCAAGTCGATCTTACAATCCTTAACTTGTAAGTTACCTTGACAAGTAATAATAAGAGTACGCCAAACCTCTTTTGCGGTTTTACAAGTGAAAAAACTTTCGAATTCTCTATGTGGTAAGACGTTGTAGATCATCATCTTGGCTTCATCATTCTTGCCAAGCTTCTTCTTCTCATCATCCTTCAAATCCAAAAATGGCTTTTCACCCATTAACTGTGTTTTCGGATCTTCCACCATGAACACAAAGTTACCATTTTGGATTATCTCTCACAAGTCAATATCTTTAGACTTAACATAAGTATCAAACCAGGCTTTCCAAAAACAAAAGCCATTGGACTCTAGGAAAGGTGGTCTTTGCATATAAGACCCCTCAACATAGTTCTCCTAAGCCATGGATCTATATTCAACTTTTACAAAAATTGCGGTAGGTTTTTCAAATGTTCGAAAAAGAAGTTTTTGACTTCAAGCCTCAAAGATCAACAAGTGGTTATACAACAATAATCACAACCACATTCACAACCAAAGTATAAAAAGCAACATAACCAAAGTATATAAAGCAAGTAAGAGACACCACAATATATATTGGTTCAGGATGGGGGTTTATACCATCCGTACGTCAAGTTGCGAATCTACGAGACGATACTATTCACTAAGTATAATCCTTTCGGTGGACTACAAACCGTTACAACTTCACACCACCGATATGCACAAAGATCGGTACTCACTAAGAAGAGCTACTCCCAATGGTATTCCGCCCTCGGAAACCACCCAAAAGAATCTCGCGATTCGGCTTGTAAGATATTGGATATCATAACACTATAAGTAATCTAGCTAGTATTCGTGTGTAGTTCTAGAGAGAGAAAGAGTGATGGGATGTTCTAGAGAGATAAAACAAAAGAAAGGTTAGATTACCAAATGAACATCCAACCCTCTCCCTTGTGGGGAGAGGGCTATTTATACATATTTCTACGCCCTCCTTCGGGCTGTGGATCAGGCATACAATGAGTAAAAACCCGTCCTTCTTCTACGGTGTTACTTATACTACTTGTAAATTAACTAACATAACGTTATGCCTACGAGCTACAATAAGCTAGACTATTGTTGAGGTGACCGACACTTCAACATGGGTTTTCCAAATCCTAACAATCTCCCCCTAAGGGAGGTCACCCTATGAATTACATTGTAAATCCTAGCATTCTATCTTTAATCTTTCATGTTCGAGCTCGTAGACTTTGAAGCTTCTTTAACTTTAACTTTGCACATCAGTAGTGATTCTTTGGCTTGAATGTTTCTTTGATAAGTGATCACGAGCTTTCATTTAGAACAACTGCAACATATAATCTCCAGATAATCCGTTGTTGCATTGCCTTTATGTGCTGTTGTGACCTTTTGGACTGACATGCTCACATTTGTTGGATCATGACATCTTTTCATTAGAGTAGCCGAAGCTTCGGTGTATGTCTTTGATAGTCATGATTCTCTTTAGTTATCATTGTGTGCTTGTGAGCATGTGGTTATGGATTGACTCCTCAATTCTGATCAGCTGTAACCGTCGGGTGTTCCTGCAAGCAACAGTTAGCAATAAAGCGCACGAAGGTGTCTTTGATCACTTTCATTGAATGGAGTTGCATGAACCACGGTGCCCCGTTGATTAGTACAAGTATTGCCTGTGATCAAGTAGAATTCCGAAGAATCTCCTTGACAAGGTTTAGCAGCTAATCAAGTTGTTCTCAAACTGGAACGTCTCAAAAAAGACAGCACGGAGTGAGTGAACCAGTGAATTGAGATTCATTGATTGATGAAAAATGATTTGAAAAACAATCATGTATTGCTTAATAGAAAGAGTTTTGCAATACAATGACGATTTTACGGAAAACATAAATTTTCAATCATAAATACCCTTTTATTTTGAAAAGTTAATACACAGTCGATGTGCTAGAGAAAAAAGTTGTTGAGCACAACGACCGGTTTTTCAAAGGTATTCGTCAATCCATTTCCTGGACCAAGGTTGATTCAAGAGTGAATCGCCCCATCATTTCTATCCAGTTGTCACAAGTTTGATCTTTTGAGAAGATCTCACATGTCACCCACCAAGAGCTTGTTTGATGTTGGCTCTAGAAGGGTTTCCATCTTCATCGTGAATACTTTACATATTACTCGGATGTTCTGGCAATACCACAAGGATAATGCGTAGGACTCTTAATTATATTCTTACTTTCCACATTGTGTGAAACAACAAGTCTTCATTAATTTTGTGTCCTAGTGAGATTTTGTGGATGATCTCTTGGCTCTAGACTCAATAGTGCTCTTTTGGTTTCCTAATCGGAGACTAGGGAGAGGGTCTCATTTTCAATATCAACAATCTCTAAGAGAAAGTCGGAAGATTATGTAGGTTCCCCGTGAGAATGAAACAAGTCCTTTTAAAAGATGATAAGGTTTTAAAATGTACCTTTTTGAGGGGTCGTTTAAGCCCTTATTTGATCACTTTTGTATCCGTTATTACTTGATATCGTTCCTTTTCACTTTTTAGGTATCTTGAAGGCAAAATGCTGAATGACACTTATTCGGACGAAAAGGCGGAATATATCGAAGAAAATGGCCAAAGTCAAGAATCGGTGACACTTAGCCGCTGAACTGGCGAAGGGGACGGCAGTTTTAAAAAAAGTGACGCGCAGTTCAATAGAGACGCCGGCCGACAAATTTTGTGACAACTCAGTAGCAAATTGCTCATTTACAAGACGGCTTCGGTTTTAAAGGAGTAGGGCGTCGCAACTCGACGCCTAGATTTGATCCGACGACGCCGAGACGAAGGGGACGGCGCCATTGCATAAGGGCGCGATCGCCGTCGCAATACTAACGCTGAAGACGAAACCCTAATACTTGGCCGACTCCCACGGCCACAAATTAAAGGTGACGCCACGCATTTGTAATCTTATATATAGAATCCGAATTTTTCGCCAGGTGTGTAGTCTTTTGGAGTAAAACCTAAACCGAACCAAGGCTGTCTTGTACAAGATTTTAGGTTCCATACCCTATCTTACATCAAGATAAGTGTTTTACTTCATTAATTTAATTATGTCTTCCTTTGATTGTGTGTATGCTTGCATGTTCCCCATGTCCGGCTAATTTATTTGTGTGTTTGCTTAGGTAATATGAAACTTAGTTATTGAATATTGATTGGTTGTCTCTTATCTTAATTGTTATTGACCTAGTATTGCGATAGGTCATTCGTTGTGCTTGTAATGCTTGATTAATCTTTGTTGAACCTTAGTTTATAATCACCTAGAGTAATTGTATGCTATACATCCAAAGAATACCTTAGAGTTAAATTTTATAAATCCTAGAGATTTTGTAGTCATTAACCTTTGGTAGCTTCAAAGAGTTAGGGATAAACGCATACCCTACGGCCTTAGAGACACAACGCAATGGAAATAAGGATGTGACAATTCAACCATCAATAGGAGATAACTAGGGAGTAATAAAGCCTAAGCAAATACGTTTTTAACTATCATACGAGCACACAACAATAGACATAGACTACATACACCTTAGATTAGATAAATAGATAAGTAAAAGTAATCGGTAGAAATACCAACCCCCCAAATTCAAACCCGAGATTCAGATACCTTTCTATTTCCTAAAAACATAAAAAAGATAAAAAAATAATCTTCCTCAACCCCAACCTTAGCATAGTAACTTCTCACTAGCATTCCTATTCCCCTAGAGAACGATATCAATTCCCGTGGCTTACCCTAATACTACACTACAACGATTAGGTTCACTGCCTAGGGTTTTGAAAAACTTGCTCGACGAAAAGGAAGTTCCTTTGACCCCGAACGACGCGTGTAGCGTTATCAAGAGAACTTGAGTAGCTTGGGAAGTTTAGTGCAGTGCGTCACTGGGTCCATGACGTCTTGTTTTCAATACCGGCGTTACCTTAGTAACTACTAGTAGCATATGAATTGAACCCTGTTTCTGCCATAAGGTTGAATTATTGGAGGGCTATTTCTTTTACCCTTTTCTCATTTAATTTCTTTTTCATTCTTCAACCCCTTCAGTGTTTACCAAGACTTCATAAGTAGAACATTGTTGGGTTTATTTCAGTTCTAGCTCAATCTCAGTCGGCACACTTACCTTATTCTCACTTTTCTCCTTTTTTCATCATACCTAAGGACTTCTACACTAACTAGTGGATTGTCCTCGAGTAGATCCCTCCGGCTCTGGCGGGATCGTGGGAACGAATACCTAACCTAACCATCCTTATAACTCCAATGCATAAAGTAAATTGGTCAGTCTTTTGGTATTGTTCTTTCCGCCTCGAAACCAATTGAAACCCCATTTGAAAAATCAATCAAGGTACTTGTGATATAAAATCAAGCATTTTGTACCTTAATTGTTTTAGATCTTTTAGAAATGCTCCCCCTCAACATGCGCATCAAGTATTTTAAGATCATTTTGGCACATGGAGAAAGAAGCCGATGAACGCTAGATTTGAATAAAATCTCCAATTCTTGAAATTGTTTTCTAAAATGATCAACATCACTTCCCCGATCAAATATAATATTTAGATACTTTTAGATAAAACATTTTGGGAAGGATGTGGTTTTCTTTTGATTGCTCCCCCTCAATATGTGCATCGAGATTTTTTGAAATACTTTTAGCACATGGAGGATGGAGTGTTTTGAAGCAGTTTTCACAATCACAGTCGCCAAGGAAACCATTTAAGAGTTCAATCAAGGTACTTATGATAAAATGTTGATGCTTTAGTACCTTGATAGTTTTAAATTGATTTTTGAAATGCTCCCCCTCAATATATGCCTCGATATACGAAAATGTTTAGCACGTATGGGAGGATCGCCTATACATTGAGCCTTGAAAGATCACATTTTATCAGATTTCATATTTATATCACATTTTCTCACCCGATCAAAAATTTTAAGTCCTTTGAGATTTTGGATCTCAAGTGATTTAAATATGTAGGAAAAATTTCAAATACCCGTTTTAGGCTAAAAATCAAAACGCAATCTTGTCTTATTGTCAAAACGCAATTGCTTTGAACCTAACATACTCAAATCGCAGCATTAAGGTGTCAAAACGCAATGAATGAATTGTCAAACCTCAACCAAGAACAAGGCTTTAAAACCCACGAAAATCACTCACAACAACCACTAAATAGATGAAATAACTTATCCATAGATCAAACTAAGCTAGTACACCACCCCTAAACATGAAAGTACAAAAATTTAACAATTAAAACCACAAAGTAATCACGAAATAGGAGGTATTCTAGTGTAAATTTTCGAACCAAAACTAAAACCAAAATAACCACTCTAAAAATTCGAGCACGCATAAACTAGATGATCACACCATGGCTCTTGATACCAATTGTAAGAGATTGGTTATATAAACACAATAAAGATTAAGGTGTGGTTCAAATCTTATTAGACTTTTAGAGAGAGAAAGAAGTTGGGAACTTTTCTAGAGAGAGTAAGTGAAGAGAAAATTGTAAGATTAGATTAAGAGAATGAGAAGTTTCACTCCTTCCTATGGTGGGATGGGGCTTTTATTGTTCTTACAAATACGCCCTCTTTCGGACTATGGATCGGGTGTACAGTGGGTAAAGACCCGTCCGTCCTCCATGGTGTTACTTAACTAACTAATTACTTATAAATAACGTTAAGTCTACGAACTAACATGTGCTAGACTATACTTGGGGTGACCGACACTTCCATATGGATTTTCTAAATCCTAACAAAACTCGAGATCCAATTTCCTAATTCTGTAAATCTATTTTTGGAATATATTTGAAACTTTTAGACAAAGTTTACAGAATATATTGTTGTGTAAACATAATATACGCAAATCGTGTTTTAGTTTAACCGATTTGTTTAATTATGGCCTTTATTTAGTCTTGGAGGACAAGACAACTTGTTAGTATAAATAAAGCCATAGCTCATTCGGTTTTAGACACTGAAAAGACGTACCTCCATTGCATTCAGTTTCGAGCAAGCTTCGATCAGAAACACACAAGTTTTTCTTGATCTTTCAGGCAAGTTGTCAAGTCCGGCTGTACAACAGCTTTGGACATTGTACCCTGGGAAACAGACGGCGAATCTGTTTTAAGAGAATCGTGTTAAACACGAGCCTCGACCAACCTTTACTGCTTTTATTTACTTATTATTATATAGTGTCTGTCTTCTGCTTCTACTCCTTGCTTTCTGTTATTTAATTTTCTGTCATTTAATTTCTATTAATTTTATTATTGTTACTTGGAATCTGATTATATTAATTATAGTATACACGTTTCTCACACAAATACCCACACATCACAACCAATAAAGTATAACATATTTCACCAAAAGCACATTTCTCTCTCTTCATAGCTTCGCAACTCAAGTCCCGCCAAAAAGAGAAAAAAAAGTTGTTTTGTCGTGATGTGAGGGGTGGCGTTTAGCACTTTCCTGCTGGCCTTTTCCCGTTATATACCCTACACACTAAGCAAAATCAACTTGTATAATTCCGACAAAAGAGGTCATATAAAGAAGAGACACAATAACATTCTCCAAGCAAGCATCCATCTGCAAGATAAAAAACAATGATTACTGTATATGAGCACCGCAACAGATTAAAAAGCTATATTATTATTCAAAAGAATTTTTCACTTCTATTAAACATTTCACACTTTTCTGTTCACAAATGTTTCTAAGATTTGAGACTTTTTTTGTCCATTTAGGCATTTCATCAAACATTTGATGTTCATGGAACAAAGATAACCATCATCTGATCAACCAACTTCATATTTAATACCATGATTGTTTGTCCTACTGTCCGAAATGATAGGTGTAGGAACGACCATAACACTCTGTTCAATGGAGTTTCAAACTAAACTTGAAAATGAAAAACATGAACACAACAAAAGATGAAGATACTTGTAATTGCAATGAAAAATCATTACATAATTGAAGATGACATCCCTTGGAGTAACGTTGATGAAGGTAAAACAATTTGGCACCACAATTGGCAGGTTGGAAAGCAAAAAAAAAAAAAGAAAAAAAAATGAGAATGAAAGGATACCTTTATGATTCAAGAATTGAGATTCTCTCAAGTTCAATTTGAATATGATAGGTCATGTTCAATTTTTTTGTGAAGAGGAAAGAAAAGTGGACCCTTAATGTGAGACATTTATATTACTTTAATTCAAAATCTCACTTACAAAAACACTAACATACTCTATCATGTTCAAATTGAGCTTGAGAAGATTTTTATCCATGATTCAAATATCATGTTTGCCACAATAAGTAGATGAACATAAATTTGAGAGGAAGAGCGGGTAAGTCTTACACTGTGTTCTCGAGTATCACTTAAGAAAGAAAATGTAAAAAAGCAGAAAAAGTTATCTTCTTAAGTAGCACTTAAGAAGGGAAAGAAAATAAAAATGAGTAAAAAATAATATGATTTAGTTGATTGTTAAAGTAAAGTGTTCCCTACTAAGAGTAGGCTTAAATGTTTACTTCTTATTACTTTATTTTTCTACTAAAAAAAACCAGGGTGTTAATATAAATTTGAAAAACAAAATCATTTTTTTCCCAAAAACGCCTCACAAAGAAACCAATAAGAGAAGTAAGGTCATGCCCTGTCGAAGTTTTATGTATTTGCTTTAAAAAATGAGCTATTTATGTATTTAAATTAACAAATCTATTTCAATTTGACATTATCAATTAATTATTTTTTTAACCAATTGGGCTAGGTCAGTTGACCATCAAAGTTTTTATATGATATCTTAAGTATCAAGTTCGAGTCTCACCACTTTTATCTTTTTAGGCGATAAAGGAGGGAAAAACGAGTCTCAAGGTCAGCATATTGTCAAATTGAATGTTATCATTAGACCTGAATCACAAACAACTAAGTCTGTCACTTAAACACAAATGTACCCTACAAACACAAACACACATTACAAGACTCGGTCATCCATGAAAATCTAGTTTGCAAATTTGCTACTAAAGACACGTTCAAGTGGTCCTTCGTAATAAGAACAACGCATTTAATATTAGCTGAACTTTTTATTAGCCCATTATTATTGATTGTGTGATTCTTAAGTCCATCCCATTAAGGGTTTTGCATAGTTCGGTTATGTGTAACTTATATATATCGATTGGTATAGTTTAATGAGATCAATGAGAAATATCAATTCTAATATGGTATCACAACCTACAACGATCCTCTCCAAAAAATAATAGTAATAATAATAATAAAACCCTAACCCTAAAAGCTCAACCTTTTTCTTCTACCTGCAACTGCACGAATTAGTTGCGTAGATAACTTTTTTTTCCCTTTGCTTGGCGCCTCTTCTTCATGTGCAATATATAGCCTACAACCTATGAAGTAGGTATCTATAATATATTCTTATTGGTCTTTCTTTGCATCATCACATGCGCATGCTTTAAACAAATCACCAATATCCTTTTGTGGATCCTTTTCTTGCTGCTACTAATTACTTTTTGCTGCTGCTACTCGCTTTATATTTAGTGTTGCTACTCACTTTCCTGTTTTGCTACATTTTTAAATATGTCTATGCCTGGATATAGTATTTTACCTATGCATAATTCTCCTTTGGCTAGTCCAGCGTACCCCTTTTACCCAAATATGGGTTATGTGTTTTGTCAAAGTGGTATTGATCACCAATGTTGCGGTCCACCAACACATCCCATTTACTGTGCACTATCCTTTTGCTCCAACATTCCAACACACAAATAGCCCCAAAGAATGTTGTCTATAATGCCTTCCACAACTCGCCCAACATACTATACAGTCCAACAAAGTTCCTACCGGTACACCAATCTATTCGCACTGTTTTGCTAGTCACATACAACAACCAAAGGTAACATTTTACCAGACAATATGTTTATTCAGCCTGTTCGAGTCCGCTTACCAGCCTAAGGCCACTTCGCTTCCTCAAGTTTTTTAGACAATGACACTTCAAGATCCTAATTGGAACATGGATACGGGTGCTTCTTCTCACTTGGCTGACAACACATGTATTCTCACTTCTGATAGTAATTCAAGCATTTATCCATCTGTGTATGTTGGCAACGGCAACTCTATACCTGTCACACATACGGGGCATACCTTATTATACACTTCACAAAAACCACTTCACCTTAATCATATTCTTGTCACACCCCACATAATTAAAAATTTAATTTCTGTTCGTAAATTTACGCGTGACAATGACGTGTCTGTTGAATTTGATGCATACGGTTTTTCTGTGAAGGATTACCAAACAGGTTGTCTTTTGCTCCGTTGTGATGCCGGGCGATCATTTCTATTCCATACACAACACTCATCCACGCATCCTCCTTTTGCTTTGTGTTGTTCCCCGTTCACTATCGTTTAAAATAGTTTATGTATATAAAACAAGTTAATAGTGAACTATGATCAAATTAACATAAGTAAAACAATAGAGTAATTTTCAACATCATATTCTTATTGAAATAAATCAACAAAGAATATCGCTACCCAAGTACTTTTGAATAGTACTTGGGATTGAAATGACAAAGTTTGGTGACTCTCTGGCTCGGGCTAAGTCCAAGCACAACCTAGAGCTCAGCGAGCTATATCAGAACTAAGTTAGAGTTTGGAGGAGTGAAAAGATGGTTTGCATGTATGTGTGTTTTTATAATTCACAAGCTTAATCTTTTCACTCCATCTCTTATGCTATTTATACATGTATTAGATTTAACTCTTTCCAAGTGACAACTGATCGATACGTAAGACAAAAATCGATATTTTGTCTCTTTACAAAGACTATTCTAAGTAAATGACAACGTTCAAGTTTCCATATCCTTGATGACACTGAAGCTTGTAAGTTAGCCATTCAAGGAAAGTTGACTTATGTTGATAAGGACTTCTTCTTATCTGATTTAAACTTCTCTCTGCCGTTCCGCTCTTTCTTCAGCCTAATTATCCTTCGGCCTTCTATTTGTCTTCGGTAAGTAGTTGGAGAGAGTCTTAGGGATTCATGAGTTATTGTCATCACTCACTGAATCCATCATCTTCTTCTTGACTCAGTCTTCACCCTTTAAGTTCCACCTTACTTAGTGGAGAGACTTCTTCTACTGCATCGAGTATCCTCGAAGATGACTCACCGAGAGACTATGCACTCAGTGACCTGATTAGTGTTTAACGGACAATACTTGGGCTATTTTCAATTCAAATCCTAGATTAAGGGGTTTGGGTATTTACTGAACCCAACAGTCTATAGGTGATGATGAATATAATAAACATAAATATAATATATAAACGCAGCGGAATCATCACCAACAACGGATCCATATTGCCATATGATCAATCAAATAAAACATAGATAAGGTTTAAACCTTTGTAGCGTGATTCGGTAGCGAGACACCAGCGACCACCGAATGGAATCAAGAAACCAAAAGACCAATTAGGTTGGCCTTTCCCAATGTGTGAAACACACTACACGTCTAACAATCACCCCTGATGCTAGTCTTAACCTTTGATCCAATCCTTACACAAGACTACTCTTAGAATTATCAAGGAGAGAAAAACCAAAACACAAAACCTATTGTGTGTGTGTCTTGGACGTTCCAAGAGGGGAGGGGAGAGAAGAGCCATCAAGTCTAATGTGTAACTCCCAATCATAATCAAATCATAATCAATTTTTTGCTAATTGATGTCAAATCTAATGTTACACATTAAGCCCTTCACATCCAAAACCCCAACTTAACACTTAAGTAACAAAGGTTATTCATAATGTAAATACGATAATTACATTATGACAATGGTGTCTAAGTGTATGTATTATGCTATGACCCCATAGGCTGCATATGACTATATATAATTATTTATTATGACAGCATACTCCAACTGCTCCCTTGCGGCGTCATAATAGACAAGTAATTATACAAGCAATGGTTAGCGTCTAGCAACACGCCAATTCCCCTAGTGATATGTGGTCGGTTTCTCAAACATTTCATTAAATGGTTTATATGTCATATATCCCTTTGTTTCAGATACCATGTTGAATATTAGACATGGATCAAAAGTCATTCTAATTATTCAACTATTATGTTCTCGATCTTGATATTGAACAAGATTACCAAGTGAATTAAGATTCATCTTAATCTCATTTGAGTACGGCCATACAAACATCTGTTCAAATCATCGAG
This sequence comes from Chrysanthemum makinoi, assembly GCA_910596185.1. NCBI lineage: Eukaryota > Viridiplantae > Streptophyta > Magnoliopsida > Asterales > Asteraceae > Chrysanthemum > Chrysanthemum makinoi. The sequence goes on from OU343218.1 coordinate 148,684,880, forward strand.
GGGCCCAATAGTATCTAACTCCAAATCATGTGGAGGAACAAATCCTATTTTATTTGCCGTGTCATTCATGTGCTTCAAATCATTCACGATAGTGGCCTTTATACTACCTTGTTTAGGAATGACGTTAACCATATCAAGGAATGAAACTCCACATATGCAAAACACCTTGCATCTCAAGTCTAAGGATAATAGACATAACCATTTTGAGATTCACTATATGGCCTTGATCCATTCAGTGAATACTCGTAGGTTGGGTCAGATCAATGCTCATCACCATGAACAACATGTGAGTTTGGTCATTAACACACTACACTGGTAATTGAATTTGATGGTACAAATGTAGTCAGACAATGGACAAGTTTGAATGAAGAAAATCATTCATGGATTTAAATATGCAAATATAGAACACGGTAGTATGAATGAAACGATCATACGGTATTTCAATTCATTATATATCACATTTGTAATGTTCCATTATCCAAATACTATAAAAGATATGCATAAGACTACATATAGATCGAGAACCGGTGTTCCCACCATGATCAAAACATGTTGTACAAGACAACAAGTAGTCATCTGAGTAAACCTTGAGAATACTTGTTTCAATATCCATGAAAGGTATGATGATTGTGCATTCAAGTACAATACAGTATTGACAATGCATTCCATAGGGTGTTTGACACTAGCAAAACACCTACTATAGACATTCATCTAAGCGGTTTCTCAAACTGTAAAAGTATTCTTATTCTTTTAATGTATAATGCATTAATGCTCTCAGGTCGAGCACATCTAGTCAACAATGTCATCATTCATGATGATATGCTACCATGACAAGGTTTGAGCATCATTGATTAAATAAGCATCAATGTATGCAAACGAGCAGAATATCCTCAAATATCCGTAAATGTTGAACATATATTTGGTCCTTTGTAGGTCCATTAGAATGTTCGTTTAACAATTATCTAATGACATTCACTTAGATATTTGTTGTTATCAATCATCTTGCATTCATGCAAATGATATAATTAGTCCAATGCACAATATGATATACATAATGAATCCTTTAGTTAAACTTAAGGTTTCTATTTATGCTTTCAATCTCATCAGGTAAGATTGATTATTGAGACTCTCATAATGTTTCATATTAATGAGACTTAATAACCGCTTATGTTTATTCAAACAAACATATGTAACAAGGTTGCATGTTTTATTTTCTAAAACTCTCAAGAAACTTCATTCCAAACTAAGGAATAAATACTAGCTTAGATGGAATAATGTTTCTAATACGTCATCAACATATGAGATTTAAGAAAATAAATCACAGTGCTCACTTGCTCTTGTGTACTTACGTCTTTTCTTATTTTAATCAAAATCAAATTAATGATTTTATGGTAAACTAAAGATCTTAGCTTGGAGATGCATGATCTAATCCACACTTGGATTCTTGTATCTTGTAGACATAATAAAGATTATATATATTCACAAACCCTTTCGAATACACATCGTCCTCCAAAGTATTCAATAAGAAAAGAGTTTTGAAATCCTATTGTCACATTTCATTTACATGAAGATAAGTATGACAATTCATCATCTTTATACATTTAATATTTGCAGGTAGGAAGATTTAATCATAGTCAATTTCTTGAGTATGAGTAACTCATTTCACTACTTGTGAATTAAATGTGTGTACAAGTTTGTCCTTTTGAGTCTTCTCATTGAGAAACTCATATATAACCTCACAGTCTAAGCGATTGGTAAGAGATCAATCAAGCTTCATGAGTGATTGTCTTCCCACGGTGCATCTTATCATTCATAGTTTTGAGCCATTCATGATTCACAATATGATAATCACGCTCTTAGTTAGCAGTTCATAATGACCCTCTAACTTATATCCTTAGCATTGATATAAGACTATATCATTAGGTGCAAGTTTCCTTCGGATCTATGAATGAGAGATATCATACTATGGTTTAACATATGCATGTTTAACCTTAGTGTGACATCGACAAATGTACCTAGAAGGTTGTGTATATTAGTTCTTGAACAACTTCAAGATCTAAAGGTGCTCCCACTTGCTTTGTACATAAAGACTAATCTCTAGATACCACAGCATGAGAAACAATAAATTGTTTTCAATTGGGACATCCAAAATACATTAGTAGTTCTTGACTCCGGTTTGTTAATTACTTACTCTAAGGTATTTAACAAATTAAGAACTTCAATCAAGACATAATGGAATTCATCCCATTCCATAACACAATGGCGTCTTAAATACCTTCCAAGTTGGAACCATATTGAGTGTACCCATGGCACATTCAATTTTCTAACCTTAATAGCTTTGGAGGTAAGAGAGTTTAAGTCATCAAAGATCAAACAACATCAATAGAGTTTGATTTTCCATGATGGACATACCATATACCGATGTGGTATTCCATGAGGATTGATGTTGTGAGACTATCCCACAACTCATTAGATGAACTTATACTCTTTGGCTTACGTTGTCGCCAACCAAGTCAAACCGGATGGCATCAACGGTGTTTTCGACCCATTGCATACTTAATTTACAAGTTGTTGACCAAGTCAATAACTTCATGTGCATGTTTTGACTAGAAAACATAAACATTTAATATTTTACTATACGTCATACGTCATTTACAATTTAATGACTTCATGTACATGTATTTAACAAGAATACATAACAAGTTAACGTCTTACTTTACGTTATAAGTCTTTCAACAATTAACAGACTTGATGTTTAAGTCTTTACAAGAGACCTAAACATATTCTAGTAAAGCAATTTAGAGTCTTGGAAGCTCTTGGCCTCAATAGTAATTTCAAGTTAATTTCATACTTCAAGATTATGACTTTACATTAATACATAATCATATTTTGAACAATTAAATGAATATGTTGAAGTAGCTTTTCATATTATCTTGACATTTGTTCTAATTAAGGCAACTTACATTTTATGTGTAGAAGTCCTAGTAGAATATTAGTTTTCTTACCTTGCAGTCAAGAAAAACTATTAGTCATATTGTTATATGTTGTATCTTGCATACAATGAAGATTTCTCCCCTTGTACTGGCACAACATCATGCGTAATATGCGATTGTCACAGATATGATTTTAGAGAAAATCAAAATATAGATATGTAGAACTTTATTGTTTTAATAATGAATCATGCATAACAATTTATTGATAACATTTCAGGAAGCAACATGAGGCAGCGACAAGTTATCTAATAAAATTAATGCAATGGTTCTTATATAAACTATGATGCTTCACGTGTGGAAAGTAATGTATTATTTCAAGACAATCAAGAAATAATATGGACAACCAGCAAGGTAATAAAGATTACGGCTCCCACTGGATTAGACAACATTACATGTGTTTCGTCACCAGTATTAAAGTCACATAGCTCAATTGGATTATACAACATTATAAATGTTATGTCACCAGTGGAAGCGAGTGTCATTGGTTACTTTCCTTCTTTCTTTGAATATCTACACATTATTGCTAATGTGAGTCACTTGGACTAGTAAACATGTACTTAGATATTCAATGAAGTGCATCAAGTTCTAACATATAGATGACGGGCTAGCCATCATTGATATTTTAACTTGAAAATAGTCATGCAATTTCTCCATAAGGTCTATTTTACCACAAGGGTGTATAGTACCTTATTAGGTTTATTGGGTTAAGATAATTGCTAGGTAATCATGCTAGTAATTGTCTTTACCATTTTGAGGTTTATTGATATTTCCATCTTCTAATTATTAAAACTCATATTATTTTGGTAGCTATAGAAAGCGTGTTCTCTAGTTATCCAAATATCTCATCTTACTTCAATGTTTGAAGGAACTAGGGTTATAAAACCAACTTGAAAGAATAAGATGTGCAACCATACTTAACCGTTTTGACTTTTGCAAGACATCACGATTTCTAGAGTAGGTATTCTTTGAGTTTGATTAGATTTAGGACAATTCAAATATTCCTATTGTAGCATTTCCTCATAAAGAAAACAGATAGGAACAAGTCTCTTTCTTACAAGAAAGAAGTACTTATTTTGTCTTTTTAACAAGAAAAGAACAAACTTTTGTTTACGGATGTGATGCATTATATCATTAATATGAATTTACAAAGTTCAATTTTTAGTATTTTCGATAATTATCCTTTTACAAATTAATTACCCCATGTTTAAAACAATTAATTTACGAAAAAGGCTAAGATCCACATTGTGCTTCTACTATCACATCGGTTGATCTGCTAGCAATAGTAGATTCAATTGGTAGGCGACGATCACCAATTGCATTACATGTGCAACTCTTAGATCCTTATGGGACTCATGGCACTAGTGAGCAAGCATCTAGTGTCAAGTAGGCATGTTTAGTCCCATCGCCGGGTCAAGGTCTCACCGCTTAACTCGATTAAGTCATCCAATTTGAGAGCGTGAAAATATATCTAGGTCCCACGCATAGACAATAATCACCTTGGGTTACAATTTAACCTAGGTCCCACGCATAGGCAAAAAGTAATTCCAAGTGTTCTCAAGCGATTGGACGGCATGACTTAAATTTGTGACGGGTAAAATATTTTGATTTGAATCAAAAAGGTGTCTGAAAAAGCATGCATTCATTCTTCGTAGCACAAGTTAAAAACTCTTCTTAACTTAAGTCTAATCATTGTTTTAATTTATGTGTGTCAAGTTGTCCATTTTCAAGTCTAATATAGAACCTATGTGGATTATAATAGAGATTGGACAATACATAAATCGAATAACAAACATAACAAGTTAAGTGTTATTTTTAAAACAATGATTTTAAGTTTAATCCATATTTAAACTTAGTTAAACTAAATCATAAGATTTAGTTTGAAAATGGTTTGTGTTGCGATTTAAGTTTTAGAAAACGATTTGCAAGTTATATACATTCACAACATACATAATAAGCAAACAACCAACACACAACCACAATATGCAAAGCCTCAACCGATGAAAGAACCTATGCTTGGTCTCGTGAGCCATCACAAGAACCAAGAGTCATCAAGGGACATAAACCACAACCACACGGAGGACTCCCACTTGCTCCAAGACCAAGCTAAGACAAGTAGAAGCCCATATACATATGAAGAATGCCGACCCGAATTTCTGCGTTGAGGGCCCAAATGGCCTAGAAGGAGTCATCCCCGAGCTTAGCACCAAACTACAAAGTTGTGGGCCCATGAGTTGTCTACCTGCAGCAAAAATTGGTTAAAAATACCCTACCAATCACCGGAAACTCCGTTTTGCAGCTTGTTGACGTATTAGCGTCTTTATATCTTTTATACTTTGCCATTCCATTCCAAGCATCGGTTACAATATATAGAATGTAAAATACAACTAATCTACTATATATCTATTGTAAAATGCCCAAACAATGGCAAAAACCAAATTAAAATACATACATAAAGGCCGAAACAATGGCTAACCCCAAATAACAAGAAATAGCGACAATCACAATCATACATGGCACAAGTGGTCTAGGTTTTCATCGGCTTTGCATATAAACATAATAATACCATAAAATTATGAACATAACAAGGTGTTGGCTAATCCCATGAGCAAACAAGCATGTATTTGCAATGGGAACAATTAAATAGCATGAAATAAAAGAATTAGCCAACGAATCGAAGAAATAATCAACAAGAATTAAAACCCGATTGATGCGAGTAAAATGGATTTAGGTTCTCAAACCTACTGATATTAGACCTTCTAAAAATCATTTTACAACAGAAAATTAAGCCTTAGGGGCTGTTTTCAAATCGTTTCAAGAATCGATTAAAACGCGTGATTAAAGCCATTTTAAGCGTCGAACACATTGTTTAATTACATTATCACGAAACAAATGGCCATAGGACCAAAAATCACAGATCTTTATATTACTAATAATATTCCTAATCCATGAAAAATAGAGCCCTCGGGCTGTTTTGAAAGTGGTTGCATAAATCACTTAAAACAGCGTTTTTGACCATTTTTAAGCATACCCGATAATCATATGGCACATATGATGGCTCACGATACCACTATAGGTGATGATGAATATAATAAACATAAATATAATATATAAATAAGCGGAATCATCACCAACAACGGATCCATATTGCCATATGATCAATCAAATAAAACATAGATAGGTTTATACAGCGTGATTCAGGTAACGAGACACCACGACCACCCGCGAATGGAATCAAGAAACCAAAAGACCAATTAGGTTGGCCTTTCCCAATGTGTGAAACACACTACACGTCTAACAATCACCCTTTGATGCTAGTCTTAACCTTTGATCCAATCCTTACACAAGACTACTCTTAGAATTATCAAGGAGAGAAAAACCAAAACACAAAACCTATTGTGTGTGTGTCTTGGACGTTCCAAGAGGGGAGGGGAGAGAAGAGCCATCAAGTCTAATGTGTAACTCCCAATCATAATCAAATCATAATCAATTAGCATTAATGCTAATTGATGTCAAATCTAATGTTACACATTAAGCCCTTCAACATCCAAAACCCCACTAACACCCTTGTGTAAAGGTTATTCATAATGTAAATCGATAAATTACATTATGACAATGGTGTCTAAGTATATATGTGTCTAATGTGACCAATAGGCTCATATGACTAGCCATATAATTATTTATTATGACACGACATACTCAACACAGTCTCCCTATTTGGATATACAAATAGCTAAGTGGTTGATCGGTGTAAGTGAGCAAATGGCTTCTTCCTACACTGAATGTACTAATGAACAATAAGGAACAGAATATTTTAACAAAACATACATTGTTTATTAATCAAATTACAAAGGTTCCTATCACTAGTACAAAAGATAAATCAAAATGATGTTAGTTGAGATGGATCCCATTAGCTTCAAGCAGGCTTCTTTTTGGTGTTTCTTTGAGGTCTCTCTTATCTTGGCATTGGTCTTGAGAACCTGTTTCTTTGGGTTTTGAATTTGAGAGGCCAGCGGTATGTAGCTTAGCATTGCAGCCACACCACTGATCAATATCACTCCATCTTTGAAAATCGGGTTTCCATAGATCAATGGAATAGCCCTCTTCGAGCTTCTCTATCACTAGACAGTTCACAAATTTCACACCTTGAGCTGCTCCTGTTGCATTCTAATCAGGCACTTTGATTTCAGGTTGGCACTCAACTCTCTTCCTTTTGCCGATGGATGATTGTGGTTGAGATCCTTGAGGTGCGTTAAGTAATTTGAATTCCCGTTAAATTTGGACAATCCCTCAGTCTTTTATATCTTTTATGAGCATCTTCATCGTGTCCTTAACCACGCATTTTTCTTCTTTTCAATAATTGGACCAAGTTCATCGAGTTGATGATCGAAGTCGATGAATTTGAGAGGATCATGAACAAGTGTCTTTTATCATCCCTCGTAGCGTTCATGGCGAGGTTTGGTATTGGGATGATTCGACATCCAATGATCTTTTTCAGAAGCCTTCGCTTGTCATTGTCCATTGTAATGCTCCCAATTCGCTTTGCTTGAGAGCTGATTTTCTTCTTCTTTTCTTCCAACTGTTTCTCATTAGGTCATCGAAGCGACTGAGTTTCCTGAACTTTTGTCTGCTGACCCTTTTGGAGCTTGCTTGGATCTAATCCCATGTTTTCAGCTTCTTTGGCGACAACCTTTGCCGTGCTGTTCTTTTCTCTTCTCGGCTAGTTTCAATTTTCTTCTTCTTTAGCAAGATGTTTTCGGTTGTTGTGGTGTGAGCAAGTATTGTCGCCAATTTTATAGGGGTCTTCTGTTCAGTGGTTTTCATAATGCCTTTGCTTTTGTCCCGCCCGAGGAAGATGATGCAACCAAGGGTGGTGGTGTTGTTGTTATTGGTGTGATTCTTGTCGGTGTTGTTGTTGTTGATGTTGTTGGTGGGATTGATGAGATAGGTGTTGTTTGAGACGGGTGGTGATGATGAGATTTGAGCCACGATGTTGATAGTGTTGGCTCCCCCGATGTGAAGGAGGTGCCAACATATTCTCCCTCAAAGCGTTAGGGCTTCAGTGAGGGCAAGATTTGGATTTTGGTCTGAGGGGATGGAGTCTTGACCCTTGAAGGCCTGATAGATTTAGAGATCATAGCCTTAATGTCCGATGTAAAACTTTGAATACCGTGACCTTTGTTTCCAAATTAGCATGAGAACTTCGGTGTCATTCGGGCCCAAGATTCCGAGCCGAGATGAGGATGCACGAGCCAAAGTAGCCACTGCGCATTAAAGAGTCCAATGTAGCTTGAAATTTGGGCGAGGATGAAGACTGAACATTTGTAGACTTGAGCATATTGAAGCTTCAGTGAGGTTTGAGGATTGTTTCAAATACATACTCAGGTAGCCTCCAGCACTTTAGAGTTGAGTCTTTGGGTCTTCTTTGACAAACTCCCGATTTCATCTATCGTGGTACCTACACCTCGAAGATGCACGAGGAATTTAGCCATGTTTTCATCCGATCGTTGAATGTCATACATCAGATCCGTGCTCATGAACATTTTCATCAAAGCCATCAGCCTTTAGATCGAAGCGCAACTCGCGCAGCGACCTCAAGTGTTGTTCCATAATGTCATTGACCCGAATATAACCTTTCTTTGAAGCTTGAGCGAACATCTTTGAGTAAGTGGGAGAACATTATCAAATCTTTCAAATTCATCGATGGAGAAGATGAGTCATCATTGTCGAGCACTGGTGATTGATGTCTCACAGCCGGGTGAGGCTCTTGTTCGGCTTGAACCTCATCCCATTTCTTCTCCAGTGATAAGATTTCATCATCGGTCTCGGCAAATCATCTTGAAATAATATCCGGAACATCATCAATAGCTTAACCAGGGTTGGTGATGGTTTCCACATATAGCGGGTGGTGTGTTTCCTCTGAGTCTTTGTCCCCGTAGACCCCTCGGACGGTGGCGTTTCCGATGCCTTCGTGAGTCGGTTGTGGGTTAAGGTTTCGGCGGGTTGTTCCTTTCCCTCAGTCTTTGTCCCCAGTGACCCACAGACAGGTAGGCGTTCCGATGCCTTCTGAGAGTCGGTGATAGTTGTATCCCATCGGCGGGTTGTTTGATTCCTCCGAGTCTTTGGGATCGTCGGTGGCTGCCCTCGGACAAAGGCTTGGATTACTAATGTCATCCTTTGGCGTTGTGGGCGGCTCCCCTACCCGGCGGGTTGTATGTTTCCCTCGGATCTTGGGGTAGTGGTTGTGACCAAGGGCCTGGCTGTGATGTATCGGTCCCGTTGTCACGCGAGGGGTGGATGTTTCACGTGGTGGGTGTCTTTTAGTCTCGACCTTTTGTGCCTTTTAGGAACGTGTTCTGAAGCCTCGGGCCCCGGACTTGGGTTTAGTCTTAGTCGATCACGAGACTTCCCTTTCTCTTTTTAGGAGCGAGGTTTGGAGACACGATCCTCATTGTTCTGGCAACCATATGGGCGTCGATTCAATAGGAGTGACAGGGATGGGTCTTTTGAAAATTTGATTGGCTCGAGGAGCACGGTAAAGCACCAAATTTTCTTCTGAGGGTAGTTTGAACCCGGTAACACTTGTAAACAAGAGACAAACCTAGGATACTGGCGTATTTCGTCATAGTTTTTCTCTGTAGCTTGATCACGAGATCATTGTAAATGATCTCCCTATGTCGTGATGACCCATTCATTAAGTAGTATGCCATCATCAACCAATAGAGTTAACTTGTTCATGGATGAGTGGTTCCCGCCGAGGACTGAATCACAAAGTGAATAGGATCCTCCAAGCCACGGGAAATGAGCTTTTGGTGGCCGGGTCTTGTCCAAAACGTTGGTTCTAAAACGATTTGTTTAACCCATCCTTCTTGTGGAGGGTTAGGGATGGGCGACATAAACTCCTTTGTTATAATCAACCTGTTGAAGTGCAAACGTTTTGTAATCCGGGGTGAATTGTTGTTGCCGTGAAGGCGAATCGATGATATATTCCTGAGAGGTCGAGGTTGTTCTCATCGATAGAGGGTAATGGGTCAAAGGCCTGCTTATTTGCCCAAAACTCCATGAGGAGATTTTGGTAAACAATGGAGGACATGAATAAAAGCCGTTTCGATTGGTATTAAACAAAAATTTCATAATGTCTTTGTAGGCTGGGGCAGTTTGGGGTATTCAAAGTTGCCTATGACATTATTTGTTTTAAACTCAACATTTGTAAGATCACCAGAGAAGCAAACTGGAGATTGAGTTCTAGCTATTTCCATTTGAAATATTTTAGGGTTTTGAAAAATATTTTGACTAGAATAATCAAAGTTTTTTTTGATCTCTCAAGTTTGTGATGAAAACTTTTGTAAATGTTTCAAAGAAGGGTTTTCAAAAGAGGTTTTAAGAGTTTTTGAGCACACATAAATATTTTTGAGTTTTAGAAATGATTTTGATGAGTTTGTTCTGAGAAAAAAGAACTGTGTTTGTTTGTTTGTGTTGGAAGAGGGTATTTATAGAGTGGTAAGAGGGGTAATTTATGCATAATTGGGAATATTGAGGCGGTTTTTGAAAAGCGTTTGAATTTCCACATTTATGCTACCACCCATTACATGATAAAATCCCGTTTTTCAAAGGAAGCGATTGCGATTAGATAAAGTGCACTTTAGAGATAAAATATCAATTTGATATTCTTGTGAGAGGAGGCATTAAATGCGAGTGGGATGACAATAAGACAAAGAGACATATATTCCTATATTAAATTGGCATAGTTACCAACCTAGGACATTTAAATAACGATACTTGGATCATTTAGTTACTCATTCAATGCTCTTTGTAAATGTGAGTCCCCTAAATGAGTCTTACTCATTCGGTGAGAGGTTTATTTTGGGTGTTAGGGAGGATGGACCATTTGAGAGAACTTCTTGAGATTGGTTTTCGGATACTTGACTTTCAATGTCAAGCATTCCCGGTCAACTTTCGGTCTCACGAAGGTAGGTTCATCAAGGGTTTGGTGAAGATATCGACCAATTGATATTAGGTAGGGATGAAATGAAGTTCTATGTATCCTTTCATTATGTGATCCCTGATGAAGTGATATCTGATATCAATGTGTTTGGTTCTTTGGTGGAGGGCAGGGTTGTTGGAGATTGCAATTAGCCCGGGTGTTTATCACGAGAAGATGAGCACCATTTTGTAATGGATGTTATAGTCACTGAGTTGACTTTTCATCCATAATACATTGGCACAACATCCAGCTGCTGCTACATATTCACGGTGAGGACATAACCATTTGATTGTTTAGCACGCCTCCAACAAACCGATTTTCCTCGAAATTGACATGACCACGAGGTGCTTTTTCTATCCATGTTTAGGCACTGCGTAATCGAATCAGAATAACCCTTGAGATCAAACCCAGGCATTTTTGGATAATAGAGTCCAAGATTTGGGGTTCCCTTGGTACACGAGTATTCTTTTTGGGCACAGGTGAGATGGGATTCTTTAGGATTAGACTGATATCTAGCTATTAGGGCCGAGAATTGGATGTACGGTCTAGAATCGTTAGATACATCGGTGATCCAACAATCCCTCTGAAATGAGTTTGATTGACTGATTTGCGGTGAGATCAAGTCCTAGGTTGTTAGGTGGGACCATTGGAGTCTTCACCGAGGAGCCGCAGTGAGATATCTCATATTTCTTCAAGAGATTTCGGTGTATTTCTCTTGGTGATGGATATTCCTTTATCGGTTTGCACGATTTGTAGTCCAGAAAGTATGTGAGGTCCCCATCATGCTCATTTCAAACTTCTTTGTCATCGGTTTTCAAACTGTTTGCGAGAGTTGTAGTTTGTTGAGCCAAAATGATGTCATCAACATACACTTGGACGATATCACATCTGTTTGAGTTCTATAGACAAATAGTGTGTTGTCTATCTTTCCTGACAAACTTGTTTTGTATAAGAAGTTTGAGAGTTCCATACCATGCCCTTGGAGCTTGTTTAAGTCCATAAAGGGCTTTGTCAAACTCGAGACATAGTCGAGAATTCACTACTCAAGCACAAGGGTTCTTCATTTCACATCTTCCTTGAAATCACCATTTAAGAATGCACTTTTAACATCCATTTGGTAGACCACAAGTTCATGTATGTTGCATAAGCAAGGAAGATCACGATGGCTTCCATTCTTAGCGGGGAGAAAATGTCTCATCATAGTCAATGCCTTCTTGTTATTGTAACCTTTGGCTACAAGTCGGCTTTGTTTTAATAAGCGGTCGCGTTTTATCGGTTTTGTTTATGAAAACTCACATTCCTATAACTACTACATCACGAGGACATTTGATCAAAGTCATGACTTTGTTTTTATCAGCTTGTTGTAGTTCTTCTTGCATAGCTTTGAACCCGCTTGGGTGTTTAAGAGCCTCGATGACACTTTTGGATTCTATATCATAGGTAATCGGCATATAGACATTCATTAGGCCGAAACTGATTAGATTAGACCATGCTTCTAGTGAGCATGCCCTCAGTGGGTTCACAATGATGTTTACAAGCTCAATGTCCGCGAGATCTTGTCCACTTACTTTGTGGTGCGGGATCTCGAGCTTGAAGATGTCACTAGGAGTTCGATGTGAGTTGAGGTGCAAGAGCCAGAATCATTTAGAACATCTGTAGAGATGTCTTGTTGAGGTGAGTTCATGACTTACAAGTTCTGAACATTTGAATCAATGTTACCTATCCCGCAGGATGGTGATTATCAATGAACTCATTGATGGTTGGTTGGGGTAGGTTGTGAGGTAAGACATAATATGAGATGTCGGCATCAGCTTGATATGAGGAATTGAATTGAGTTGTACTCATCGGGAGGATATCTTGATGAGTTATCAATTCCTATTTCCTCCATTTGAGGTGTTGGTGAACTCGATGCTTTCGGCACTTTCATCAAAGGTGACATGAAAGGTTTCCTCAACTTGTTGTCTCATTGTGTTAAAAACCTTGAAGGCTTTGGAGATCGGTGAAGTAGCCTAAAGTATCCATCATCGCCTTTGCATCAAACTTGCCTAGATGATCCTTGTGGTTATGAATGAACACGGGACATCCAAACACATGAAAATAGGCGATGTCGGAAGTCTACCTTTGAAGATCTCATATGGGGTTTTATTATGTCTTTTGACAATGATTGACTGTTTTGATGTGTGAGGCGGTTTTGATGCTTCAGTCGAAAATGCTTTGAGAGGGTGAGCCATTTAACATAGTTCAGCAGCCTCAATGAGAGTTAAGTTTTTTCCTTTGGTAACTCCATTTGTTCAAGGTGTATGGAGATGAAATTTTGAGAAATTCCTTTTCATCATAGAAACTCTCAAGCTCTTGATTTTAACTCGTACCATTGTCGATTCGATTTGTTTAACCTGTAATGTCATTCACGGTTTCAATCTTCACGATGAATGACATTATTGTATCACCGCCTACTCTTCTTGGAAAGAAAGTATACCCAAGTGTATCTTGAGAACTCATCAACAATGACAAGTGTACTTTAATGCTTTGGATTGATCTGGGGCTGACATGTCCAAAGAGATCCATGTACTGAGGAGGTGGCGGCTTTTGATGGAGAAATTTTGTTTGGTTTTGAAAGATGCTCTGTGGTGTTTACCCTTTTCACGATGGAGCATGGTTTGTCTTTTGCAAAACCGGTGATGGTAAGCAAGGACCTTGTTTTGTTTTGCCAAGTTGTTGAGGTTTTGAAGTTTAGAATGTGAGAGTCTCTTATGCCTGACCGTGTGGATTTCGGTGGCTTTGGCAAAGAGACACGTTCCATCTTGGGAGAGTGTTGATATGTCTAGCACATAAACATCATCTCTTCTAGGAGCTATCAACACAACTTCCTTGTTGGCATTGAAAATGGTACCTTGTTTATCATTGAATTATACAATGTATTCAGCATCACATAGTTGGTGTGCGATGAAGATTGTATTTGAGACCATTGACATAGGCTATTCTAGAAAACTATTCCATTGAGTTCTTGAACCATAACCTTGATTGGGACATGATGAGTTATCACCAAATACTACCCAGGCCTGGTTCCTTTACATACTTGTCTGAGATATTCCTTCACACAGTCATGCTTGAGGCATCCTTGTCTAGATGCCAAATAGGCTCCGCATGTCTGCACAAGTAGTAAAGAATTAGTTTCTCTTAGTGACCCACTTACTAGTGGGCTTGGGTCTCAAGGTCTCTTTGAAGTTTACAATCGACTCATGGTGGAGTGGTTGTGTTACCTGTGCTACCACGGTTTTACATTTAAGTGAGGATGATTTCAGTGACTCTAGGTTGTTTGGAATTTCTCCTTGCTTGAATGACATTGCCATGTTGGGATGTCTCATGAGGTGGATTACCTAATATCATAGCGTAATGTTCATGAGGACAATCATCCGATGATGATCATTAAACTGGTGAGGCTGAGAGGAAAATGTTTCTATTCTTGGGAGCAACTTTGGAGGATGAAGCTTATCTTGATGACCAACTTTGGTATAGTTTGCTTCTTACGACATCTTTGTAGATAATTGATCTGTGATCATCCTTTTTGAAAGATCATGCAAAAAGTTCTATAGATTAGCGATTGGTATGGCTGGTGTAATGACCTGATTCGCACTTTTGTTTGTTTTGGAGGTTGACTTAGACTTTGAGGGCTGGAGGAAGCGGCTTTATCTCCTTGGATTCGGTGGACCTTTTCAATGGATTCCATTTTTTCAAGCTTCCTCACAAGTTCGGTCGGTTTGAGCCCCAATTACAAACTTCGATAGAGACTCGGGAAGGGGATAAAGTCTCGGTATGGTAGACTTCTTGTTGAGTTTGTTTTTGTTGGTCTTTTTGGATGGTTCTACCAAGTCGCAGACCTTTCTTTTAATTGAATGAGTTGAATTGCGGTGGAGTAAGCTCGAGGCTT
>OU343218.1:148699881-148809385 GCA_910596185.1 Chrysanthemum makinoi
ATCTTATTCCCTAGTTTCAACATTCAAATTTTAACCATTGTAGTTAAAAGGTTTAGAACTTGATAAAGATCTACAACCGTAATCTTGATCTTGTTCAATGTTTTATAAATGAGTAAACGCCACACGTAATGTATCGAAATAAGAAGAAAAAAATAAAGTTTTCAAGACAATTGTTGAACCATTACACATGCGTAATAGAACTGTTAGAGTTTAACCCGGTTACACAATTGTTGAACCATAATCTACAAGATACATAGGGAATGAGATGTTTCACCAATGCCTACAAGATACAGAATGTTTTAAGTTTAACCAGTTACACAAATGCACAAATGCCACAGCCAAATGTTTTAAGTTTTCACAGAAACCACAAATTAAAATGTTTGGAAGGCCATTCATTTAGGATTTTGGAACTGGAATCTTGTATTTCGAGAAAATTGAGCAGATGCTCACGCATATGCGGTCTGAGCTGTGTCTTTGAAGTCGAGTGAAATGTAATAAGCCAACCTATATAGAAATATAATGACCCAAACACCACAATCCCCATACCTCCCACCTTGTATAGGGACATTTTCTGCATACCGAAAAACAGTAGGAATTGGGATCTATATTCTTCCTCGCCATCACCTCACTCTCTTCCAAATAAATCGGTAGTTGAGCTTGAAAGCGTCATCATATTTATCCACCAGGACGGTCTTCAGCACGCACTGCTCCCAAGGCTATCGTAAAGCGTTATAACACCAGTGCTAATAGAGAATTCACCCAGGCACCAGTGTACATCAGGTTGACAAATGGGAAAAAAAACCTACAAAAGTAGTAAAGATAACCAATCTGTAAGAGCTTTTTTACCAATTGACATCGTACCTTTTTTTACAAAATCTCTAAGTCTTAATTCTTAACAGCTACAAGCAAATCCCAAACAACATAAATTCTACAAAAATTTGAGAACTAAAATACACACCTTTTCGACACCTTCACGAAACCACGGGATACCATCGGTCACCCCGTCAGCATAGTATACAGCATTCAGCTGTCAATGATCTCACAGGAGCAAAAGAATGGGCTAACCATGACCCAATCAACATTTGCAGGACTAAAATGCATCATCAAGTCAACCCATAATCCAATATGCTGTAATTTAAAAATAGATAAAAAAAAGCAGCATTAGCTATGATCAACCTGATATCTCTACACATATATTATTGGGTTGTAATAGTTATATACCGAATCACACATAACTGTAACCTCTTGGCGTCCACCTAATAATCCTAGTCAGAATTGTAGATTAGCAGTCGTACCTCCGCTGCCCCATGGGAAGCGAAATAACTGTTGGTCCTCCTCTTTCTTAATCTTCTTTTGACTGTCAATCCACAACTGTATGATTGGGTGGATAAAGGCTCTATACTTTGTCGAGTTAGCATTACGTTTGAGACTCTGCATTATCATAATAAATTAAAATCAAATAACCTAAATAATTGCAATTAACATTAAGAACAAAAATATGATACTGAATACCTCTTTCCAAGGTCGGAGTGATATTTCTTTCCCATTAGGTCCAATGACCTTGGGAATATCAGGTTTAACATGTCTCTTTTGACGCTTTCTTGAAACTCTTGTAGTAGTTTCTGGCTGCTGCATATATGGGTCATGGAACACCTTGCTCAACTTCTTTTCCCGTTGAAAAAGGACTCGGACAGTTGTGACCTTATTTTTAAGAGGTTTGAAATTCTTAAAACCAAAGACATTAACAGGGCTGGTAATTACCTGAAAAAAGAATAAAAGTCGAATTGCATGAATGTCCATGACAGTTAAAATTTAATTAGATTACATGTTTAGCGTGTATTTACCGGACTGATAGCAGACTCTAACTTTTGCTCACTCTTTATCTCCTTCATCCCAACATCTTCATCAGGGTCTCGTGCCTCCTCATCATTCATCACGGGCACATGTTGCTCATCATCAAAAGACATCAAGTCCTGAAAAAAGAGTTAAACTTGATTTAATGTTCGTATTGGTTTATAAAATGATAAAATTACACCTGTTCGACTATATTTACCTCACTGATAGCAGACTCTAACTTTTTCTCACTCTTTAGCTCCTTCATCCCAACATCTTGATCAAGGTCTCGTACCTTCATCGGAACATCTTGATCAGGGTCTCGTGCCTCCTCATCATTCATCACTGGCACATGTTGCTCATCATCAAAAGACAACAAGTCCTGAAAAAAGAGTTAAACTTGATTGAATATGCGTATTGGTTTATAAAATGATAAAATAACACCTGTTCGACTATATTTACCGCATTAAAAGGAGACTCTGGGTATTGTTGATCATTTATCACTTCTTCCTTCATTGGAACATGTTGATCATCATTCATCACATGAAGATCCTGAAAAAGCATTAACATTGCGTGACAAGTGACTTGGTTAAAATTAGAATTGATTAATCTCTTCAACATATATTTACCTTCACTGGGACATGTTGCTCATCCTTCGCAACCTCAAATTGTTTATCGTCCTGATAAAATGAGCGTGTAAAAAAGGGCAAATCGTAGGCATGCATTTACTCATAAAATAAACAAAATAACATGTTATATACTACCTGCCAATCTGTCGGAGGTGAGCCAAAGAGGTTGCCTAATACTTCTTGAACCTCTTGTGTGGACAAATCTCCAACCGGATCGGTAAAATTCAGCCAGTTGACTACAAAAAAGAAAAAATTAAATATTACTATTCTTGAAAGCAATCAACATACGTAAACCATATATTATATGATACAAATACTATTGTAAACAACAAACCTTTGAATCACGATGCACATCCATATTCTCTTCATTTTTAGATGGTGTCTGTAAAATACAGTAATGATAAATAATTGGTTTACTAATTAAGGTGACTAAATAAAGAAACAAAAAAAAAAACAAAAACAAAAACAAAAAACAAAAAACAAAAAACAAAAACAAAAACACACAAAGAAAAAAGCACAAAAGTTAAATTATTTCTATTATACATAACACTTACAGAAACTTACAAACAACACAGTCTTACAAACAACTATCTTAACACAGAACAACTATCTAACAACCATACTAAAGTCTATCTGATATACTAATATACAGAACAATCTGGATAAGTAAGCAGAAGAAGTGATTCGTTGAAGGAGCTCATGAATAAGGACCCTGCATCTGCTTCGACACCAAGATTAATAAGTTCTTGTGACCAAACTTGGAAGACTTCAAGTGTGTGATCCATTTGATAGGGCTTATCAGCTTCAAAAACCGGATATCCGCTATTAGTAATCCAATTAATTTCAATAACGGGGTAAAATGTTAAATAGTGTTTTAAGCGGATTGTAGTTTTAAAAGGACCCAACGTTAACTCCCATATACAGAACGTGTGCCACTCATCCCCTATCATGTTCCCAAAAATAACAAGAGACTCTCTTAGGTTTGAAATATAGAAAGGTACGGGAAGCCGAGCTTGTAAGCTGTCAGGTATATCTATGACAGAAAATTTATACTTAACCAAATCAAAGGACACAATCATATAACGTTTAGGAGAAGTAACACCATCAACACCAAAAATCCTTTCAGAAGCCGCCCAATATATAAACTTCTGCCCATCATCCCATGCAAGTGCTCTAGGGATCACACTATCGTCTTTGAACCACCAGTTTGTAGAATTGGGGAGGGTTTCCAAAAGCCAAATCTTCAAAAAGTATACAATACAAGTCATCTACTAAATATTAGTGCTAAACTATTTAAATACTCATTATCATAATTATACTAACCTTGAGAGCAAACATAAATCCACAAAAGGTATACAGTGTATCCTTTTCCTTGGTAGCAATTTCAGACAAATGTGGGTCTCTAACCTTCAAAACCACATTGTATACCTTGTGGTGAAAGTCAACCCATATATACTCGCCCCATGGAAATGAATTCCAAGCATACAAGTCATCTACTAAACACAAAATCTCATCGGGAATGACATTTCTTTCCTATTTGCCCAGGAAAATGTTCTCCAAAATTATCAAAAGGCAAAGGCGCATACATCATCATTAGCTCGAGAAAAACTCGTCGGGATCATTGAGAATCAGTATAAGCTGCTCGGTCTTTATGTTACTTATATTGCCATGTCGCCTTTCTTTAAGAAAAAGTAACATACGCTTAGCAAAAGCAGATTCACGACCCTTAAAATGACCCATCGAAATGTCACCAAATCTAAATCCTAATATCAAGCACATTTCCTGCCGACCAAACTGTAAAACGTTTTGCCCAAATCGAAATACAGTGGAGTATTTATATCATGATTTTCCACTTGTCGTTGATGTTGCAGTACATAATGTAGCAAGTGATTTACATGGTCATAAGATTTTAAGTTTAACCATTGGCCAAAAACTGTGCTCTTAAAAGGTTAAGCGCTCACCATAATCTGGGTTCGAGCTCAACTTTTTCTTTATTGTTTTCAGTAGATGCAACTTCGTTCTCGTACTAACCTTGGCAGAATACACCTCTAAACCAAAAAATTGAAAGGGGAGTTTATATTTACAATTAAGACAGTAAGACATTACAAAGGGCAGATTACAAAGGGCAAAAGCAAAGCCCCAAAAAAATAATCAAAATAATAAACAAACATGGTCCAAAAATAATCAAACCCTAGAAACAAGCAAACCCTAGAATAAGCAAACCCTAGAAACAAAATAATCAAAATAATAAACAAACATGGTCCAAAAAACAAAACACCGATCAAATTGAAAGATAAGTTTTCCTTAAAAAAAGCACAAACAAAAATAAGCGATTAAGTGACCTACAAACCTTAATAATCTTGCAAATTTCCCCGACAACATATTTTTAACAAATGACGAAAAAATAATCAAAATAATAAACAAAAACATAAATACAATACAAATTAAATTATGCAATTTAAAACCAAATCAAACCATAGAATAAGCAAACCCTAGAAACAAAATAGTCAAAATAATAAACAAAAACATAAAACAAAAACACTTACTTGTCTAGCAGCCATGATCGAGCACGGATCGAGCACTAAGATGTGTTTCTGGGTTGTGTTTGCCTTGTGTGTAAACGATGATTAGCCATTATCGAGCACAGATCTAAAGTGTGATTGTGTTTGTATGTGTTTCGTGTGTTTTTTTTTTAATCAAAACATAATTCAAAAAAAAAAAACAAATGTAAAAAATATTTTAAAATTAAGGTACACACAATCTAAGCAAAAGAATGTGTGTACTTTCCCATGCTCCTTTTTACATTTCCAACGCAAATAGTCTTGACGAAGTCGGCAGCCGCAAGTCGAGCACCGTGTCGAGCATGACTTATATTAAAGACAAAAAGGGTGTACAGTAACAAATATTTGGTGCAGATTTTGTGGGCCACCAAATATTAATAAAGGTAACAAATTAGATTTGGACGTGAAATCTAGGCAAAGTTGTCGATAAATTGAAAAAATAGGAAAGAGGACAAGAAAGTGACGTGGTTGGCAGCTTTTTTGTCCCTTTAAGAATGTGCTCTTTTCTAAGTCATATGGTCCTATTTGTAATTTTCTAAGTCATATGGACCTACGATGATGTGTAGTACCTACTCCGTATACACAAAGACTTTTAGTTACATGGACCTAAATTGATGTGTAGTAGTTTTATTTATGTATTTTTAAGGAGATGATTTAATGCTTGATTTGCACACTTTGGTATACAATAGGATTAATCGATATATCTGAAGATGTTATTGTATAAGTTGAAATATTTATCAATAAAAAAAGATATTTTAAAATCATTTTCATATGGGAATTAGTACAATCATATGGTCCTATTTGCAATTTTATAAGTCATATGGACCTCTTGATGATGTGTACTGGTTACCTACTCCGTATACACCAAAACTTTTAAAGTCTATAACGACTTTTAAAGTCTTGGTTGCTAACTATTCTTCTTCCCATGTGTAACTAGTCTTGAATATAAGGTAATAAACGTGTCTTTGTTTCGCTAAATATCCTCTTCCTTGACATTCATTTGTAGCTCCAAACAACCCTTTTTAGCTTTCTCTTTCAACTGATTAACAACGGAAACATCATGTCTTCACTCCAACAGATTGAACATTTATGTATCCCACTTGCAGATATAAAATCGACAACCAACGACTTTTCTGATGAAAACATCATCGAGGAAAAGGCGGTTTTAGATTAGTTAATACAAAGGTCGGTTGTACATACGGCAATTAGTCAGTGTTGCTATAAGAAGATTACATGATAAGTATGATCAAGAAATGAAAGAGTTCTTGGCCGGACATTGTTTAGCGTTCTAGCCTCGACCATGAAAATCGGTCTCTTTGTTTGGTTTTGTGAGGATGATTTGAGAAGATCATCATTGACAAGCATGAAGTAAATGAAAGTCTTGACATACATCTAAGCAACCCATCCCTCACATGGATGCAAAGATTACGGATATGTGTTTGTGTGGCGCGTTTATTGAGTTACGTCCATTATGAAACTGGATACAGTTATGATGTCATACATCGTGACATCAAGGGCAGTAAAGTTTTGTTAGATGAAAATTGGGAAGCGAAGGTAGGTGATTTTGGACTTTGTATAAAAACTCCTGCAACTCGGAGGCATCGTCTTGTCCTCGCAGATCATCCTTGTGGCACAGTTGGCTACATAGACCCAACATATCCAGAAACCGGAAGTGTGTCACACAAATCGGATGTGTACTCTTAGCCTATGCAACTCACAAAAACATCACTGTATATCAGATGGACATCAAGACTGCGTTTTTGAATGGAACTCTGAAAGAAGAAGTGTATGTGAGTCAGCCAGAAGGCTTCATAGACATGGAACATCCAGACTGCGTTTTTGAATGGAACTCTGAAAGAAGAAGTGAATGGAACTCCGAGAGCGTGGTATGATGAACTGTCTTCTTTCCTGATAAAAAACAATTTCACCAAAGGAACTGTTGATCCTACCTTATTTACTCAAAAATACAACAATGACATTTTGATTGTTCAGATTTATGTGGACGACATAATTTTTGGATCCACTAATCCGAATCTTTCAAAACATTTTGAAAATCTCATGAAAAGCAAATTTGAAATGTCCATGATGGGAGAACTAAAATTCTTTCTTGGTTTACAAATACATCAATCTCCTTGTGGAATTTTTAGTAATCAATCTAAATATACAATTGAGATTTTGAAAAAACATGGAAAAGGATAATTGTGATTTGGTTGGTACACCAATGGTAACTTCGCCAAAAATTAGAGCCGATTTATTGGGAAACCTATCGATCCGAAGAAATATCGGAGCATGATTGGTTCTCTCATGTACGTCACTGCTAGTCGACCCAATATTCAATTTGTTGTTTGCTTATTAGCACGGTTTTAGGCAAAGCCTACCGAACTTCACCTCAAAGAGGTTAAACGGATCTTTCGGTACCTGAAGAAATCCATTCATATGGGACTTTGGTATCCGAAGTAATCCGGATTTGATCTAATAGCCTTTTCAGATGCGGATCACGCAGGTGATCAAGTTACAGCAAAAAGTACATTAGAAGGTGCACAATTTTGGGTGAAAAGCTAGTAAGCTGGTCTTCAAAGAAACAAGATTGTACTGCACTTTCAACCGCTTAAGCCGAGTATGTGTCTCTATCTGCATGTTGTGCTCAATTTCTATGGATGAGGACACAACTCACATATTATGGCTTTACTTTTGACAAAATACCTATGTATTGTGACTCGAAAAGTGCCATAGCCATATCCTGCAATCATGTTCATCACTCAAAGACTAAGCATATCAGAGTCCGTTACCACTTCATAAAAGAGCACGTAGAATAAGGTACTATTGAATTATTTTTCGTGAATACATATTACCAACTCGCTGATCAATTTACTAAAGCCCTTCCAAAAGAACGGTTTGACGATTTAGTTCGACGAATTGGAATGCGAAGCCTAACCCCTGAGGAGTTAGAACGTCTTCTCGAATCTTCTTAAAATGATTTCCAAAAAGCTTCGCTGTAAATATTTTTGAAAAAACACAAATACAAAATTTGAAATACCAACAAAAGCAAAATATAAAAATATAAAACTTTCAAAAAATACAAAAACAATATAAAATCAAAAATTCAAAAATATTCTTCTCACGACATGTCTCTTGTATAATCGTTATTCTGTACGCTTCTAGAAATTTCTTTCAACAATGATACGGATATGTACAGATGCTTGTGCGAGAGTTCTTTAAATGTTTTTTAAAACATGTCGTTTCTCAAAATTTCTTTCACAATGGCTTTCGTATACTTCAGTACGAAACCCGGACTTAAAAAGATGATTTTTGATTACTTCAAATCAAAACTCACTTTCAAAATAAAATCTCTAAGTGTACGCTTCAGTGCACTACATTTACAACCGATGAGAAATCATCATCATCTTGAGCACCTTTTCAAGATTGTTCAAAAAGATTTTTCAAAATCTTTCAAAATATTTTATGCTCAAGATAACTCCCTCCAAAACCCTTTATTTATAATGCTTTCTTAAAGGGGGAGTATAAAACCAAAATGTTCCAATTTCATGCTAAAATAAAATATGTTTGTCTCCCCAAAAGATTCTAAAAATGTTGTTTAATCCGTTGATATAAAAAATATCACGAATATGCTATTTTTGAGAGGGAGAAGATGTGATTAAAATGTGATAAAAATGTTTAATGATCAATGTTTGAATCTCAAAAGAGCTAGACTCAGTCGGAACCAATGAATTGATGAGAAATTAAAGTCAGTTAATGTACCATTTCGAGAAACTCGTGATAGACATGCACTTTCATGGGTCTAACATCCTTTTCAAGGAGAGTTTACAACTTCAAGTTAGTTATCAGAGCTAGTTGTCACCTAAAAACTGACAATGGAACTCTGTAACTAAGCGACGTAATCGTGACTCGTGGGGAATTGTCTATCATGAGCCGATCAATTCAAAAAATGAGAACTCTACCCTCACTGTGCAGATTTAGTTAAAACAATATAAGCACATGTGAAGGGGGAGTATTTCTGAAAATTCAAAAACTCTCTAGGTGTTAAAAAATGTATTTGATAATCATAAACACTTTGATAGATTTTCAAGAAAAGTGGTTTTATGGCAATGTAGGATAGTCATGGAGTTATAAGGCGACTAAGGATAGGAAAATTCGTCGTATGATCCGCAAGAGCCGGAGGGATCTACCCAAGGACTATACCCATAGTTAGTATTAGAAGTCCTTAGGTATGATTGAAAAAAGGAGTAATGTGAGAAAGAAGAAATAAGGGGTTGGAGAATTAAAAAGAAAAGTAAAGAAAATGGTGAAAAGGAATAGCCCTCGACAATTCAACTTAGGACAGAAACCGGGTTCAACTCATATGCTATTGGCTGTCACAAAGATGACACCGGTATTGAAGACAAAGACGTCATGGACCCAGTGATGCAATGCACCTAACCTTCTATCCACTCAATTCCTCTTAAAAGGATTTTTTTCAATCTCTCGGGGAACCCTACGTAATCTATCAACTTTCTCTTAGAGACGGTTGGTATTGAAGAAGGAGACCCCCTCCCTAGTCTTCGCTTAGGAAACCAATACGCACTAATTGAGTCTAGAGCCACGAGATTCATAAAAAGATCTCTTAGGAACACTTAATATTTCATCACTTGTTGTTCAACAATAAGACCACAAATGACATATTCTAGAGTCCTATGCAGATCTTAGCAATCTGCCGAGAACATTTATAAGGGGATTCACAAGTGTAATCCTCAGTGATTGAATGGAAATTCCTGCCAGGGTCAACATCAAGCAGCCCTGACAGCAGGTCACTTTGGTAATTCTTTATGGATTACGCTTAGTGTGTCTCAAACGGTCTTCAATCGTGAGGTGATGCTTCAGTGTACCTCAGCGACTCACCTGAATTGTAGATACTTCGGTATATCGTGTTAGCCTTCTTGAAGGCCTCCAGTTCAGGAACAGCCGTTGTAAGAATTAGAGATCTATTTTCACACTATGCTGTTAACACCCTCGACATTCGAACTTGCAAGTGCTGGAAATCCCGCTAAGGAGATTCCTTTCACGAATCGAATCCTGAAGATGTGGGTCATTACTTGAATCTATTTAATGTAATGCCAACTATCCCTTATGGGATTAGGACGGCTGATTCGCCCGACAAAGGTGAATGGAATCAAGACATTTATCAGTATAACAATTGTAGTGGTCAATTCTTTAAGAAAATTCCACAATGATCGATTGGTATTTTTCACTAACATATTCATGCAGGTACTGATGATTGTTCCTTGGAGGAAAGACCGCACCACCTCCCCATACTCATACCAACATCACATCACATGAAAGTTCTCACCAAAATCAAAGGCAACACTAAGATAAAGATGATTCTTCGCCAATGTCAAAGAATCTACAAAGTTTAAAGACTAGAGAACTTCACAACATTGGAAACTCAAAGTCAAAAGGAGTAAGCATGGTGGAGAAAGACATGGAGACACCTATCACAAAGAAGTTGACAAATAAAGTGAATTACACCATTATCTGATCACAAGGCATAAGGAACAAATAATCAATACTATTATATGTCTACACACAAAGTTCAAGCTCATGAAGACTAAAGACTTTACCAAGTGGAGCATCTCTTGAATAACCACCCCTTAGGGGGAGATTGTTAGCCTTAATAGTAATTAATAGAAAGTGATGGTCATTTACATTTAGGAATTTTGTAACGCGTGCTAGATATTGTAATAGAATAGTAATGAGGCTCGCGGATTGGGCTAAGCTAATTGGTTATTAGTTATGTTAAGCTAGCCTTATATAAGTTGTAATACAATCCAATCCAAGCCCAAACCAAGCCCATGGCCAAGCCTTTAGGGCATCATGTATTTCACTATAACTACACCTCAAATGACACATTTGAGGTGTGTGCTTAAGTGTGTAAGTGTGTGTTTTGGTTATGAATAACAAGTGATTTCTCTTCATCTTTCTCTCTTGTTTTCATACGATTTGCATACATCAAGTACCACCATTCGTGCTTCATATTTAGTGTGTTAAGGTTGTGTAACGTGATAAGGTTGATAAAAACAAGGTCCTACACAAAATGCACTCCTACTTGCTATCAACAAGCCCCATCGCCTATCTTCAAGTACCTACATGAAACATGAGCTGAGTACGGTAAGTCCTTGTGACTTAGTGAGTAAACGAAATAATTAAGAAATAATACTTGCAAATTATAACATAAGCATAATAGTCTATCACATGATTAAATGGCACGAATTATAGTCGTATAGCTACTTATACATGGCATAAACATAATTTTGATTATGATTTTCATATTGATAAAGTTAAATCTAGGCGCATGCTTTTTTACTAGGCGATTACATATTCGCCCTACTATAGTTTATAACTTTCCTAACCAACGAGTTCTCTTCTTGGGGTTCTAATTTGTCATCGTACTTTTCTAAACTGGGGCCATCCACTTAGGATGCTTGTTCGTATCTACTTGATACGCTAATTCCAAACTTGGGTCATCCACTAAGGATGTAAATACTAATATAAGCACGAGTCATCCACAAATGATGCTACTAAGGGAGTTCTACATCGTGCATTTCTTAGGCACGCTAAACTTGTCAATGATGCTTCTTGTGAGCATACTATTCATGATTTGTTTCGACTATCTTTGAAACCTTGCACAAGTTCTAACATCATGTTTAATCTATTAACATGAAGCTAATGCATCGTTACTCACCTTTAAGTCTTGTTTAGTGTTCCACAAGCTTTCCACGAACACCTAATCACATGATAACCATTCTAATGCTATCAGAACTTGCTAACACATTTATCTAACATGTAGCGGATCTAAACAACTTAAACATGGTCACTTAGGGTGCCATTTCATCATTAAACACACTAATACAAAAACACTTTTAGTGCCTAATTTCCTGGGTTGCTGCTATATTTTGCATTTTACACCAATTTAACTTCCAAACGAGCAAGACTTAAAGAATAACAATTAAAGTTGACTTAGAGAGCTACAACTTTCATTTTGACCTCATCTTAATCCGACAAACGGTTTATTCTCCGTGGCCCTTTTAAGTCTGTGCATTTTCTGAAAAATCTTGTTGTCCCAAATTTAAATATCACCAAAACGACCAAAAACTCATGATAAGCTATTCTATTATACACCAAACTTATTTTACATCTTATTTGACATATTAAGACCATATTTCATTAGACCTATAAGCTATCTTTCTAAACTAAGCACTTAATAAGCTTGTTCCAAACACTGCTTAATTTAACATACTTAATCACCGACAGCAACTAACATCAAGAATCTTTCTATATAATTAATCATAACTTGAGTACATGATTCCTAACATATTTACATCATAGCAGTAATACTTCTAACATCAATTTCATCATAATTGACCATAATTTAAAACTAGGTTTTAATAAGTCTTAATTAAACATAACTCTTCTAAGTTCATAAGAACATAATTCTAAATTAATGTAACATGAATGTAGGGCATGGAGTTTATTACTTACCTTGAAGAAGATTATTCATAACACAACAAGGCTAACAAGAGAGTTGTTCTCTTTTTTCCTTCTCTGGGGTTTTCCTACTGGGTTTTTACCTGGAGGAGGTTTTTTTAAGGAGGCAGTCTCATATGACATCCTTATACTCCCTAGATGTTGTGTGCATGAACACTTGTTGTATGCAAGATGGCGATTGGTTGGACCTACATTTCTATTGTCATTCTTCTTTATGTAGTTGTTAGGGGGTGTTTATTATTGCTTAATGTCCTTATTGGATACATTTCCTTTCACACAAAAGAATAACCCTCGTTTCTTTTTTGCTTATTCCATACCAATATCCTGAATGTAAGTGACCTTAAAAACATGTATCCTTCCCATCTAGGATAAATAAAAGACAGCTCATACCCTTTATCTTTTTCTCTTTCATTTCATTTTCATCATCACCATTCACCAAGATCCAACACTCAAGACACTTCAAATCTCCATCACTACCGCCATTCTTTCCTCCCGACGGCGACCTCCTTCCCCACATGAGCTGCGTACCCCGACAACCTTTCTCATCGGAGTTTAGTCTTTTCCCGTCAAGGCTCACTTCTAATCACTCCGATATTGCTTCCCTCAAGGTTTCATTATTATTTCGTTTTTGTTCATCTTAATAAAAGCTTCAAATTTCTTTAATGGTGGATTCACGTGTATAAAAAAGATGGTTACTAACATTTTTTTCGAAAAATGTTTAGATAAAAGAACAAGGTCAGACCTATGATTCATATATATTTTAGTTTTCATTTGAATTTATATAATCTTAGATTTGGTTACATTTTTGTCTTGGTTAGTTTATATAAATAATTAGATTTAATTTGGGTTTTCATTTTTTGCTAAAAAGTTTAGGGGTTTTATGTTTCGTATATGGATCATGTAAAATTTCTTCTTTTGTTAGCAAAAAAGCATTCAGAGATTTAGATACGCAAAAAGCTAAAAATGCCTATTCAAAAAAGTTGATTACTGATGATGGAAACATATAGAAAAAGATTTTAACCCAGCTTAGATAAAGGGTAGCATAGTCATTTACTTTATTATTATTTGTCAAACATGATAGAAAAAGAAATACAATTTCTCACAAATGACTAACTCTAAACAGATAGTATTATGTAAAAAGACACATTTTCCAAATAGGATAAAAAAAAAGAAACACCACCTTAGTTAGTTTGTGTTTTATGACCTGTCATAAACACTTTATAGTTGTTTATCAAGCTTTTGCTTGAGGTTAATGTGGCGCTCTGCCACATTCCATTTGTACTTAACATTTTGGTTATTAATACATTTACAAGGGTAACCCTTTACCCAAAAAAAAAACAAGGCTAACAAGAATTCACCAAATGCCTCTCTAACTCCTTAGCAAATTCTCCTGGTGATATATCTTAGGATAATGACGTGCTATGTTATTCTCCTTCTAAAATCCTCATAAGAGGCCACGTTCCAGACAACTTACACACACGTGTGTTTATTTGGTTAATTCTCTGAACTTTAAACTGAATAATACATAAAGGTAACTTAGCAATTTTACCTATTTAAGGGTCGTTAGTTTTTGCCGTTAAATCTTTTGCACTGTTAGTCCTTTCTGTTAACTATTTTGCATTCTAAGTCCTTGTTTCTATAAAATACTAACATAAAGTCTTTTCTAATTTTCTAATATCAATACAAAAGTCTATTTCTAGAACTTATAAAATATCTGGTGTTACAAATACTTCCTCTGATGAGTTACTCCCTGATGAGATTCATCAGCTTTCACTGACCTCAACAGCTGATGAATACAAGTCAGTCCAGAGTGTCACTTACTGAAGAGTGCACTCAGTGAAATTCATCATAGACTGAACAACACTTTACCACTATCAGAGTCAAGTTGTTCAAGGATCTGATGGGTGTACACTCCGTACCTCAAAGCCCATTACCAGGTGTGAACTGATCCCTCAAGTGCATTAAATTTTCTGATAGAAACATTTTATAAAATAGAGGTTTTTTATGGCTAAAATGTAAATCCTTTCATTAATTGCTCACGTCAAGAACAAAAAAATTTAAGGGTTTAGGTCGTAAAATAGCAACGTATTTTTTCAAATGTACCGTTTTGGTACGTGTACTATTTATTGTTCCACTTAATGTTGTATACTTTCATTTTTGTTCCATTTATCACATTTTAATGATGTGTCATAGTTGAAAGTTTGACACGTGTCACCATTTATAATGTGACACGTTATCAAAATGTGCAAAATGGAAAAAAAATGAAAGTACACAACATTAGGTGGAACAATAAATAGTACACGTACCAAAACGATACATTTGAAAAAGTACGTTGCTATTTTACGACATAAACCCAAAATTTAATGGCTCCATATACACAAATACTTTTAAGGTCTTGAAGAGTTGCTAGGGCTTGTTTTTTTTTTTTTTTTTTTTCTGGATTAATTAGGTGTGCCTCTTTCTGTTAATGAGTCTTAATGAGGAAGAGCACCATTTGCTTCCTCCCTTAATATAGACCATTTAACAAAAAAAAAACATATTATATGTGTGACCTTATCACTATCTCTCCATTAAGACTAGTTAAAAAAAAAACACTTATTGTAAAATATTATGGGCTTATGGGCTTATGTCTATTCATCCTAATCTTGATTAACAAGTTAGGGTTTTCCTATAAATACCTCCTATTGTAACATTATGAATACATCTCAATAATAAGAATTCTCCTTCTATTTGATTCTTGTGTTTTTGTTCCTTACATTTACAACACGTTATCATCACGCTCTAAAGGTAAACGAATATCATATACGTTAATGACAAGGAAAAAGGGTCCTGATTCAATATATATTATGACTCATAGTTGGTTTG
Source organism: Chrysanthemum makinoi (assembly GCA_910596185.1). NCBI lineage: Eukaryota > Viridiplantae > Streptophyta > Magnoliopsida > Asterales > Asteraceae > Chrysanthemum > Chrysanthemum makinoi. Next base: position 148,715,309 of record OU343218.1, read on the forward strand.
GTCAATTCAAGTTTAGAGTTCGTCTTCTATTTAACTTTTTAGTTGGTCAGGTAAATCTTGAAACCGTATTATACAGTATACTGGTATAATATATATCTATATGCTTGTTTTTTCTAGTTTTCTAATCGAATTTTTTTAAGCATGTTTGATAGGTTATCGAGCATTAAAATTAAAACAATAAACTAACGTGAATGTACTCATTAATGATTCGTGGTATTTATTAATTAAAAAACATTATGATCTATATGAGTTATAACCATCAATCTGGCTTTGAAACGAATTGCAGTCACGTTAATTACGATTTTATAATACGTGATTATTTTTCTTATTTCGATGTGCTTAAAACATGACATATATCTATGAAGGTGGTATTGTGAGTCAACTTATCATAACCAATTATCTTACATAAGATTAATCAGATCAAATCTTTTTACACTCTTTAACTTCCGTATAACTTTGCTATCTATGTGGTAATGTTAATTTGTTGCTTCACTTATAAGTTATGTAGTATCTTATTTTTTTTGTTTTTTAAACTCTATTGTGATTTACAAGAACAGCAAATGTTCTATTGTGATTACATAACGAGAATTATATTATATTCTATTGTTAATTTTTCAAACTCTCATGTAATTTACAAAAACAATAGATGTTTTAGCGTGACTAGAAAGAGAGAATCAAAACAACATAGCCATCATGTTATGGTTGAAAAAAATAATTAGAACCTCAAGTTCTAATATGATTCTTTCATGAATCAATATTATAACCTCATGTTATGATGAAATAATAATAATTTGAACCTCATGTTCTAATTTGATTCGATCAATAAAATCAATGGCATAGCCATCATGTTATGGTTGAAAAAAAAATTATTAGAACCCCAAGTTCTAATATGATTCTTTCATGAATCAATATCATAACCTCATGTTATGATTATATTTATTCATAATAAAACCTCAAGTTTTATTACAATGAATAAATTAAAAATACAATAACCTCAAGTTATTGTATCTCTTTTAATGAACATCAAGTTCAGTTATTATTCTCTCAAGAGAATCACAATATCATAACCTCACGTTATGTTGAAAAAAAAAAGAAGAGTATGAACCTCAAGTTCTACTACGATGAACATAATCAAAATGGAGTATATTCTTTTTAATGTTGAATCATGATTCTCATGAAAGAGTCAAAATAACATAACTTTGTGTTATGATATTCAATTAAAAAAAAGGATAAGAACTCAGGTTCTATCATGATTCTATCAAATACATAACCTCAAGTTATGATTAGAATATTCTATGATGATTCTCTCAAGAGAATCAAATAACATAATCTCATTATGTTAAAGAAAGAAGCTAGAACATTATTCAATCAAGTGAATCAAATAACATAATCTCATTATGTTCGGAAAAAAAAAGAAAAAAAAAAGAACAAGATTCATCAATTGAATCAATAACATAACCTGGCGTTATGTTTAAAAAAAACATGTATATATAGAACCTCAAGTTCTAATGTTGTTAATTTTATTTTGTGTCTAGCTTTTATTATATTTTATGTTCTTTCTATTTATAAACCCAACACAATCTTTAACTTTATGTCAATACTTCATCTATTTTCTTGATAGTGTAAATGTTTTAATAATATGATATTTATATAGTTGTTGGATGACATCATATATATAATCAACATCATAGTCAGTCGGATTCACGCATGATACTTAACGAAGAAGAATTGTGATGCTGACATGCGATATATCTTTGTTAGGGATGCTTTATAACATTTTGTGTGATAACTGCTAAAATTTAAGTAATATCACTTCTATGATTTTATTGCAAATTATGTGGTTATGTGGTGTAACACCCCCAAAAATTCACAACGGAAGCGTTCGGGTCATGGGGTGCTACTAAATCAATATACACAACACAAGGTAATAAAGAATGAAAATTCAATTCCATTTTCAAAATATAGATATAATTTAAGAAATAGTTTTACACCATTGTTTCAAAGTGCGGAAGTAAAACCCAAAAAATATATGTTGTCCCATTAAATTTGTATTAGAATGTTTGGAAACACTTCGGATGCCAGTCTTCAATGAATGCCATTGCCATTGCCCACGCCAAGAAGTAAACCTGAGAAAAACATGCTAAAATGTCAACACAAAGGTTGGTGAGTTCATAGGTTTAATTTAAAATATTCAAGTTGGACCATAGTTGTACATATAAGCATCTCCGTGAATGACACTATATGCAAAAAGGCTATTACGCTAGTACCAAGTTCATGCGACCGAAACTACGACAGTGTGCATGCATCTAGAAGCATGATAAATAAAAGCCCAGCAAGTGTATTTCCAGTACACTCAATCAATACGATATGGTATACGTTCGACGGTCACACAAGAGCTTTTGACTTGCAGTCCTTGGTCATGTGCCCAATCTTCTGGCAGTTGCGACATTTCACAGTACACTGACCACTATGGTGGAGTTTACAGCGGTCACACAAAGGGTGCTTCCCTTCATAGCCCTTCTTCTCTTCTGTTCCAGCAGAGCGGACCTTAGCTACCTCTTGCCTCTTGTTTTGATTGTTGTTGTTGTCTTTGGAGTTATCACCCCACTTCCGCTTGTTGTTATATGCTGCTTCAGCGGCATCCTCGATCACTTGATCCATCGGTTTGTTTGACACTTCAATTGTCTCGTGAAGGTCAGCAGCCTTGGAGGTAGTCACATTTCCCTTGATAGATGGAGGTAGCCCTCCGATGTATCGCTCTATCATGCGAGCCTCAATTGGTACCATTTCTAGACATAGCAAGGCTAACTCTTGGAAACGTTGGTTGTAGGATGTCATATCAGTGCCCTTTACCTTGAGATTCCAGAAATCATTCTCCAGTTTCTTGACCTCATTGCGAGGGCAATACTTCTTAAGCACCATGTCCTTGAATTCTTCCCAAGGCATGGCATAAGCAGCATCAATGCCTGCAAACTTCAGGTAATTATTCCACCAAGTCAAGGCAACCTCTTGAAAAGTGAACGAAGCAAACTGCACTCTATCTTCATCTTCGCAGTTGCAGATCCTGAACACAGTTTCCAGTTTTTCAAGCCATCGGGTCAAAATGACAACTCCTTCCGTTCCATTATAACCACCAGTCATACAGTTGCGAAACTCCTTGTACGTACAACCGCGTTTGCTACCAGTAAGCCTAGAAGTTCCGGCATAGGTGGTTGAGTTGTTTGAATTTATCGCAGCTAGCGCTGCTGCCACACACTCATTGACCAATTGATCAATCATAGCTTGATCCATAGCATGTGGGTTTGCAGCAGCCCCGGCAGGAGCAGTTGCAGGAGCAGGAGTAGGAGTAGCGGCGGGTCGGCCACGGGTGGTTCTGGTTGACTTTCTCCTAGCCATCTTCTACGATATAGGAAAAGACGATACTTGAGTTTTAGAATAGAAGGATTAACGTCGCATGAGGTTACGAAGGATAGGACTTATGAGTGAAATAAGAGGATGTGACCAGTGACAGAGGTGGTTTAAATATATGTGTGAAAATAATATAAAGCAAGTAGTTGTATGTTACATAAAGAAATAACATAGAAGCAGTTAGGGGCATAGCATAGTGCGATATTGTAATAGTGGGCATGTTACACAGTTTAACATAGAGGGGTAACAAGTATAAGCATTCGTAGTCTACTCTACACTCTCCTTAAGTTAATTATTCCTTAATCTCATTAAGTTTGTTACATCAACATTATTCTCATTTAAACTTCGCGACCCAATCAAACAAGAACAGCCTTAAAGTTTAAATGAGAATGAGCTTATACACATTTAAACTTCGCAACCCAATCAAACAAGAACAGTCTTAAAGTTTAAATGTGAGTTAATTAAGAAACTTAATGATTTTGAGGAATAATTAATTTAATTTAAATAAGAGTTTATATGAACCTAAAATACAATAGTAATACTGTTGGAATCACTCCTAAACCTTTATTCAAGTGTTAGTTACTCATATGTAATAGTTAGTTTAATTATGGCCTTTATGTTTGTTTTTAGCCTTAAGCTTATGTAGAAGGCCCATGAGCTTAGGCCCAAGCCCATAGGAGAAAGGAAGGAACTAGGAGTGTTGCCCTAGCTTCCCTCCTATAAATACTATTGTAAACCTTCATTTGAAGGTTGGTTGTTCAAGTTATTTCTTTCACTACACTCTACGCATAACCGTGTCTTTATATCGTGTGTTTGTGTTTGATTTCTTGTTCAATCGCCTCTCTATCTCTCTATTAAGCTTGTGTTGTAAATCTAGTGACCTAACAGTGGTATCAATCGCCAAATAGTTGGGTTAACACTTTCGTTTTGAAGTTTTTTTGTTTCGGTCTTACGCGTAAAAGTGGTTCACACTTTAGATCGCTTAAAAACTCGTTTTTTACACTTTTTAATCCAAGATTTTTGTACTTTCAACGTTTTAAGGTGTTAAAATACTTGTTTTTGGCAAAAAGTTTCAATCTTTACGCGTGGATCTAAATTTTTAAGCTTGTTTTTGTTCGAGGGTATCGTTCTACGCGTAACCCGTTTAGCCGTTTTGATTCATCAAGTTTCACACTTTTGTGTTATTTTTGTGATATTGAAGCTATTCCATAACAAAAATATGGTTTAGAAACAACTTTGGGCAAAATCACTTTTACGAGTAAAGCTACGCGTAACTAAAACCCTATTTTTACGCGTAACTTTATCCGTGGTTTGATCTTGGTTTAGTGGTTTACTCTGTGGTTTCTTGCTTGGATAAGCCTAAAAACACGTTGACTTTGGATATCTTTTGCCTGTGATAGTGTAAAAGATCACTTGGGTTAAAAACCTAAACTTACGCATAAGCATAAAGCTTACGCGTAGAAATCCTACGCATAAGATTCATCTTACGCGTAAGCCTAGTCTTACGCATAAGGTAATCCTACGCCTAACTTTCTACGCCTAACTTTGTGTCTACGCATAACTTTAGCATTTTTACCCTACTTACGCATAAGCTAAATCTACGCGTAACTCTTGATTGTTACGCGTAATTTTGGTGTTTTTACGCATAAGTTCTACTTGGTTTCTTGTGATTTCTACGCCTAAGGACACTTCATCAACAAAGGTTCATTCGACTACAAAGATCCATTTTTACCAACACAAGTTTACAACATGTCACAACCACCATACTCTAATTATTTCCCTTACACTTATTCTCAACGTCAACAACAACTAACTCCACAACATCAACAATGGAATCAACAACAAGCAATTTATCAACAACAATTTAATCAACAACATACTCCACAACTTGCTGCAATTCCACAACCTCAAATGGTTCAACCACCACCAAGTCTTCAAGTTCAACCCTACACAAACGAATTCAATCAACATCCATCAAGGAATACTATGAAGGAACCCCACTTGGTTTGCAAAGATGTGTGAAGCTTTAAGTAGCCAACAATCAATTCATGAGGCTGGATCACTAGATAGACCTCCAATGCTCACTCCAGGAAACTACGATCAATGGGTGATAAGGTTCTTTCGATTTTGTGATCTGAAGAAGCCACATGGAAAGTTCTTAAAGAAGGTTATCTTGGAAGGTCCATTTCAGATGCCTACTGTTATCGTACCCGCCGATCCAAATGCTAATCCACCAAGAGATGCACAATCCAACATTGCTACTGTTGCCGACCTGAGTCAGAGGAACTTCTACACTATGAAGGCGATGAACTTGCAATGCAATATATCCTCTTAGGATTACCTAACCCAATTCCTTGAAGTGTTGATGCTCAAAAGACTGCAAAGGAAATGTGGGATCATATTCATCTTCTTATGGAAGGATCTGTACTCAATCAGGAGGATTTGGAATCCAAAATTTACTTGGCTTATGAACACTTCATGATTGAACACGAGAGACACTAGAGTCGTATCATCATCGTTTTTAGGACATCATCAATGATTTGGATAACACAACATCATCATGCCAAGAATTGCAGTGAATACTAAGTTCCTGAGTAGTCTTGGTCATGAATGGGAGAAGTATGTCATTTTTCTCCGTCAAGCGAAGAATTTGCATCATTCTACATATGGATTGTTGTACGATTACTTGAAGCCTCATGAAAAGGAAGTTGATAGGAAAGGATTCTCCGTGCTCAAATTGCTCCACCGACACATCCGGAAAATCAACAACTTGCCTTATATGCTCAAAGCAGTTATTCTCCTCAACCAACTCAACCAAGCTGCTACAATCACACCATATGATCCTTCACGGTCTCAATCTCAACAAACTCAATTGGTTCCATACAACAACAACAATGCTCAAGCACTTGTCAGTGAAGCTAATGAGGAATCGATCCGTTGAAGCTGCTGCAACAAGGATTTGCAATGATTGCTAATGCCTTTAGCCGTTATACCAACAAATCCAACAACCGTATTCGTTCCTCATCTAACACAAGGAATCAAGCTGTTGTGAACAATGGACGAGTTGAAGTTGAGAATCGTGGTTATGGTCGTCCGGATGGGCGGTGGTGGGTTTAATCTGTGGGTAGGAATAACAATAGAGCTCAAGTGGTGGATCAAGGGAATGCTCAGAATGGGTTGAATGGTCTTCGATGTTACAACTGCAATGAGAAGGGACATCTGGCTAATGCATGCCCAAAGCCTAGGACTCGGGGCAGTGCTTATCACAAAGAGGCTCTTCTTTTGGCTCTTAAGGATGAAGTTGGTGGAACTCTCACAGGACAAAACGAGCTTTATGGCAAATGCACGGACTTCAGATGATGATATGGAGGACTTGCAGGCCAATGCACTTTGTTATGTTGATGGCTAATATGCATGAGTTACACATGAGTGACACGGGCCCAGTGTATGACACTGATGGCTTGTCTCAGTACCGGACAAACCATATTTATCTCGATCTCATATCTCCGCCAACATCTGAATCCGGCAAGACTCGAGAATGTTCAAAATGAGTCGTCCATCTCATTCGACGATTTTCAAATAGACCCCGTAGTTATATTTGACGATCAAGATGACCAAAGGGTTTCCCTTGATAATCAAATTGACTCCGTGGCTATACTTGAGGATCTCAGTAATGATCATGTTGAGACTCATGTTGAACACGCTGAACTTTTGCCTCATCCAGATTTTGCTCGTTTAATACAAGACCAACAGACCATAGTGGAAAAATGTCATGCCATTAATCAGGACTTGAAAAGCAAAAATGCACTGTTAACCAAGGATTTTGAATGTTTACAAAAGCAACCCAACTTTTTAAAACTCAAGAAAAGCGTGAAAGCGGTTTTGAAGCGACCTTTGCCAAATCTCTTCAAAACGAAAATATTTAGAGAGACAGATGCGTGATTTAGCCGCTTCGAAGAATGCTTTGTTGTCTGAAATGGAACAACTGAAACATGAACATAAAAAGCAAATCAATGCTCTCACCTTGGAAAATCAAAAGCTAAAGAATTTGTTAACTTGTCAAAACCAGTTCTCTGCATACAAAAAGCATTCAACGAAACGAATAGATGATCATCTTGAAGAAATCATCGGCTTGCAAAACAAACTTAAAGAGTTTAAAGCTGTTGTTTACAAACATGGCGAGTCGGTCACAGCTATTGAAAAGTTTACTTTAAAACCCAATCCAAATGGATATGGACAGAATCTCGCTGATTACAAACCTAAGCTTTCAACCAAAGCATTCAAACCAAATCCGGAAGTTTCCAGTCCAGAATATAAAATTGATAATTACGTTATGAGTGTTGTTGAATATCACCGTCAAGAGGAATTAGATGCTTTGAAGAGCGAGAGTCGATCAAAATAATAAAAAGTTGTTTACAACAAACCTTTTAACTATTCAAAAGCGGTCACTTTCGTCACACCAATGGATTCTTCTAACACACCAAGGATTATCATAAAAGCGTCGAGTCTTCTAATGACAATCCCAAACAAGATTATGCACAAACTTATGGTCCTTTACCTTCCATCAGTGAAGTAAACTCAAAACCTGAAAATCGCAAAATTCTTCGATATTTTGACCTTTTCATGGCTGACCTAAAAACTTTACAACATCAGTGAATCAATCAACCATTTATCACTAAAAGATTGATGGCAAATTTCAATAACATAACGCCATGAGAACAACAAATACAGGACATCAAACTTAACATCTCTTCATTCAAGGTTTTAAATACAATAAAATTTCACAAGAAGAGAAAAGTTGAACCTTATCAAAGTGAGATTTGAGATGTTGAAAATGGAAGCTAACTCGAGAGTCCCCACACAAATCGAATCCTAACCGAACTTGAGCAAGTAACTTAACCCAACACCTTCAGGAGCAATATTCTTGTGGTAAGTTTGAGATTGGATTTGTGTGTGTCTCAACCCCTCGAGTAGCATAAAAAGAATCAAAGGAGAAAGTCCTTGCCATGACTTTCGGTATGGGAAGAATGAAGCATCTATTCCTGGGAAATGTCCTCCTCGATCAAAACTCATAACCAATCTCGTGACTCCATCTTTGAGCTCTCTTCCTAGTCTATGAGGGCGGCGGTGGTGTTGGGGAGGACAAAAACAAACACCAAAGTGCCAATATTGAAGTAGTATGATGAAAGTGTTTCTCCCAGGCTCCATTTTTAGACATTTCTTTGTGGTTTTGTGTTGACCTACTCGAAGGTAGGGAAAGTAGCAGGTACAGGAGATGATAGCTTTTCTTGGGGAAAGTTGTTATCTCTTATTTGGGAAGAAACGTGTGGGTGTGTGTGAGAATGAGTCACGACAAATGTGAAGGTGGGTGGGGGGCGGATAAAACAAAGCAAGAGTGACAAGTTTGCATTTTGTATTTGTTTTGTAGGATACACTTTGTGTATTTGCTTTTATTTACAAGTATTATGGTTTATGATAAATGTTGTTTTATGTACTTTGGTGTTCCATGTTATAAAATCGTGATGGAAGTATTAATGTAAGATATTTCTTATAATGTAGTATCTTATAGGTATACTTCGGAATTATTATCATCTTAGTAATATTTTTCATTATGGAAGTTTGTCATTTGTTTTATTTGCCCTTATCATAGTGTCGGTACGCGCGATGCGTTAAGGTCACTGGGAAAAACGAGATAACCTCTCGTCTTACAATTTTAATCATACGATAATAACACAATATTCATATAATGAAATGAATGCAAAAGTGATGCAATAGGATACTGTATGCGAGTTATCTACTCAAATGATCAGGAAAAGCTTATGCATACTTAATGACTAGGTTTAGTAATAATAAATTACCATTTATTATTTAAAAATGAGTGAAAGTTTACCGTGTGTCACATGCTAGTTTATGTTTTATATTTTAACTGTAACTGGTCACGATTATAGATCGAAAAGAAAGAAAAAAAAATCTAGCCGCGAAAAAATCAGTAGGAAAATTTACGGGTTGTTATATGTGGCGAGACATTGGTTAAGTGATATATTCTGAATTCGTGTATATTTAACAAAAATGAAAATATGAACTCTTATATACCTACACATGATATATTTTTTAGATGTGTTAATGTGGAGTTTTTGTTTGGTAAACGATAAATATTGAATATTGTTAATGTGAAGTTTTTGTATGGTAAATGATAAATATTGAATGTTGTTATTCATTTGTTGCAAATGATTAACATGAATTTAACTTGTAATTGATTAACATGAATTTAACTTGTAATTTGGTTGTATAAATTAGACAACTTATATGTGAAGGCAAACATCTATGTTGTCATATCACTCTTGAGTCTTGCATTTTCTATGCTTATATCGATTAATATGATTATAAACTACTTCATTCAATATTACACATTGTAAAATATGCTCTTTAATTGTCTATGCAACACTATTACTTCACTGATTGCTTTCCACATATATTTTTTCAATAAGTTAAATAAAACGTTAGACATATTGATTTTGTTCACATGTCCAGTTTGAAGTTCTCAAACATCAATTTTTTTTGTTTCCTAATATTTGTGTGGATTTTTGATGTTAAGATCTATTTTAACTGTAAAGAATTTTAGGAAAACCTCGTCTTCTTCGTGAGGACCTTAAAAGGGAATACTTAACGATGAAAGATTCGTTAAATTATGGTAAGATCTCAAGGATACATTACCACACAAAAGCAAGTAATATTCCCAAAAATTTTGCTATGATTGTATGCAACTCAAGCCGCATTAAAAAAAAGTATAAGCGAGTTCGGTCTCACAATTTCAGTGCTAGATCTGAATTAAAAAGAAAATATATAACGGTGAAATATCTGTTAAATGTATGTCAAAATCTAAAAGAAAGATTTGACCATCATAAGCAAGAGATTCTTGCAAATGCGAGAACATTATTCGCAATATTAAGTAGTACATCTGAATGATGAAAAGAAAAAATGCAATGAGATGCTTAATGCCTCGAATATACTCATCTATCGAGAACGATGCTTTGATATAAAAGAAATGGACATGTTTGAACAAACACGATAAACCCGTTTACTAAATTTTTTTCATATTGTCGTGTTAAAAGAAACTGGTTGGCAACTTCAAGTTGCAACATAAAGATCTCCATTCTTTCAAGTGAATGTGATAAAATGATAAAAATAAGATATTCATTCCCTCAAGTGAATGAGATAAAATGATCAATATGAGATCATCATTCCCTCATGTGAATGTCATAATGTAACGATAAATGGTTAAAGATCATTTATCATGGTAAATGCTATGGTCGAGGTAGTATGACAATGACAAACCACTGGTAGTGGCGAAAATATAATAAGAAAGGAGCAAACAAAAATGCTATTTATGCAAAAATGCAATGTGATGAATATCAACTACAAGTGTGTCAAAGATATTACACACTAGATTCATAGATTTAAAAATTTGTGCTAGCACATTTTGCTCCGCAAAAGAAATATAAAATTGTCATGAGAAACGAAGTTAAGTATTAAAGATACATTATATTCTTTTATATCTTCCTCCACATGCATTATATAAAGATTAGTAAAAGCTAATCAGTGCCATAAACTTAAGTTTATGAGCAATAATAAATATAATATTTTTGGCATGACCAGTTACACCATCCTGAGTCATTAATGATGCGAAAGCTATAGAAGAATAAGATTCTTCAATCTACTGTTGTTATCTCTCAAAGAAAGTTGATTATTATTCTATCAACTAGAATGGGGATTAAATTCCTCAATTCTTAAAAGGAAAGAAAATAAATGGATATATGTAAGCATACAAATCCATTGTATGAACCATTTAGAGTTTAAAATCGATGCATCGTCTAAATGGTCATTAAATCGCAACCTCAAGTTTGCATGATTAATAGCTCAATGCGAGCCTAACATTCCAGAGTAAGTATTTCATCATGAAAATGCGATGACTAACTTCTAAATTATCAAATGAAACTGAGAGAAAAACTTGTGTTGTTGTATTGGGCCATATTATAATATGCACAACAACAAAATTAGCATCATGCCAATATGTTATTATAAATCCTCTCTTTTATAATTGGTTTTGGTTATAAACCAAACATATCCCATTTTTGTTTTTTGTGTGCAAAATACTCCACCTAAATGCACGTATATGAGATATAGAAGATGGATAATTCCTTCAGGAGGAGAGAAGTAGCTGCAAATTTAGAATGAATTATCATATTTTTTTGATCCTCAAAAGAATTGTTTTATGAATTGATTATTCAATGGATAATCTAATAGCCATAAATAAACATTGGCCGAAAACAAAATTTCAGCCACTCATGCTCTAATAAGAAGTTGTCCCTCAAGGACACAATTTTATTATGACATGCCTCAAGCATGGTAGACAAATCGATTCCAAATAAAATCCTCGATGCAAAATATGGAGCATGAAAATAAGATGGTTGTTCGAGGTATAAAAGACCCATGATAGTCTCATAAAGAGACACTAGACATTAAGGTTCCAAAGAACCTCAGATAGCTAATGAGATCTCAGTAAATTCTATCTTGTGTTGAATTATTATGGAATCGCCACAAAACGACGTCGATAAATTTGTCTACATACAATATATTGCTTGCTATTATGCATGATGAAGATCAAATATCAATTAATATCCAAATATGCGCTCAACGACATGATTGGCCAACATAAAAGGACTTATTATCTTGCAAATACTAAAAGTCTTGAAACGTGAAGTTCGTATACGTCAATGTGTAAAATCTATTGGATATAAATCGGTTTTTGTGCTAAACCGAAATAAGAGCTCTAAATTTATGTGTTTTAATACTTGAATTGTGAAATAAATAAATTCACAAAACAATAAGTTGATTATTAAGAGACAAATTATCTCGAGATGGATGTAAATATCTTATTGATATTTTATGAGATAAGTATCTATTTTTCCTTAAAATTGGGTTTATTAGAGCTCTCGTATTCTATGAATGATATGTAATGTCTCATACATGGCTTACAACTTCAACTTCTAGATACGATTAATAAAGTTCTCAATAACTTTATTTGATAAAGTTGAATGAATCCGTATATGGATCAAATGATTTTGGACGCATATTATATAAATTGCTTTTGCACATGTCTCAAAGAAATAATTAGTCCTCAAGTACCATACATAAGTACAACTGAGGTTTGGATGCCAATTTTGTAATTAATATGCGTCACGAGAGTGTATTTTTCTCTTTTAATACTTGTACATGCATTGTATACTTTCCAACCAATTGATTTGATATTGGGCTGGAAGCTACACATATATTTTGTCATTTTTGCAGGACTTATTCGTTACATCATCAATTTGATGGACTTCATTGTATAGTTGTTGCCATCAAAAATTTACGAGCAACTCGTTTAGAAGATTAGCATGCGATGCTTGAAATATATACATTACATTGAGGAGGAGGAGCATTATACGCACTGCACTCTTTTCCTTCATTAAGTTTTTTTTTTTTTTTTTTTTATCCCATTGGGTTTTTCTTGATAAGGTTTTTGATGAGTCAGTCTATGAAGTATAATGAACGATGAATATCCAACGAGGAGTATTGTAAAATGTTATGGGCTTATCGGCTTATGTCTATTCATCATAATCTTGATTAACAAGTTAGGGTTTTCCTATAAATAACTCCTATTGTAACATTATGAATACATCATCTCAATAATAAGAATTCTCGGACTATTTGATTGTTGTGTTTTTGTTCCTTGCATCTGTTCTTTGCGAATGCTACAGCAAAGAAGCATTACCTTTTGTAATTAACTAATTATGGTATATGAGGATATATTAGTCATTTGACAATACAATTATTGGTTTTCCAAAATCACGTTTCTGCTGTCGGTAAAAAGCGTCTTTGTTTCTCTATATATCCTCTTCCTTGACATTCATTTGTAGCTCAAAACAACCCTTTTTAGCTTTCTCTTTCAGCTGATTAACAACGGAAACATCATGTCTTCACTCCAACAGTTTGAACATTTACATATCCCACTTGCAGATATAAAATCGATAACCAACGACTTTTCTGATGAAAGCATCATCGGAAGAGGCGGGTTTGGGATCGTGTACAAAGGTCAATTGTTGCACGGCGGACAATTAATCAATGTTGCTATAAAAAGATTAGATGATAAGTATGGTCAAGGAATGAAAGAGTTCTTGACGGACATTGTTACACGTTCTAGCCTCAACCATGAAAATCTGGTCTCTCTTGTTGGGTTTTGTGACGAGGATGGTGAGAAGATCATCATTAACAAGCATGCGGTGAATGAAAGTCTTGACAGACATCTAAGCAACCCATCCCTCACATGGATGCAAAGATTACGAATATGTGTTTGTGTGGCGCGTTTATTGAGTTACGTCCATTATGAAACTGGATACAGTTACGATGTCATACATCGTAACATCAAGAGCAGTAAAGTTTTGTTAGATGAAAATTGGGAAGCGAAGGTAGGTGGTTTTGGACTTTGTATAAAAACTCCTGCAACTTGGAGGCATCGTCTTGTCCTCGAACCTGCTTGTGGCACACTTGGCTACATAGACCCAACATATGTAGAAACCGGAAGTGTGACATACAAATCGGATGTGTACTCTTTCGGTGTAGTATTGTTTGAAGTTCTTTGCGGGAGGAAAGTGTTTGTTGGAAATGATATGAGGGATCGACCTCTAATTCCGATCGCAAGGCAAGCTTACGAATCAGAAACATTGGATGATATCATTGATCCTAATATACTTAAACAAATGCAGCCTGAATCTTTGACCATCTTCTCAGAAACAGCGTATCATTCCTTAAAGGTACATAGAACACAACGACCAGATATGAAAAGGGTTGTTGAAAGACTGGAGAAAGCGATGGAACTACAGAGGAAACATGAAAATCCTGTAAGAACTCCAATTTGTCTTATATTATTTATTCTCTTTACAAAACGCTTGCCATAATCTCCAATATATATGTTCACTAAATTTATTTTCCGCTCTACAAAGGTACCCAAAGAAACTCCATTTGAAGGTACATCGTCCAACTACTTGAAGGTAACTAATTTTGATCGTATATCTTCTTAAAATTATTGACTTATCTCAAGTTTTATGATAAGTAAACGTGACAATCATAATACGAATTACGGAGTAATATAAATTATAACATTTTAAATTTTCTTAAAGTTGAAATCGTATATTATCACTAGTTGTTCACAAGAATTAATAGTATCTCATTACTTTTTTAAAAGAATAGTATCTCTACATGTTGTTTAACCAGAAGGGAAAAACAATGTGATGGCCTTTCAGTTTTCTTATTTATGCGCACTTGAGTTAACACTCATGCACGTGCTTTTGCACTGATCAACGTTCCCCTTAACACATAATTTGCAGGGGAAAGATATGGAACTCTTTAAGATTGGATTTGATGCTATGAAATTAGCCACCGATGATTTTGCTGAAATAAATGTGATCGGGAGAGGCGGATTCGGTACGGTGTACAAAGCAGAAATTGAGCACTTTGATCCCTCAGCAATGAAAGGCGAATTGGAATCTGAAGTCCCTAAGAGACATAGCATTGTAGCAATAAAACACATCAGGGAACACAAAACAGGAGAACAAGGGTTCATTACCGAAGTTAAAACACTTACTATGTGTAAGCATCCCAATATAGTTTCTCTTCTTGGATTTTGTTATGAACATCCTCATATGTTCCTTGTGTATGAGTATGTTCCCAATGGGAGCCTTGAAGATTATCTAGGAGGCCAAGGAAAGATGACTAATCTTACATGGGTGCAGCAGCGTATACAAATATGCATTGATGTTGCATATGGACTAAATTATCTCCATACCACCTCAGAAAATAAACAAAAGATAATCCATCGTGACATTAAAAGTGCTAATATTCTACTGGACACGAATTGGGTCGCTAAGATTGCTGATTTCGGACTCTCCAAATTCCACCCAGATAATCATAAGGCAAGCACTCTGATCACAAATAATATTGCTGGAACGCCATTCTATAAAGATCCAGAATATGAAAAGACAGGTAAATTAAAAAAAGCAGCAGATATATACTCTTTTGGAGTAGTTCTATTCGAGATTTTGTCCGGGAAGTTGGCCTATGATCCATTTTTCACCAGAAAAAATAAATTGGGGCTTGTACCCATTGCGCGACAACACTTTGTCAAGGGAACAATAACGAAAATGGTGGATCCTAAGTTAATGGAAGAAACTGATGAAAAAACTTTTTTTCTCAGTACAAGACCAGATAAAAAAATTTTGCAAACATTTTCAAAAATCGCCTACCAATGTCTTGAAGAAACTCAAGCCCAGCGTCCAAAAATGGAAGAAGTCATTAACGAACTTCACAAAGCATTATAAATTCAGGTAAGTTATTGTTTTATCTAGTACAAACCTTGTTTATCATTATATGTTTGAACTCTCATAACAGCTAGTGTGCTCTGTTATCAATTTTAGGAGTCTTTTATAGAATTTCGGAACTTATGGCTATGAAATCTACTAAAAAAATGATTGATAGCCTCAAGTTCAATATATTAATTCAATTGAATTTTGGATGAGAATTTTAATTTAGTTATCGTAATTTTATGTTAACGGAGTGTCTAATGATTCACAGATTAGTAGAAAAGGCAACCTCCAAATTTCACTTGCAGACATAAAATTGGCCACACACGAGTTCGATGCTTCTAAGGTCATTCGGTCAGGAAATTTTGGAAAGGTATATAAAGGAGAAGTTAAACATGCCAATGGACATAAAGTCATTGCCGCAAAGCGGTTGGATATGAAGTATGGTCAAGAAGCACCTGAATTTTTGAAAGAACTTGAAATTCTTTTGGAGTATAAACATGAGAATGTCATTGGTCTTGTAGGCTATTGTGATGAAGGGGGTGAAATGATAATTGCATATGAGTATGCTTCGAGAGGAAGTCTTGATAGGTGGTTGGACAACGACAGTCTTACATGGGTGAAACGACTTCAGATATGCTTTGATGTTGCGAGCGGGTTGGAATTCCTTCATGGAGGTGAAGAGGGGGTGATACATAAGGACTTAAAAAGCGGTAACATCCTGCTAACTGAGGATTGGAAAGCTAAAGTTGCTGAATTTGGGTTTTCCTCAATAGGCTTTGTCATTTAAAATGTTGTTGGTACAATAGGCTATGAGGACCCTCTATATCACAAAACAGGCGTCTTAACCAAAGAATCTGATATATATTCATTTGGTGCGGTTTTATGTGAGCTTTTGAGTGGAAAGTTAATATATAAAAACACAAATGGCAAGTTGATAACTCAAATCCCAATGCATAAACGCCGATATTGTTGAATATTTTAGTGTAATTGGATTAACTTGTTTTGACCAATTTCATCATAATAATACATCATTTAGGTTTGGAGGTGCGGAGTGCACACCTACTTGAATTTATTATGATCTTAGGGGCGAAGCCCCTAAGGGACGAGGTCGGGGGCAGCCCCTGGTAGCAGCGTCCAAGGCGGCAAGCCCTGGGGAGTCAAGGGGCAGGCGCCCTGCTGGGGTCGAGACTATGTCGCTATGTAAAAAAAATTCCTGCTGAAGTTATGATTCCGCTGAAGTTATGATTCTGCTGAAGTTATAATTCTGCTGAAGTTTTGTTCCTCAGAAATTAATTTTTCGGAAATTGAGGGACAAAATTTGACAACTTGGAAACCTTAAAACTGCCTTTGGCAGTTATCTCGTATCATAGTTATATATGGTTTATTTGGTCAGATTAAGCAATACGGTTCATAAAATCTCAGATAAACACATACAGAAAATTCTCATTCTCTGAATTGTATCCGATTGAATAATTTGGTAGAACCACCGAATTGATTCGATCTGAAAGTGTTCACACGCCTTTCAGAGATTTAAGTATATCCGATTGTGTTCGTTATTACTACATATCCCCTACAGATATGAAGAAGGAAAGGTTGATGAGATGGTGTTTGAGGGTATAAAGTATAGGGGATAAATAGTAATAACGAACACAATGGATATGCTTAAGTCTCTGAAAGGCGTGTGAACACTTTCAGATCGAATCAATTCGGTGGTTCTCCCGAATTATTCAACCGGATACAATTCAGAGTTTAGAATTTTCTGTATGTTTGATATGAGATATGATTGAACCGTATTTATATAATCTGACCAAATAAACCGTATATAACTATAATACGGGATAACTGCCAAAGACAGTTTTAGGGTCTCCAAGTTGTCAAATTTTGTCCCTCAATTTCCGAAAATTAATTTCTGAGGAACATAACTTCAGCAGATTCCACACTACTTCAGCAGAATCCTTCAGCAGAATTCCTAACATCATAATAAATTCAAGTAAGTGTGCACTCCGCAACTCCAAGCCTAAATGATGTCTTATTATGATGAAATTGGTCAAACAAGTTAATCCAATTACACTAAAATATCCAACATTCCTCCCCTATTTTAGTGCAATCCTTGATTAACTAAAAACAAGTAATCTCAAACAATCAAACTTTTGCATAAATGAAATGTCGTGACGATTGAATTTCACATTAGTACATTACACATTCCAAATATTCGAATACTAGGGTGTCGCTTAGGATTGAACCCTGGGAATTCAATATGAATACACGAAGATAATGTACACAAAAGTTTACATACATAGTAGTTCTATCTTGACACATGTTTTACTAGCCTATGTCCTTATCTTTCATAAGCATGTCAAAGCCAAGTCCCAGCTTCTTGAAGCGGCTAAACTTCATGCTCACATAGGTAGCTCTTTTAGTCTTGCACCTACAACGCAATTTGTCAAAAGAGCTATTAAGAATATATTCATTCAACCTCCCTAACTTGTAGGTCTGAACACATACCTTGGGATGAATCTTCTAATGTGTTCCAATCTCTAAATATTAAGCCTTCCACATTGAATTCAGCACCTAGCATCATACTAGGTGGGAATTGGGTATCTTGATATCAGAGATTTCTGATGGACTTTAATCCCATCCCTATAGCCGAATTTTTCACGAGATCTCTATTCAACCCTTTGGTTAAATGATCGGCTAAATTGTGTTGTGTTTTCACAAACACCACAGATATCACACCATTCATGATAAGATCACGTATCATGCTATGTCTAACACCTAGATGTCTAGACTTCCCATTATATACTTGACTGTATGCCTTAGCCAAAGTAGCTTGATTATCACATCTGATAGAAATGGATGATATCGGTTTAGGCCACAATGGAATTTCATAAATTAAGTTCCTTAGCCATTCAGCTTCTTTACCAGCTGCTGCTAATGCCACAAACTCAGATTCCATTGTTGAATCAGTTATGCAAGTTTGCTTCTTAGATGCCCAGCAAATGGCACCACCTCCAAGTAGGTATACCCAACCAGGTTGTGGAAGAATGATCTTCCGTATTGGAAATCCAAGTTGCATCTGAATAACCTTCAAGAACAGAAGGAAATCCAGTATAAGATAAACCATAATCCATTGTTCCTTTCAAGTACATAAATACTCGATTAATTGGTCGCCAATGGATTAAACCTGGATTGTGAGTATATCTAATCAACTTTCCAACAACAAAGGCTATATCCGGTTTAGTACTAATCATGGCATACATGAGAGATCCAATAGCCCTTGAATATTCAAGTTGATTCACAGCAACACCTTTATTAGGCACAAGTTTTGTTGTGGGATCCATAGGAGTACCTATTGGAGAACAATCTTTGATTAAATTTATCAACATCTTCTCAATATACTGTGATTGAGAGATAGTAATGCCATGTTCTCCACGTATGATCTTAATGCCAAGAATCACATCAGCCTCCCCCATGTCCTTCATCTCAAATTTAGAGGACAAGAATTCCTTAGTTGCATCAACTTGATCTTGGTCAGTTACCAAGATCAACATGTCATCTACATACAAGCAAATGATTACTCCTTTACCAGAAGCATTAAACTTGCTGTATACACACTTGTCTGCTTGGTTTAATGCAAAACCATTAGACAAGACAACGTCATCAAATTTCTGATGCCACTGCTTAGGAGCTTGTTTCAAACCATAAAGAGATTTAACCAATTTACAAACCTTATTTTCATTACCAGGCATGACAAAACCTTCTAGTTGTTTTATGTAAATCTCTTCATCCAATTCACCATTCAGAAAGGCTGTTTTAACATCCATTTGGTGAATTACAAGATTATGTATAGCCGCAAGTGCTAACAATAATCTAATGATGGTAATCCTAGCAACAGGAGCATAAGTATCGAATAAATCAATACCTTCTTTTTGTCTAAAGCCTTGGATAACCAATCTGGCTTTATACTTGTCTATGCTTCAATCCACTTCATCTTCTTTTGAAGATCCATTTACTATTCAATGGTTTACAACCGGTGGTAAATCGAGACGGTTTCCAAGTATTATTGTGCATTATAGAGTCAATCTCATCTTGGATTGCCTCTTTCCAAAATGCAGCATCCCTTGAAGCCATAGCTTCATTGTAGGTCCTAGGATCTTCATCAACATTGAAACAATATTGATATTGAAATTGAATTTCATTCCTTGATCCTTCAACCAAATATAGTTGGAAATCGCCACCAAAAGATTTGGTTTTCCTTGCTCTTACACTCCTCCTAGGCTCAGAGGCTCGGGAGGAAACAGTCACTTGGTTAGATGCACCAAAGTTACTAGAACTTGCAATCATGTCTGCAGGTTTAGGTAAAGATGTAAACCTATCCTCATTGCCAAAATCAGCATCTCGTGACTCAATAACAGAATGCACGGATACATAATCATTAGGTTCTATGACATAGAACCTATAGCACTTAAAATTCTCAGGATAGCCAATGAATACACAATCTATACCTCTTTGACCTATATTATTTATTTTAGGATCAGCCAATCTTACCACAGCTCTACAGCCCCAAACTCTGAGATAACTCAGTTTTGGTGCCTTTTTATACCAAAGTTCATAAGGGGTTATCTTGTTCCTTTTATTAGGAACTCTATTTAATAAATAACGGGCTGTCAACATAGCCTCACCCCAAAATCCATCACTTAAGCCAGAATAGCATATCATGGAATTAACCATTTCTTTTAATGTCCTATTCTTTCTTTCAGATATACCATTTTATTGTGGTGTATATGGAGCAGTGGTCGATGGATTATACCAGAGATTGAAAATATAATGGATCATAATACTCACCTCCCCTATCGTCGAAGTGTTTTAATCTTCACACCATGATAAAGTTCTACTTCCTCTTTATAAATTTTAAACTTATCAAGAGCTTCATCTTTTGTATGACACAAATAAACATAGCAGTATCTAGTAGCATCATCAATAAAAGTAACTACATACTTTTTATTACCAAGTGATGGAGTTGAATGAAAATCACACAAGTCACTGTGTACAAGTTCTAATACCTTAGTATCTCTAATGACATTTTTGGCGAAAGGTTGTCTAGTTATCTTAGTCAACATACAAGTTTTACACTTTTCACCATTCAATTCAAAAGCAGGTATTAGACTCATTTTTGACATGTCTATCATTCTCTTGTAATGTACGTGTCCTAGTCTAGCATGCCATAATTCAGATTTACTACAATTATTGCTAGAACTAGTAGAAGCCATGCAAACAGAATTATTAATAAACGAAACATCCAAATTTAATTTAAACATGCCATTCAAATATCCAAAGCCAATAAAGGTTCCATGTCTTGACAAGATATACTTGTCACTTTCCAAGACTTGCTTGTAGCCACAATTATTTAATACAATACCAGATACTAAATTCTTACGAATTCCAGGTACATACACAACATTATTTAAAAGTAAAGAGTTTCCTGAAGTAAAGACTAGATTAACATATCCTAGTCCTTTAATCGGTTCAGTTGCAACATTGCCCATCTTTAATAAAGATCCATCTTCAATTGGCTTAAAGTCCTTGAACCATTGAAGATTTTTGCACACATGACATGTTGCTCCTGAATCCACCCACCATGATAAATCATCATCCTGCACATAGAATGTTTCAGAAATTATTGATACATAATAATTCTCAACGAGAATGATCAGGGTACCAAAAACAAACTGATTGCTTTCCGGGATCCTTGGACCCACTTGAACCAGACCTCGTTTTCCCATTACCTCCACCCTTTTTAGACCTGCAATCTTTCTTAAAGTGTCGGGTTCCCACACTTCCAACATGTCACTTTTGGTTTCTTATCAGAACCTTTGTTGTTATTGCTTTGCCACTTTCGTTTCCCTTTACCAGCCTTAGAGGATTCACCCTCCTCCACCATGTTCACAGAAGAACCAGCCATGGTTTTAGTACCACCAACAGAACCCTTTTCCATATCACGTATGGATTGTTCAATTTGGAAATGACTTCCAAGTTCAACCAGATTCAATTCCTCTTTCTTATGTTTCGATTGTTTTAAAATCTTTCCAAGAGGGGGCTTTATCTATGATACTAGAGGCAGTTGATTCATCCATTTTCATATCATATTGTGCAAACTGTCCTAATATCCTTTGCAATTCGTGGTACTGTTCCATGACAGGCCTAGTGTCTACCATTTTATAGTTATTAAAATTACCAACAAGGAATTTCTTACTAGACGCATCTTCTGCCATATATTTGGCTTCTAGGCAATCCCATAATTCTTTTGCAGACTCTACGTTTTGATAAATATCAAACAAGGAATCAGACATAACGTCTTGTTCATATCTTTCACAGAATCAGGGTTCGTCATCTTAATTGATTCGATCTTTATAGGGGATAAATAGTAATAACGAACACAATGGATATGCTTAAGTCTCTGAAAGGCGTGTGAACACTTTCAGATCGAATCAATTCGGTGGTTCTCCCGAATTATTCAATCGGATACAATTCAGAGTTTAGAATTTTCTGTATGTTTTTATATGAGATATGATTGAACCAGTATTTATATAATTGACCAAATAAACCGTATATAACTATAATCGGGATAACGCCAAAGACAGTTTTAGGGTCTCCAAGTTGTCAAATTTTGTCCCTCAATTTCGAAAATTAATTTACGGGAACATAACTTCACAGAATCATAACTTCAAAGATTCACACCACTTCAGTAGAATCCTTGAGTAATTTTAGCAGAATTCCTAACATCATAATAAATTCAAGTAGGTGTGCACTCCGCAACTCCAAGCCTAAATGATGTCTTATTATGATGAAATTGGTCAAACAAGTTAATCCAATTACACTAAAATATCCAACATAAAGGAACAAATTTTGCCACAATCACTGGCTGTATTTGCAGGGATCGCCTTTCAATGCTTAAGAGATGAAAGAAAAGAACAACCAACAGCAACAGAGGTGGTAGCACAGCTTAAGAAAGCATTGGAATTCCAAGTATGTTTTTCATATATTATTACTCTCTTCATTTTAATGAAACTAGAATATGCAGAATAAAAACGTATCTAGCTATCTTTTTCATGGAAATAATGAAGGGAAATCTAATTTCACTATACAGGATGACTGTTATTTGAAGGATATTTTTGTTTGATACTTGTATATTTAATTTTGTGACTTTTGATTGTCTAATAAATATCCAGGAGGATCATGAAATATGGGAGCCCAAATTGCCTAAAGACTACAAAGAAATAATCAAAATGTCAACAACACCTGAGGTTTATTCAACCAAAAAGAAAGAGGATCTTTACAACATATTCTCCAGAGGAATCCTTGTTCAACAGGACAAAGTGGTAATCAATTCAGTCTCAGTATTTGTGTATCATTTGCACTACAAAAAACCATTATAATGTAGTAACTCGGAATCTCGGATATCATGGTTTTCTGGTTCAACTAATATCACTACAATCAATACATTCCAAAAATTTTCACCATCACTTTATAACTGAAGTACTCTGGCTCAAGATTGATCACAGCTGGCGGCCATGACAAAATAAAAGTCGTGCTCTTACAAAAGATAATTTCATTAATTTATCATTTTTTTCAATTCTAAAATGGGTCGTCTATTACAAAGTAACTAAAGAGACAAGCAATTTTCGCGAGGGAAAGTTTAAAATTAGTATAGCATTACACATAAAAAAAAGTGAGTTTGATTTGTTATTTGTTGTATAACAGTTGCTTTCATTTGACGGCCATGGAGAGAGAAATGAGATGATATCAGCAACAACATTTTCATACATGAACAGTTGTCCATATAAGTGGCAATCTCTTCCAGAATCAAGGTTTTTCTCTCTACTCGTGTTTGTACTGTAGTCTATGTTGAGTTTATGATATATAAAACATACAATAAACATATAGACATCAAGAGTACACAGCGGAAGACTTAAAGATCATAACAAATAAATAATTAACTGAAAGTATGCGTAACGTACCTCTTGCGAATGTCAAATCCCTCGAGCAAAGCAAAACAACCCTCGAGCAAAGCAAAACAAAGAAGTACTTATTGGTGTAAGAATAATGTCTTACAACCACGTTCTTGTACACCCGAATTAACCAACGAATCAAGCGATTGCTAGATCTAACACAAGTCCTCGTTTAAGAAAAACGAAACCAAACTCCCTTACAAATGGGGTGCTTGGCCGAATATTAGACTAGAGAGAGGAGAGGAGAGATCTAGGGTTAATTCAATGCACAAGTGTATGAAACCCTAGAACCTAACCCTCTTTATATACTAGTAGGTAAACTTGAGGGAACAATTTATGAATTAGGGCTTTAGAAGGCCCCTATGACCGGCCATGTAGACAAGCCCAAAGCCAAACCCATAAATTTTCCAAGTTTTCCATTTCTAGTCCTTCTCTTTTCCATTTAACGATTAGATTAGTCATTTTTTTTTCCTTTAAATACTTAACGATCGTTAACCGGACTTAATGTGCAATAATTAATCGTAAACATAAACATTAATTATTAACTTTAATTCTCATTCGCTAATGTGTGCAATCCCATGGTCACGAGTTCGAATCCGGACATTCACATGTTTGTAAATATATACATTTCCAACAGTCTACACATGCATTGCTATATGATATATTTATTTCCGGTCAGATCGATTGTCTTTAAAAGTCAGATTCAGCTATTACTTAACTGTTCGAAGCATGACAAGTCTTAGCAGGTAGCACTTGTTGGTTTTATGGATATAAATTAGTAGACGTGAGTTAGGATCGAACTCGAGACTATGGGATTGCACACTTTACGTATGAGAATTTAAAGTTAATAATTAAATATAAATGTTGTATTTATTTATTTATTAAACGAAATAACTAACGGACATTATGTAATTAATGTAATGGACTAACGGTCGTTAAATGTTTATGGAAAAGGACTAAATTGCAAAAGTTGGGAAGGTTCCGGAATCCCTTTGGGGACTCCTATGCGAGTCGCCAAGGGACAAAACAAGGAAAGAAAACCAACTTGTTCACCAAGTTTGCTTGTGTATATATACAAGGCTAGGGGTTTTATTTTTCCATCTCTTGTGCTCATAAGCTAAACCCTAAAATTGTTTTGTGTGTGTTTTGTCCAAACCGATCGGCCACACCTTTGTGGGTGTCGATCCATAACCTTTTCAACATCAAGTTATTCGTTTACTAAAAACTAGCATTACTTTAATTCGGTTTAGTACGTGTGTACAAGAACATAGTAATAACACACTATTGTTATTATCTTGGATTGAATTACAAAACGGTAAGCGGTAATTCACATAATCCTAACTAAATCAAATTAGGGTTCATCCGTTGCTAGTTTGTGGATTTGATTCTTGTTCGGCTAGAATCAAGAAAAGGTACGCATATTCTTTTATGTTAATTAATTGTTCATTAATAAATCCTATACGCTTCCGCATGATTACTTTGATGTTTTGTGATTATTTATTTGAATGTCTTGATATATAATTCCAACGGTGGCATCACGAGTCATTGGTTTTAATGAGTAATTAATTACATACACGCGTAATAAAACAAATACTTGTATGTTGTTTGCTATGTTTATCTAGGGTTTATGTTTAATTTATGTTTGGTCGATTTTTTATTAATTGAGTTTCCCTAATTTTTTAGTTCGACACATGTATAAATTTTTAGGGTTTTGAAAATTGTTTGCTAACCGTTATAAAACCTAGAATTAATATATTAATTACGTGATTAATTCGTGAATAATTTGTTATGTGTCATGGAATTTTTATATGCGATCTTGTGACTTATGTGTATAATTGTTATGATATCCATGATTATACATGCATGTTAGTCATGGATAAGTTGCTTTGATAATTGTTTAAATTGTTGAGACATATTTAATTACGATAAATCTTGAATTGGGGAAGACTCAAATTATGTATAATTAATGAATCAATTATGTGCAATTTGGTATATTATTAATTATGGGTTTACACAATCGATTCGTCGATGTATGTGGCTCACTTTCTATCGGGTGAAAGCCCTAATTAATATATACATTAATTTTAACCTAGATATTGATTATTAATAGGGTTTTATTGAATAAGTTGCATGTGGCTACTTGTTTACACGTATAAATTGTTTATTATGTGCGCATTGTTTTTAGTAGTTTATTTTTTATTGGTATTACTTGTTTGTTTATTATGTGCGACAGTTTAAACAAAGGGTAATTTTTGAATAGAAAAATAATACGAACTAAACAATGGCGAAATTTGATTTGTTGTGGAAGAGTTAAGTTTTCATAGTTTAATTGATTGGTGACTTTGGTACAAATGGTCTGAACGGCTCACCCATTAGAATGAACTATAAAGGGTTTAATAAAGAAGTGCGCAGTCACAATGAAAAGATGTCTTAGGTTATGCTTGCGCTTACCGGTCCTCGCCCGATTCGAGTGGAGCTACTTAGTAAGCCATATAATGTGCAAGCTCATCTTAAGGGCGAATTAGTTTTAATTCCATGCTTAGTGGTAATTACCGAAACACTAAGTGTTTACACTTATGCAAAAGTACGGTATAATGGATGATAATTAATACTAAATTCCTTGATTGGTGAACCCAATACCTCAATCAAAACTTTGATAATTTGATCTTTATGAATTGGTAATAAAAAGTTTTTATTAAAATTATGCTACAAGATGAATGCATGACATCTTTGTACATATTTGATTTGACCACATAAAATCAAAACTAGTACCCTTGTAAATTAAGTTTTATGCCATCTAATTAAAGGGACACTTGAAGTTGCAATTTCGTCATGACGAGTACTTGGCGAGATTGTGATGGAGAGGTAAATCTCTATGTAAAGTCATACCTTACATGGACATATTTGCAATTCTTTAAGTTAGACACTTAAATTGAGTAGTAAGTGAGATCTGGATTCAAGGCATAATATGGGATGAAACATGTTTATATTTGCAATAGCGTTGGAAAATATAAATCCCATAATGATCTAGGAGTTGGAAATTGTTTGCCAATTAATGTTCGACAGATTACCTTATTATATGCTTTGTTGCTAGCAGATCAACTGATGTGATGAACCTATGATAATTTGGATCCTAGTTTTCGAGAAAATTATATGGTTATATGTTTATATTACCGTTGGGTATATTTTATTTTCTTGAAAAGTTGTATTATCGAAAATACTAATACTTGAACTTTTTACGTAAATGAAATGGCTCAAAATAACGATAACACTAACATTTGCACTAAGTTCTGCGTTCAAAAGCTTTTTGATCGAGAAAAGTTGGTAGCTCTAAGAATTTCAATGATTGGCACCGCTTTTGAGAATTGTCTGTAGAGTTGTGACCGGTTGAAATATCTTTATGAACCTTGCTGAACAACCAAGCTGGTCCGAAACTACTCAAGCTCAAACTGATGCTTGGCAACTTGAGTATAAGCGTCATAATGATGTGGCTTGTCTTATGTTGGGAACAATGGAATCTGCTCTTCAAAAGCAGTTCGAACATTATTTCCCATTTAATATGCTCAATGAACTTCGGACTATGTTTGAGAAACCATTGCAATCGAGATTTATGACTTGACGAGCGCATTACAATACCTGTAGGCAAGGTGAGGGTAAACCCGTGAGTGCTCATGTACTGGAAATTAAAGGTTACATGGACCAGCTCAAAGCACTTGGCAAAACTTATGATGATGACATGGCGTGAATCGATTAATCGATCCCTTAACAAGGATTTCAATGGTTTTGTCGAAATTTCAATATGCGCTGGCGTGGGAAGGCAGATTCTTGACCTACACGCATTGCTTATTGACTATGAAAGGGTTTCCTCAAAAGGTTCCTACGCCCGGTACTTGCTATTCAGGGTGGAAGGATTAATAAGCCAAAACACGCAGATGGAACAACAAGAAGGGGAAGGGTAAGGAAAGGTTGACAAAGGCAAGCGGTGATGGCCTATCAACCTCAACCGAAGAACCCTACTCAGGAAGGAAAATCTAAAAGGATAAAGCATGCCACCACTGTAAGGCGTTGGGCATTGGAAGAAAGCGTGCTCTCTATCTTGATGAATTCTTGGGCAAATAAAAAGAAGTATGAAGGGTCCTTGGTAGGTTCTTCCGGTAATTTATTTGTCATTGAATTGTTTACTCTAAATCATAATAATTCACGGGTATATGATACGGGCGTTATTCACATTTGTAATACACTGCGAGGATTTAGAGTGGAAAGGAAGCTTGCCTATGGGGGCAATATGCTGCGTGGGAAATGGCTAGCACATCATTTGTTGAAGCCATAGGAATGTTTAGTTTAGTATTGCCTTCGGGCTTAGTACTGTTATTGAACAATTGTCATTACGCACCTTCTATAATTAGAGGTGTTGTTTCCTTTTCGAGTTTTGTTGGATGATGTTTTTACTCATACTATTTCAAGTAATGGAATTGATGTTTCTTTAAATGGTGTATTTTATTTTAAAGCAATTATTGTGAATGGTGTGTTTGAAATTGATGTGATTGGAAATGAATCTAACAATAATAAGAATTCAATGTTTAGCATTAACAAGAAGATAAAGTTAGACTTGAATTCTTCTTATCTTTGGCATTGTAGACTTGCTCATATCGGCTGCGTGCATAAGCACGCAACAAGAAGGGCTTTTGCAAAATATCAATGATGAATTATTTGATAAAAGTGAGTCATGCATATCTGGGAAGATGACTAAGAAACCTTTTCATAGCAATATGGAGAGGGCTTCTGATCTACTTGGTCTTATTCATACTTGTGTGTGGACCACTTAGACATGTGTCAAAGAGAGGTGCTAGCTACTTCTTAACAACTTGATGATTTCGGCCGTTATGGTTATGTTTATTTACTTAAGCATAAACATGAGGTGTTTGAAACATTTAAGGTTTTCAAAGCAAGTAGAAGCAATTGGGAAAGAAGATTAAAGCTCTTGATCCGATGGGGAGAGTATCTAAGCCAAGAGTTTAAAGATTACTTAGCTGAGAATGGAATTGTCAAGAATCTCACATCTCCATATACTCCACAACAAAATGGTGTATCTGAGAGAGAAGAAATCGTACATTGTTGGACATGATACGATCTATGTTTAATCTTACCACTCTACCTTTATCCTTTTGGGATTATGCTTTGGAATCATTTGTTAGCATTCTAAATATAGTTCCCACAAAGAAGGTTGATAAGACATCATATGAAATATGGCATGGTAAAGCTCTAACTTTGTCTTATTTAAAGGTGCGGGGTTGCAGGATATGTTAGGCGTGACTGTGAGATAAACTCCAACAAAGATACGTAAAGTGTATCTTAGTAGGATACCCTAAGGAAACTATGGGTTACTACTTTTACTATCCAACTGATAATAAAGTAATTGTTGCTAGGTATGGAGATTTTCTTGAAAGAGATCTCGTATCTCAAGAATTGATGGGAGAGTTTATGATACGGAAGATGATCAAGAAGATGCATTACCTTAAGAAAACACTACGTACTTCGGTAGAACACGATAGTCAGGTCCTCCACGAAGTTGAAGTGATTCCGTTAGTAGATCCGTAAGGAATCGCGTGCACTGAACGTCTATGTCTTAGCATAGAGGTTGAGAAACTATGTTAGGAGATCTTGGAGAGCCTACTAGTTATAAAGTGCCATGGCAAGTCTGACAAGGCAAAATGGCGGTTGCAATGAATGGGAAATGCAATCCATGAGAGAAAATGAAGCCGATGCTGGTAGAGGTTGACTTACCTCCAAACGCCACGGTGGTTGGAAGTAAGTGGCTCTATAAAATTAAGAATGACATGGATGGAAATGTACACGTCTATAAAGCTCGTCTAGTTATGCAAGGTTTTACTCAAACTTATGGCATTGATTACGAGGAGACCTTTTCTTCTGTAGCGGACATTAGAGCTATTAGAATTCTCATAGCTATAGCGGCATACTATGACTATGAGATATGGCAAATGAATGTCAAAACCGCCTATGCTTAAATGGTGCAAAACCCAGATGAAGACATCTATATGAAGCAACCCGAGGGGTTCGTGAATCCACAATTTCCAAACCGTGTATGCAAACTTCAAAGGTCCATTTATGGATTGAAGCAAGCATCAAGGCAATGGAATAAAAGATTTGATGAAGAAATCAAAAGGTATGGATTTATTCAAAATCTTGATGAGCCATGTGTATATCACAAAGTTAGTGGGAGTAATGTAATTTTCCTAATTCTTTATGTCGATGACATATTAATTATGGGAAAAGACATTCGGAGTTTGCAAAATGTTAAGGCATATCTTGGGAAGTGTTTTTCCATGAAGGATTTAGGAGAAAGGCTGCATATATTACGGGAATCAAGATCTCTACCGAGATAGGTCAAAGCGGTTAATTGGTTTAAGTCAAAGCGCTTTCATTGATAAAATATTGAAGAGATTCAATATGCAAAATTCCAAGAAAGGATATTTGACGATGGAAGTAAAGCATGGCTTATGTAGCGATATGTGTGCTTCAACACCACTGGAGGTGGCACGCATGCGAGAAAGTTCCTTATGCTTCGGTACGTAGGATCTATTATGTATGATGTGAGATGCACAAGGCGGATGTGGCGTTAAGCTCAAAACATGACGGTCGATATCATCAGAATCGGGTGAACTTCAACGGATTCTTTGTTAAACATATTCTGAAGTATCTTAGGAATACGAAAGATATATTTTTAGTGTATGGAGGAAATCGGAACACGAGAACTTGGTGTTACAGGTTACTTGTATGCGTCTGGCGATTAATGATAAAGATGATACGAAGTCTCGGGCGGGTTATGTCTTTGTCATCAATGGAGGAGCGGTTGGCTGGAAGAGCAAGAAGCAGAGTCGGATGGATGCGATGTCTGCGGCAGAATCCGAATACATAAACGCCCGGAAGCTGCAATGGATGCTATTTGGATTAGGAAATTCATTTCAGGGCTTGGTGTTATGCCTTCAATTGAATCGCCTATTGATATGTATTGTGACAATTCTGCTGCAATCATATTTGCCAATGAACACTAGGAGTCATGAAGGGCACGGACATTTTCTGAAGTATCACTATGTTAGGAAAAAGTCCGGAAGGTGAAATAAATCTATTGAAAGTTCACACGATGATAACTTAGTGCGATCCGTTCACTAAGGCTTTAGCTAAAGATAAGCTTGTAGGACTTGCCAATGAAATTGGAATTCGTTTAGCTAAAAGTTTCATGCATAACTGTGATTAGTATTTGGATAAAGAATATTGTAAAACATTTATTATTTTAATGAAATAAAGTTTGGATTATGTTTATTTTCATTTATAATATTGTTGTCCTATATTTGCATGTTTAATCCGTGAATAACTAAGTTATTCTAAATGTCCGTTGTCGATTAATGATATGGGAGTATCATTAAATTAAGACAAATCTGAGAGATGTGGTAGAATATACTTGAAAGTATATTGATGAGAATGCATACCAATTTAAGATGATATTCAATGAATTGAATATAGGACTTATCCCAACTACATAATTTACTTTGTGGATATTGTTATAAGTAAATTATGAATAGTTATCCTCGAGACTTGAGATACCGAATAAGTGTCATGAATGTAGTGCATTTCTGTGAAAGCAACTTAGCTATAACGTGGCTGGTAGTCATAAGGATTGTTTTCAGAAATGTTACAAAGTTTGTGGGTTATTCTTGTAGTCAAGATAGAATTTGTTCCTTCAAATTTATTTGGAGTTTAATCTTCTTGGGCCCTCGTAGGGTTGACAAGATGTTTGTCGCGGCCGCACCAAATCTCCCTAAATATGTTTAGATGACTTGGTAATCTTGGTCAATCACTTACAACGAGAAACATAATAGTTTTATAAAGAATGACTTAATTCCATATCTTTATTAAACATGGTATTAGAAACAAAAGGATAATAATAATGAGAAATCATTAAAAGGTTTTCCAGGGGCCTTGCTCGAGTTGTACTAGAGGCATCGAAGTGTTGCTAGGCGCTAACCGAATGTGATCACTCTATTAAGATATATCCAAGTGGAAGCTGTTGGTTTTATGGATATAAATTAGTAGACGTGAGTTAGGATCGAACTTGAGACTATGGGATTGCACACTTTACGTATGAGAATTTAAAGTTAATAATTAAATATAAATGTTGTATTTATTTATTTATTAAATAACTAACGGACGATAAGTAATTAATGTAATGGACTAACGGTCGTTAAATGTTTATGGAAAAGGACTAAATTGCAAAAGTTGGGAAGGTTAGGAATCCCTGGGGACTCCTATACCGATCGGCCAAAGGACAAAACAAGGAAAGAAAAAACAACTTGTTCACCAAGTTTGCTTGTGTATATATACAAGGCTAGGGGTTTTATTTTCCCATCTCTTGTGCTCATAAGCTAAACCCTAAAAATCGTTTTGTGTGTGTTTTGTCCAAACCGATCGGCCACACCTTTGTGGGTGTCGATCCATAACCTTTTCAACATCAAGTTATTCGTTTACTAAAAACTAGCATTACTTTAATTCGGTTTAGTACGTGTGTACAAGAACATAGTAATAACACACTATTGTTATTATCTTGGATTGAATTACAAAGCGGTAAGGGGTAATTCACATAATCCTAACTAAATCAAATTAGGGTTCATCCGTTGCTAGTTTGTGGATTTGATTCTTGTTAGGCTAGAATCAAGAAAAGGTACGCATATTCTTTTATGTTAATTAATTGTTCATTAATAAATCTTATACGCTTCCGCATGATTACTTTGATGTTTTGTGATTATTTATTTGAATGTCTTGATATATAATTCCAACAGCACTAATGCACTATAATAAGTTAGCAACCAACCTATACTTAAATATGTTTTTTTTTTGCTTGATAGACGTACCCCAATAGTCACTTAAAAAATGTAAATCGACAGAAGATATGGCTATGTTTGGCAAAAGTAGCTGTGAGTAGTACTGGTAAAGTACGTGAGCGTACGTGAAATTTGTAGCCACCTTTCTTCGGTGCTCACCGCCACCTCATAAAGATTTCTAAAAGCGAAAGCTCACCTCCTTTGCCAAACGAACACTAAAAATAAAAAGCTCACTTCTGCCGCTCATTGCCTCAAAAAGCTCCAAAAATGCTCTGCTAAAACATAGCCATAAATGGTATTCACTACTAGGGTAGTGCATTATTTATCCATGGGTCAATCCAGAGAGATATTATTATCAAGGTACGCCTTTCCATAATGCATATAACCCTAGATTTCCATAACGCATATAAGCTTACAACAAATATAAAATTCTACCAAGAGCCGTGTTGTGAGATCTTTTCTTTTCTAGTGATATGGATGCAAGTATGAGATTGATGTTTATATAGAAACCTACGTAACAGATATCTAAAGATGCTCCAAGCTTGAAATTTCTCATGAAATCTTGCTAAATAACCCAATGGACTTTATTGAGATCTCCTGTTATCAGGCTGATGATCATATATGAAGATATTGTAGATCTGATCATAAGATTTGTTAGCCTCGCTAAAGTGAAGTCATTACGGGAATTGCATTTGTTTCTTCTTTTACTCATTCACAAGGACTAGTTTAGTCAATAGTGCTAAGTTAGGCTTGTTGAAGTATAAATACCCCTCCTAGTCCCAACTAGGAGGGTAGGAAGATCACATTTTGTAAAGAAGTGTGTGTGTTTTCTTCTT
The DNA here is from genome assembly GCA_910596185.1 of Chrysanthemum makinoi. Taxonomy (NCBI): domain Eukaryota; kingdom Viridiplantae; phylum Streptophyta; class Magnoliopsida; order Asterales; family Asteraceae; genus Chrysanthemum; species Chrysanthemum makinoi. The sequence goes on from OU343218.1 coordinate 148,748,860, forward strand.
CTTCTCTCTAGAAACACACACATCTTCCCCTTTTCTATCTAATACAATAACCATGTCTTATTCATTCTTTGAAGCTTCGACCCAGAACCATAAATCTTATGTTCATCGGTCACGACAATTGGTATAACGAGCCAAGGTCGTTGTTTTTATCGATTTGTGTGGTTTTGATTATGTGTTTAAAGCTGTTTTCACCAATATTTTTGTCTCGGAAATTTTTTTCCAACTTTTGTGTTAAGTGTTTAGACATATACTTGTATCATTTTGGTCAAAATTCAACACTTTTTATATCACGTTTTTAGGTTTACATTTCTTGTGTCCCAACAGTCCAAGAATCAGTTTCTTGTTAACATATGTATTGTGACTTATTTTGTACCAAATCCGTGGAAAATATTGTGGTCAAACTTTGGTCAAACCGTCATCTTCTTGGTCAAACTAGCAAAGCGGTTTTATGCTGCTGGAATTTTATGAAGATGGTGGGGATTTTTCACCGGAAAACTTCGTCGGAAAAAGTGGTCAAAGGGTCAAGGGTCAAAACCCTAAACTTACGCGTAGAAGAATCTCTGAGTGGAGTTAAGCGTAGTTGTGAGGGTCTGGCGTAAGAAATGGTTTTGGCGTATGCTTTTTCGCCTAAGCTACGGCTTTTAAGCTAGAAACTTACGCATAAGCGAGAAAAGTTAAACGTAAATGAAAAGACCTACGCGCAAGAATAAAAGCCTCACGCTTAAGGTTTTGAAAAAAGAGTTACGCATAAGATCCGGGCGAAATGCAGCGTAAAATTTTATTAGCAAGATGTTATCGTGAGCACTGAACCTAAAGTTACGAGGTAAGCAGACCTAGACCACAAGACCTTAGACCATACCAATACCAGACTGACTTGAGGGTTATTAACCCATCATCATCCACGAAAACACACGCCCAATAATCAGTAAAGACTTGATTCACAATCAAAACAAATCCTCAAATACTTCATCACAACTTCACCATATATCACAATCTATCCTATCCTCCAACACCTATTCAAAGGAAATTAATTCTAGCGATCTCGGACTTGTCCCATGTTTGTAATCTTTCTTAGATTTTTTTGGGACTTGTATCATCATTGACCAACAACTTCATGATAATATTCGAATTATATAGGATGACCAAAACCATTGGTTTCAATCAACTATATGTTTATTTGAAAAAAAATAAAATGATTCACAACTCAATTCAAACCCTAAAGACCATTTTATAATGATCTTGAAGCTGTTTCTCTTGAAGCTACACGGTGAAAAAGATCGAGCATGATTGACATCAGTGGGTTTGAGTGTTGCTTAAGGGTTGTGATAGATGATGAGAGTGACATGAGATTAATTTATGATCCGGATGGAGATGCGTTTGATGGTGGAGATAGCTGATTTGTGTTAGGAATATTTCTTCTTCTCAGATCTGCTTTGGGAGAGAATATGATAAGAAGGAGGCGCACTTTTGATAAGATGTGTTTTAGGGTATAAGTGAAATGAGATAATAGGGTTAACAACTTTTCACGTTTTATATATCCGGTTCTAATCATTTATGGACATGGATCGGGCCCTATGGTGAGACTAAGTTGGATGGACTTTGTGAATTATCTAAGGTTGCGGGCCTTGAGAATTCAAATTGGGTCTCGCACTTCAATGGGCTGAATTGGTTATTAAAAGTGGTGTTATCCGAATATTTTTTTTTCACAAAAAATTGAGGATACAAACTTTATAATGGTAAAAAGAATGGTATTTTGGTATTGATAGAATTTTCACGAGGATACACGTTCACGGCTAAAGTTTTTGATGAATTTTAATGTGACCACGGAGATGACTCTTTATTATTTATTTGGGTGTGAAGTGAAGTTTGACGGGCGCGTTTACTTATTTCGTCTTCTTTCTTTCTTCCCTTCCTGAAGATGACTTGTGCAGGCAAATATGTTGAGTGTGATGAAGACTTGCTATCTAGTTACTTTGGTGATTCTTTCTCTCTTAACCCACAAAGTAGCTATCACTTTCAGTGTCTCATGTAGTTGAGGATACGTCGAAGGTTTTGTACATTGGGTACCCGTTCTTTTCACAAGGATAGTACAAGCTTAAGTAACTAGGAGATTTTACTTCATCCTCAAGTTCGTCATATTGGGTTATCTTCACATGTGGTTACTCTGGTGGTAGATTGAATTTTGATCTGAGGGGTTGAAATGAGTTAGACAACTTTAAATGGTTTTGTTCATCGACATCTTCTCGGGTTGTTTTATGATAGAATGCTTCGATTAATGCTTCATGTACATTATATATCTGATTCCGATAAATGTAACCTTGGGGAGAGAAATGTGTACATTATGGGTTGATTTGATATATGAAAGATAACTGGAATGCATTTGGTGAGATGAAGATGTTGATATCTTATTCCCAAGAATGGACAATCTTGAAGAAGGTCGATTCGTGATCTTTCTACATTTTCCGTGCGTGTTAGAAGACTAAAGACGGTTCTAATTTAATTAAAAAGACTTCTTGAATTACGGAAATTCATCGAAAAGGTTGTAGTTTGGGGAGAGCACTAATTAGGGGGAGCAAAAGGTCGATTTAATCCCTAATTAGATTTGCTCATATTGTTCTTCTGCAAGTAAAGAGATGGCAGATGAGAAGATTCATGAAGTTTGAAGACTATGAAGACACTCTTGGAGCTAGCTGGCGCTTATGTTTTGTATTCGATTTTGCTTGTAGGGAACATTGTAAGCAACTCCCGTATGACATCACTTGGGGAGATTGTTAGCCTCGCAAAGTGAAGTCATTCACGAGAATGCATTGTTTCTTCTTTACTCATTCACAAGGACTAGTTTAGTCAATAGTGCTAAGTTAGGCATTTGAGTATAAATACCTCCTAGTCCCAACTAGGAGGGTAGGAAGATCACATTTGTAAAAGTGTGTGGTTTCTTCTTCTCTCTCTAGAAACACACACTTCCCACCTACTATCTAATACAATAACCATGTATTCATTCTTTGAGCTTTACGAACCACACCGTCTTATGTTCATCGGTCCTGACAAGATTTAATTACTGTATTTTCTTTTATGGATCTGATAGTGTTTGATGCATGTCTGGATGTTATTATGATAGTTGACCTGATGTTTCGTTTGGAGTAGAAATTACATAGTTTGATATGTATCACTGCTGTTTGATGTCAGTCAGCAAGTTACCAAAGCAAAACAAAAGGAGAAGGAAAATACACTTACCATTTAGTATTACGAGGATATAAATATTAATAACGCAAGTGGAACTAATAGAGATTTTGTGTCTTTTCTTTCTTGCTTCTGATAGTGTTATACATTACGCTAATTAATTGTTTAATTTTCAGATGTTATTCTGATATTTGACCTGGTGTTTTGAGTACAAATTACATAGCTTGATTTCTTTTTTCATAAGGGTTTTTTTTTTTTTTTTTTTTTTTAAACTGTGAATAATATATTATATCAAAACTTATAAGAGTTTCAAAGATTCAAAAGAGAAGACATGGACATGCCCATCAGCCCATGCTCCAAAATACAGCAGCAAGCTAAGGAACAAGCAAACAGAACATATACAGGACCTTATTCTTCACAATATTCTTCACAAAAATTCACCCATAACAACTACATTTCCTGAAACAATAATGTAGTTTAAAGCCATTCCAAATCAGAACGATAAACACATTATTAATCAGGCCTCATTGTTATGTAAGCTCACTAACATGAACTACATTTCCCTCATGAAGGCAGCCATATAGGGTCTACTGCAGCATCATCCTCACAGTAAAACCATATGACTATCCTCCATGAAAAGGCTTCATCACATGTTACCTTTGATAGAAGATTACATTTCCCCTTATAAAGACCTACTTAGGACCATGTTGCAGCTTGCATCGTCACAAATGATTCAAATAACCATCTATAAGGGGCATCATCCACAATACCAAAGGCCCAACCATCTCTATATCACCAAACAACCACCCTCATATACACTTACTAGCATGGTCCTCTGTTGATTAAGGAGACCCGCTGTTTTTGGTCCTCTGTTCGCATGGACATGAATTGTAAATCTTACTAGCAATCTTGCCAGCATATAGAAAATATCTGTTGAAAAAAACTGTTATTCGTCATCCAACTGTTTAATGATTCACTAAATAGTTTTTTTGAAAATAAACTCTTCACCAAAAAGATTTTTTTTTCTTTTAGAAAGAAATACTAAATACATAAAAGTAGAAATGCATGTATATCAGGGTATAAAGGTTGGCATACTAAATGAGACTTCAATATGTTATAATGTGTGCAGGTTTCATAAAGTAGCACAGATGTTAGATATTTCGGATTTGATGATCAAGATCAAAGCCGAGCCTCAGTTTTTATCTCCAAATGCAGTTTATGGCGTCTACTTAGTCTTCAAATTTTGTGACACTAGAAACTTTTCAAGCAAACCGATGTATGTTAACCTGAAGTACAAAAGGGAAAGCAAAACGTTAAATTCATATTTTGCAACACGGAGAGACGATGAGTGGATGATAATTGAGTTGTACCGATTCCAGAATGAAGAAGATGTTGTCGTTTTTGAGTTTCTATTAGAGAGCCTGTCACCTTACTATTGTAAAGATGATGTGATCGATGTCGAAGGCATTGAATTTCGTGCCATTAACAATGTAAGTTTTGATATATTCTTTTTTTCCCATTGTACATTCTTTTCTTTAAATCTTGTAAAGGAGGTTGGTGGATGAAAAACATTTTTTTGTTCTTAACTGCAAGTTTATAACAAGGTCTTTTAATTTTTGTACAGGTGATGCACGAAGAAACCAATAACTCAAAGGAAGTCCAACAAGATTTAAGCGTAAGATCAAAGGTAGATCAGGAGCAACAATTAGCAATTAAAAGTGAAGTAATATTTGAGATCCCAAATTTGTTGGCGATGATGAAAAGTACAAAAATCTATAGGGTAATTAATAAATCCCTTATTCTATATATAACATATATTATCTCGAATGATGAACAGTTGTACTTAGAAGTAGCGAAGTAAACAAAAGAAACAACTGATGCTTTCCTTGAGGCAGCTCTCTGCAACTTTTCTGATTTGAAAAATTTTAGTTCAAAACCATCAACCGAGTCCAGGTTTGCTTTCTGAAATGACTACTATACTACTTCTCATTCTAACGTTTATTCTTTCCTTGTACATTTCCCATTTATACTCGTAATAGAAGTTCACGCACTATGTGTCGAGCTTGCTGATTATGAACCATATTTGGGAAATCTAATAGTATTTGTTTAAATAATATAACGAAAATACAGAACGTACTAAAGTTTCTTCTTAGTGTCTACGTCTTACCTTCCCCATACCTCGCTCCGGCAGGATTGGGTATTGTTGTTGTTTAAGAAGTATGTAATCACATGTTATGTCATATATTCAGATTTCAAGAGGTGATTGAGCTTCTGCCACAGCAAGTATTTCGTATCAACTGCAGGATTAAAAGTCAAATGTTGTCAACAGACACGACATATGCGTGTTACCTTGTGTTCAAGCTCTCAGAAAAAACTCAAGGGTTCCATTGTCCGGTGGAAGTACGCGATCTACTCCACCGAGAAAACAAAGAGACTGATATAATTTATTTTGTATCCCCAAGCCCGTGGAATTTACATGATATCACTCGGGTTCCGGAACAACGAGAAGATGGATGGATGGAGGTTAATGTGTGGAAATTCAACTCAAGTGATGAACTTGAGAATGACTGCATTTCTCTAAATTTAAAGTTGGTAAGTTATGAAGGAACAATGTCAGGACTTATTATATGCGGCCTCGAGTTTCGGCCAGAGTAAGAATAAACATCTTAGAGGATTGTGGTCGTATTGTGTAATTAATATCCCTTTAAAAATATTCTGTTTGTTGTATCTAGCTCCTCACTATAGGAAATTGGTAATTGGAATAATTATTGGATGTTCAAAAAAGTCCAAAATTTGTTGTTGTTTGTGATTCTCTTGTAGAGAAAAGCTATGATCGATCTAGATGTTTGAAGTTCATTAGAGGATAAGGTGTCATGAATAGCTCAAGCTTTTCGTTTGGGCTTTACCGGTGTCATATCATCATAACACAACCTCTTTATTTAAGCTTCACCCACTCTGATTGTATTTTATTTTTCATTTTTCAAACACACTAAATTCATTTCATTCAATTAAATACAAATTAACACACATAAAATAAAATAAAATAGCACTATAAAAAAACACAATTTGCTTTTAGATACTCTTGCTAAAAAAAAAAAAAAAAAAATCATCTTCTTGTTTTACTCAACACATACATACTTTATTTACACACACAAACACAAACTGATATATAGATTAAAAATAAAATAAAAATAAAAATGCTCAAGCGTCGCACCGACGGCGAAGGAGAAAAATGGTAGGCAAGATCTACGCCATGGTGATTAATTAGGCGGCTGAGTGAGGGATGATGAGCGGCCACAACGTAAGTGAAAGCTTGCTTCGTGTGACACCATATACTATTATAACATGTAAATTTGAGTATCATTATTTTCGTATATTTAATATATATAATGGCCAGTTCTAGATTCCACGGCGATGGTAGTAGAAATATCACACGTCCATCATTGATATATAACTTGATCACTAAGTTTAATTAGGGGCTTTTATTTTGGTGGATTTTGAAAGACTAATTCACATAATCATATAGTTAGATTCGTTAGTGGAGCTTAAATTTAACTTTCACACTAATCGAAGTATTTTAGTCAACAATATAAGCAATTTTTACGTTCTTTCTTTTATATTCTATTTTATTCACACACAGTCAACACGTGTTTCTCCAACCCTCTCTCTTTCTTCCCCCAAAATTAATAACGACCATCAAAAAAGTTGTAAGGGTATTGGCAATGGAGGACGGCATGCCACGGTTTGAGAGTGATGCACACTGGCCACCGCAAGATGGTGAGTAGTATCGGTACGACCTGGTTGAATCATGGGAGACAAGAAGCTACAAATATAGCCAAAAAAAAATCCCTTTATAAATAAACACTTTAAACCATTTCTAATTCACATTTTACTTAACATATTTTCACACAAACAAATAAACTACAATACTCTAAACAAATGTCTTCATCCTCCTTCTTCATCCCAAGAAGAGTTAGTTTCCCAAGAGTCTTCGCGAACTATTGTTATCCAGAGTACCTATCAACTATTTAGCCGCGGTACGATTCCATGAAGACACGATAAGCTCAGTAATCACGCAAACCCGAGTCTCCGTTACATTTTTGCGGAAAAGTTTTACAAACTCTAATGAATGCCTATTTCTTCGAACAACCAAAGTTTCCATCATGTTTTTCGTGATAGGTTTCGTATGAAAAAGCTTGTTTTAAGAATTGTGGGTGATGTTGAAGTAGATTCAATGGTTTCTAGAGGCCAAGACGAGGAAAAAGTTTCAATGGCTATAAAATGCACATCGACCATTCTAAATCCCCATGAATTGAACCTCCGATAGATTTGATGACTATTTAAACATGGCACGAAGAACGTCGGGTTAACCTCTCATTTTATTTATTTAATTTGGTGTTTTATAAAGTTTTTTTTTTTTTTACTATTTTATATTTTGTAGGAGAATGTCTTGATCATTTTTGCCATGCGATAATTGAATTATATGGTCGAGGTTCTACGTAGCCGACAACCCATGGCGTTGCACGCTTATTCGAGACATACGAAGAAAACATCACATTCACGAAATGCTTGGTAGCATACATTGCACATTTTGTTTGGCTAAATTGTCCTAGACATTTGAAAGGCCTAAAGAGGTGATCACCAATACCGACATTATTATGGCCGCCAAAGTTGATGATTTGTGGATTTGGCATTCGTTTTGGTCCTCCCTGCAAGCAACGATATCAATGTTTTGAATCGGCCTCCATTGTATCTTACGGAGCGAAATGGAATGGCGCCAAACAGTTTATTTTCTTCAGAATGGACGGCTTTACAAACGTGGATATTATATTACCGATGGAATCTATCCTACGTATTCAACGTTTGTTAAAGCATATAAGTATCCCATCAATCCGGGAAAAGAGATTCAGAAGCTACAAAGAGTCCAAGAAAGGATGTCGAACGAGCTTTTTATCGTCTTGCAAAATGGATGCTTCTGGCCGCCCTTCCGGCTATGGCTTTCGGTGAGATTCGACAACTCGCTTATACGTGTATTATATTTCCCACAATATGATTTTAAAGATGACAGATGGCAATATCACCCGTTCATATAATAGATCTTATCGGCCAGCTTTATGACGAGTGTACTACCGGAGTTAACGACGGTCCATTACCGCCTCGATATGATCTTACTGAGCACGTGAAGGCTCAAGACTTACCATACCTCGATGACTAGTTATTTCCTTTTTTTCTAAGTTTTATGTAATTTTGTTTTAATTATTAATGAAATATTACGTCTTTATTAAATTGTTTAATATAATTATGAATATAAAAAAATAAAAATAAAATTAGGTGAGTGATGAAGTGTAAACATCATATTTTCACAACTGAATCAAGAAAACGCTTAAAACGCCAAGACGATCAAAATCGAAAATATCTCAAAATTGCATTTTATATGTTTCAGATGCAAAATGTTTAAAATCGTGATGAAAACGAGCAAAGTTTACATAATTGGCGCCAGCCCCCAAGTTTCAAAAGTTGTCTAAATAGTCCCCGAAAGCACTTATTTTATAAGAAAATTCACCAAAGGTCCTTTTGGAATCATAAATTGTCATAATTAGTCCTTTGGTGAAAAGTCTAAAAGTTTTGAGAAATTACGCTTTGATCCTTGGATTTTAAAATGGTCATGTTTAGTCCTTGGAGTTTCACAATGGCAAGTTTGGCCTTTTGATCTATTGGAGATTGGCAAGACCAACCCTTGGACTACCACTGCTGGTCCCTCAGATTCAATTATACACATTTGGTCCCTAGATTATTAAATGGATCCTAAGCTATCCTAGTCCAAGCCCAAAATGAAACCCCCAAGCCCAACACCCCAATACGGCCCAATCCCTTTACCCATCCAACCTTTACCACCCACTGCTTAAAAATAAAACCGCCAACACCCTCCTTTTTCTCTGTCTTCCCCCACTTGTCTCCAACACCCAACTCCAGGCCACCCTACTCCACACCATGTCCCTCCACCTCAACAACATCCGGCAAGATTAATGCACCTCCCCGTCCCAACTGGCATTTATCTCTTTCCGCCAAAAGTCATCAACGGCTAATATCAAGTCTTTCATCCAACTTCTAAAAAGAAGGGAAAAGCTCGAGAAGACACATGGAAAGTTTTGCATATAAAAAGAGGAAGAAGAGAGGAAGAGAGAGCACGTAGTTAGTTTTAAAATTTATGTATGTCGTATTTATTTTTATGTTTTTAATTAAGCTCTAAATTAAATCTTTTGTTTCATTACATCAAACTAAGTTATTTAAGTGTATTACAATCGCTTTTCAAGTGCCAATTCAAATTGTATTAACATTTCATGCTCTATGGTTCATCTTGCAAAATTCAATTTCCATCTCTTATGTTCAAGCTTCAATAAGCTTCATTTAAGCTCAAACAAGCTTATTTGAGCTCAATATAGCTTTTGGTAAGCTTTAGAAACAGTTTCAATCAAAGGTGCTAAAAAGTCAACAAAAGTCAACTGCAAAGATAATTGGTTCAAGCAGTTTGGAAATGGAATGGGGTTGATGCAAAGGCTTGTTTTGGATTGGTTTTGGATTAGAATAGTGGTATGGGTCCGGTTTGCCGCAATCATATGGGACACTTGTGAGTTTTGTTCACCTATTTCATTTTTAGTTCAATTTGCGCTTTGTGCTTGTACTTGTATTTGTGGACATTAAATGGTTTAAACCTCGCTCAAAGAGTTGTAACTAGGATAACTAGAGTTAGTTTCAATGATAGCTTAAGCCAAATCGCTGGTTAGTTTAGTTTAAATTTGCAAAACAGCCTAAAAGGTGTTTGGATCGATGTGTATATTGAGTTTGAGCTCTTGTTTGCACTTGACATGCTCGGGCCTCAAATAGGATCACTTGACTCATTCTGCCTTAATTTTGTCACCGCGATTAGCTCAAAGTCAAAATCAATTTTTAACGCTTCTAAGTTCATGTCTCATAAGAATATTTGATATCAAAAGTTTGATTTGTGGTTAAAATACCTAGAGATAGCTTGCACTAGTTTCATTTTACCATTTAACATCAACATCACCATGGAATCAAAGTTCACAATAGTCAAAGTTTCATAACTGCTAAGGCAAGTCAAAAAGTGAAAATCCAGCTTTAAGCCCTTGGGTGATTTTTCATTGACTCGCTGGGTCAATTCAAGTGATACTTTTGGTTTTAAAACTTCGCTTGGTTAAGTTACTTATTATGATTTTTGAAGATTTTAGAAATTTTGTATAAGCTTCAGAAGCTTGTCAAAAACTGCTTCATATGCCCCGTGACGGGGCATAGTCACCAAGAAAGGCTCAGTTTTTTAGAGCTTGAAAAGCTCCAAGAGCTTGTCCAAGGCTCATCTTTGGTCTACAAGTAGCCATCCGTGCTTCAAGTTCCAACTTCTATTTTTGAGTTCCAAATTATCTATGCTTATTTTCAAAAAGTAGCACTCAAAATCTGCTTTTGCACAAATCTTCAAATCATCAAAACTGAATAGTTTGCATTTCAGAGGATAAGGCTTGTTGTAATTTGTTGTTTTAGAGTACTTTTAGCTTATTAGAGCTTCAGACGGCTTTATGCTGCTTGGACCCTTGCTTAAAACCACAAGTGCTTATTTATAAGTTTTCCATTGCGCCCATATTCATACACATAAGCCATTTTTATTTTTCTTAGATTCAGCATATTAAATTAGACTTTTCCTGAATTTTTCATATATTTTCTAGGTCAGCTTGCTATTTTTCTTAATTTAAAAATGCTTAGGCCATTTTAATTAGCTTTTAATACAATTAATTTAAAAGTTTCAAAAAAATAATTTTCTTAGGTTAAGATAAATATAAAAAGCAAAAAAAATATTTTTCCAAATTTTTCTTAGTTAAATTTGTATTTTTAAGCAATTTAATTAATTTTTAATAGTTTTTAATTAATAGAAAATAGACAAATAATCAGAAAAATACAAAAAATAGTTTTGAAAACTCTATTTTGTTATTTTAGATTTTTCCAACTCATAATTTCATTTTTCTAGCTTTATTTCATATTTTCTTGTATTTTAAGGTATAATTAAATAGTTAAAAATAGTTTTTAATTAATAATAATTAGATAAATAGTTTTAAAAATAATTTTCTTTTTCTAAAAATTTTCCCTTATCATTAGGTTTGTAAAAATATCATTTTCATATTTTTAGGATTAATATTGTTTAAGTTTCACATTTTCTTTTCATACGCCACGTAGTTTTTTAATTTAAGTTTTATAAAAGAAAAATCAAAACATCGCTTTAAATATAGTGATACGCTTATTTAATATAGTTTATCTTTTTAATTTTCTTTAATTTGCATTTAAGCCTTTGTAATTATAGGCTATTTCCAGAAGTTATAATAATTCAAACCTCTTTTCGCTCAAATCTCGATCACTATAATGCTGCTGATTCATCAGATACCATTGGGACATAACGAATCTGGAAACACTATACCTCCAGATCTTCATTGCATTTTGTGTTTGAACTGCTTTAAGTTTCACTTGGCCATTCACAGCTGCCGCCATAATTGTGAAAACTTCATCGGCTTTGCCGAATCTCAAGGAGGCATGGGATCATGGTTGCCACTAAAAAGTATGGTGAGGCATGAGAGATGCATGAATAAGGTGGAATGATATTATTGGTGGGTGGTAAGGCATGAGTTAGGCATGGGATCATGACTGCAACCACCCTAACAATTAATACATGAAATCGATCATCAATAATCAGTTAATATCTTCAATTCCTTAACAATAATCATCATCTGCATCATTCTGATCCTCACTCATCATCATCGTTGTCCTCGTTCATCATCATCATCATCATCATCATCATCATCATCATCAATGGTTCCTTTGGATTTGAACAAACCAAATGTTTCTACAGAATTGTTAAAACCATTTACGACTCAAGCGACTAATAATTCAGATGAATTGATTATTGATTTTGGTGCTTTGTCGGTGGATTTAGTGGTTAATACTTCTGAACATGTTGATTCTTGTTCTAATGCTGCTGAGAATGAAATTATAAGTTGTGAGTTTATTTTTATGATTAATTCGATGTTTACTGTTTGATTTTTGTGTTTTAAAATTGCTTGATATGTATTTGATTGTTGTTTTTTGTTTATCTTAATGCTTCATATAACATTTGTTGAATGATGAAAAATATTTTTAAGTTGCTGATATAGTGTTTTGAAACTGTCTGCATCATATGTCTTATATCACATGTGATATTAACTTGATGATAGTGTACAATACTTATTAGTTAAGCTCTGAGTTTAATTTTCTTCACTGCATTGAATTGTTGTTTACTGATATGAATGCTTCATATTAAAGTTGTTTTAAATTTGTTTTGCATCATATGTGTAATATGACAAGTGATATCAACTTGATTATAGTGTAAAATGGAATGAGTTTCTATGAAGGAATACCTAACCCAGTTGACTGGAGATCCCAATATCTGGGTTCAATAGGACAACATAATCATAGAAATGGGGAAGTCACGCAATGTGGGGAGTTACTAAATATTATAAATTCATAGTCTATTCCTATAACAAATGTGACTTGTTGAGAGGTTAAACATATGGCTTTAATGATTCAGGATGAAATCACAAAGCATAATGATTTAAGATAAAATCACAAAACATATGCTTTTAATGATTCAAGATAAAATCACCTATGTGAGAGAGAAGTGGGTTCGCTTCGAAGGGAAATGTGGGGGGCACAATTCCTAAGAGCTCTTGCAGAACCAGGTTAGTGTTCATGACCATAAGAACACGACTATGGGGACTTGACAATGTCAGGGAGACTCTTGTGTGAAGTGTAATGTCGTCTACGTAAATAAAGCATGAGTTCAAGGACATCGCGTCTACTCAGATCTGGGAGACTAAGTGCATCTCATTAGGGAAGGTTCAAAGTGTTACACCTACCTATCCTATGCAAGACTTAACCGCAGAAATTTCGCTGAAACTTTCGTGTGTTTTCGACCGATCTCCATTCATGTGGGGGATTGTTTGAAAATGAGTTTACAAAATGAGTTTTTTTAAATTTTTGACACAATTTAATATATGTATGTTATATATGTTTATATTTCTTGGCAGCTTTGCGTTCTCCTTGATGAGAGCTTCGCAACGAGCTAAAATGTGTCAAAAATGGAGTAGGTTTGAATGAGATATCGTGTCTCAAAGAGAGGCACGTGAAATACAAAATTTAGGAAAAATCGTACATCCCACATAGCCTAGGAAAGAAAGTAGGATGGTGTTTATATATAAATCTTGATATTTGCTATCAAAATCTTTTAGTTGGTTTACTCCACCCACACCTACGTTCTCACAGCTAGGTGCATATTTCGTGATTTCTTGCTGAGCCAAAATGATTTCGGAGGCTTCTGAACTCATATGCGAGCTACAGCGCGACTGCGGGCACAAAGACACGCCTCCGAAACTTCGCCTACTTACTTGCGTATCTTTTACTTAACACTGCAAACTCGAGATCCAATTTTCCTTCTGTAAATCTATTTTTGGAATATATTTGAAACTTTTAGACAAAGTTTACAGAATATATGGTTGTGTATACATAATATACGCAAATCGTGTTTTAACTTAACCAATTTGTTTAATTATGGCCTTTATTTAGTCTTGGAGGACAAGACAACTTCTTAGTATAAATAAAGCTATATCTCATTCGGTTATAGACACTGAAAAGACGTACCTGCATTGCATCCAGTTTCGAGCAAGCTTCGATCAGAAACACACAAGTTTTTCGTGATCTTTCAGGCAATTTGTCAAGTCCGGCTGTACAACAGCTTTGGACGTTGTACCCTTGGAAACAGACGGCGTATCTATTTTAAGGGAATCGTGTTAAACACGAGCCTCGACCAACCTTTACTGCTTTTATTTACTTATCGTTATATAGTGTCTGTCTTCTGCTTCTACTCCTTGTTGTCTGTTGTTTAATTTCCGTTCTTTTAATTTCAGTTAATTTTATCATTGTTACTTGGAATCTGATTATATTAATTATAGTGTACATGTTTCTCACACAAATACCCACACATCACAACCAATAAAGTATAATCTATTTCACCAAAAACTTTGCTCTCTCTTCATAGCTTCGCAACTCAAGTCGCGCAAAAAGAAAAAAAAAAGTTGTTTTGTCGTGATGTGACGGGTGGCGTTTAGCACTTTCCTGCTGGCTTTTTCCCGTTATATACCCTACGCACTAAGCAAAATCAACTTGTATACCTGATTGTAAAAAGCATGTCATATAAAGAAGAGACACAATGACATTATCCAAGCAAGCATCCATCTGCAAGATAAAAAACAATGATTACTGTATATGAGCACCGCAACATATTAAAAAGCTATATTATTATTCAAAAGAAATTTTCACTTCTATTAAATGTTTCACACTTTTCTGTTCACAAATGTTTCTAAGATTTGAGACTATTTTTGTCCATTTAGGCATTTCATCAAACATTTGATGTTCATGGAACAAACATAACCATCATTTGATCAACCAACTTCATATTTAATACCATAATTGTTTGTCCAACTATCTGAAGTGATAGGTGTAGGAACGACCATAACACTATGTTCAATGGAGTTTCAAACTAAACTTGAAAATGGAAAACATGAAAACAACAAAAGATGAAGATACATGTAATTGCAACGAAAATCATTACATAACTGAAGATGACATCACTTGGAGTAACGTTGATGAAGGTAAAACGATTTGGCACCACAATTGGCAGGTTGGAAAAAAAATGAGAATGAAAGGATACCTTTATGATTTAAGAATTGAGATTCTCTCAAGTTCAATTTAAATGTGATAGATCATGTTCAATTTTTTTTAGGAAGAGGAAAGAAAAGTGGACCCTTAATGTGAGACATTTATATTACTTTAATTAAAAATCTCACTTACAAAAACACTAGCATACTCTATTATATTCAAATTGAACTCGAGAGGATTTTTATCCATGATTCAAATATCATGTTTGCCACAATAAGTAGTTGAACGTAAATTCAAGAGGAAGAGCAGGTAAGTCTTACACTCTGTTCTTTAGTATCACTTAAAAAAGAAAATGTAAAAAAGCATAAAAAAGTTATGTTTTTAAGTAGCACTTAAAAAGGAAAATAAAATAAAAATGAGTAAAAAATAGTATGAATTAGTTGATTGTTAAAGTAAAGTGTTTCCTACTAAAAACGGGCTTAAATGATTACTTTTTATTACTTTAATTTTCTATTAAAAAAAACCAGAGTGTTAATATGAATTTGAGAAAAAAAATAATAAGGCATTTTTTCTAAAAAAAACGACTCACAAAGAAACCAATAAGAGAAGTAAGGTCATGCCCTGTCGAAGCTTTATGTATTTGCTTTAAAAAATGAGTTATTTATGTATTTAAATTAACAAAACTATTTCAATTTGACATTATCAATTAATTATTTTTTATTTAATTGGGCTAGCTCAGTTGGCCACCAAAATTTTTATATGGTACCTTAAGGTCTTAAGTTCGAGTCTCACCAGTTTTACCCCTTCAGACGCTAAAAAAGAGACGTACGGATCTCATGGTCAGCATACTGTCAAATTGAATGTCATTGTTATACCTAAACCACAAACAACTAACAAACTTGTCCAAAAAATGATTATTTTTAACCATTTAGGCAAAGCTAACATATGCAAAAATCCTTGTTTAATGTAGTATTTAATAGCCGTTCAAAAAAAAATAGAAAAGAAATTTGTAGTACTTATTAGATATTTAGATAGATAGTGCATAAAATTGTTGTGGTGTGGGACTGATAGATTACAAAGTTAAAGACTTTTTAATTAGTTAAAGTACTAATAGACCAATGGGTTAATGGCCCAACAAAAGTATACTCATCATCATATCCAGAAAGTAAAACAATAACGATGGCCCAAGTTTATTAGAAAAGCAAGATAAAACTAGTGTTGTTTGATCAAAATGACTTTTGTGACTTGTAATTAGCTTTTAGAGCACCCGGTGTTGTCATTGACTTTGTGGAGGCTTCGATCCCTTATGTTGGTTACGCACCCACACTCCGAGAATTTAAGATATATGTCATATGACAATATGACATGAGATTGGCGCCTTAATTCGTATTCTTCACGTCCAAATGTCCGAACATCAACCAACAAAATCTATATATAAAAAGAGAAATAGAGAGCTCTCACTGGATACAAGTGCATAGTTCAAAACACACGATGATATAACTTCAAGTTTCACAAATTATAAAAGATGGCCATTTTTAAATAATTTGAGATTCCCGTTCTTCCATTACCCATAAGACTAATTGTAATAAGGAAGTCTCATCAGTTCATGATCGCGGTCATCACTTGCACATCAGCGTCAATTCAACTTTCTCTCTTTATAACCAAATTCACAACCAACTTAGTGTAATAAAACAACTGCGGTTACCAAAAAAAAAAAAAACATATCTCACTTAAACACAAATGTACCCCACAAACACAAGCACACATTGCAAGACTCGGTCATTCACAAAATCAAGTCTTGCAAATTTGCTATTAAAGACGCGTTCAAGTGGTCCTTCGTAATAAGAACAACGCATTTAAAACATTTTCACATCAGAACAAGACGCGTGCTAATTTCATTATTACGGGTGGTCTAAGATGTCGGACTCTCATAAAAACTTAGAAGATTAAAACTTTTAAAAGAAACAAGCGAATCCCACATCAAACTCCCACATCCTTTCTTTATTTATCTTGGATGTCGACATATCTCTCATGTCAAGCTCCCAAGACTTAAAAGTTGATTTTCGATAAAGTTTTATCAGTTAATAAACAAAATAATTAAAGTTATGATTATAAGAAGTAACTAGCATTAGTCTGATAATCTGCAAAACATTGTTCGCTAGATCAAATTTTTTTGTTGTGTGCATAGTTTTTACTAAAATCAGTGGTTAGAAAACAACTTTGGGATCGATTATAGTTACCAAAAGAAAACTATAAAACATAGATGAATCGAAAATGGACACATCCATCGCGACGTTTTGTTACTTCATATTAAAACTGGGCTGAGTCTGCATCCCGCGCTATCGGGCAGCGATGTCTAGTATTCTGCAAAGTTCCGACGACCCATAAGTTTCTTTCAACAAACTGTATTTGTAGCATTAGAGAATCGCTTTCGAATAACTACAATTCTGATGCGTGGTTGCATAGCAGCATAAATATATAGTTTTAAAAAAATTATGTGGAGTCGATCTAAGTGTGTGAGTATATTTTCTAATAGGATTGTTTTAAGTTATTAATATTTTTAGTAATAATAGATTCAAGCATTACAAAAACCGTATTATGTAGTTGGCATATATATATGTAGTTTAGAGTATACGCCAACACGTGTGACCGTTTTTTCTTATTTTGTCAAGTAATTTAGAAGCGTGATAACTATTTTTTTTTTACATGTAACGTTATCATTTGGTGTGTATTTTTTAAAATTGTAACTTTGCAAATTGGATATCACCATATAAGATTATTTTATACTATCAATTTGTATAGATATTTATGCATTGTTCAAAGCTATTTTTTGAGGTACAAATAATTATCGCTAAAGATAACAATACTATTTATTTTTGTGATTTTAATAAACTTATATAACATTATCTGATACACTGGCCAAAGGGCCTATACAATATATATTAACTTTAAACGACGATTCTTATATGCTAGTCCCTTAAATGGTGCAAGAGCAACATTTTTTAAAATAACAATATACAAATGACAAATTACATGTGTCAAAGCAAAATAAACCAAAAACTATAATTACTTGGTCTCTCCTTTCAAAAAAATTGTCACTTGAAACCCGATTTCACCCGGGTGGTTCAACTGGTTGAACCGTTCCGATAAAAACAAGTCGATTTAAACCGAGTCAAACCGATAGGTTGGATCGAAAAAAAGTCAAATTAACCGGTCACCACCGCGTTGAAGCGTCTCCGGGTCAACCCGGTATCGGTTTCAAAGGTCAACCCGGTGATCGGTTTCAACGGTCAACCCGTAATCGGTTTCAATTGGTTGCTTTTAATTTGGTAGATGTGCTTTTAATTGGGTGTACAATGTGAATACATTATTGTACTTTTAAGTAATGGGGTGTTTTAATAAGAGTATTAATTATATTACTCCCTCCGTCTCAAAATTATTGTCAGGAGACAAAAATCACAAAGTTAATAAAGTGGTACCATTAACAATTTTCAACCACTCATATAGAATATTCTCCCACTAAATTCCCTATTTATTACTCCCTCCGTCTCAAAATTATTGTCACTAGACAAGATTCACACAATTTAATAAAAAGTAGGTGCTACTTTAATTTTCAACCATTCAAAGAATATTCCTCCACTAAATTCTCTTTCTTTTTACTATAAAAGGAAAGTGACATATAATTTGAACATCCAAAAAAGGAAATGTGGACAATTATATTGAGACGGAGGGAGTACTAAAAATGGAAAGTGGACAATCTTTTTGAGACATCCCGAAAAGGAAATATGGACTATTAATTTGAGACGGAGGGAGTATTAGTTTCTCTCTCCATTGACCATGTTTTCAACATTCAACTTTCAACATTTTTCACTTTTTCCACTTTGACCATTTTTCCATTTTATATAGTATAGATTTAGAACTGGAGTCTTTAAGATCAATTTTCAAATAAAAAACTCGGCATTTCAAAGGAGATTACTCAGTTAGATTTATAGATTATATATAATTACCATTTTCAAGTTTATATTATGAATTAATAGATGATATCTTAGATAATGTAGATTCAACAAACAGTCTAATTATATTTTTCTTAATAAAATGTCTATTGCTTATAGTATACAGTATTTATATATGTCATTCTCAATCAATATTATAATTTTATAAAGTTTGATTCGCAAGATACAGTGAACTAATTAAATTATTTGGTTGTTAATTAAAAATAAAAAAATAGTTGATATGTGTAAATGTGAATGCTTTTTTCGTAGTAAGATAATGTCTCCACCAAAATAATGGTATCAAATAGAGTAATAGACCATTTAATTATTGTTGTTTTAAAAATAATAAAAGGGACCAATGAATTGATAGCTCGAAAAGTATACTTTTTAAAAGATAAAATAGTTGTCATTAATTAATAACTCAAGATGGGCCTTAATGGTACTATTTATATTATTTTACTTAATAACATTCGATAAATAAATAGGAAAATCAAATATATTACTAATGGTGGTGAGGCATGCCGGGACGGAGCCAGGGGGTCCCGTGGTGCAGCATGCCTGACACTTTGTCATCTTAAATGACCGTGTTCTATCGAAATGTGTTTTATCTTATTTAATTAACAGCTTAAACTCGATTATATTATTGTTAAAAAAAGTTTGTCACCCGATCATATTTATTTTTGGCTCCGTCCTTGAAGACATGAGGGAAACATGAAATTATGGCTGGCACCCCTAACCTAACGAACATGGCTTCAAGGAACAAATGAATAACGATTTTAAAGGTAATAAATGTAAGAGTCACTTTATTTTGCTTACTCACAAATTCATGCTTACCAAATGACAAATCTTCATCATTCATCTAGTTTGATCTAATGGTGAGGATTAACTTAAGATTTAAAAGGTAAACATAAGTCCATGTTTTTTTTTCTTGTCTTTTTATCTTCCTTTTTTTATTCATATTTTTTTTTTGTCTTTTTTTTTAATTAAAGTTTTTTTTATTAATTTTCTAATTAGCGCATTTTTTAAATTCCGATTCCTTTTAGATTTTTCATACATTCTTTTCATATGTCCCATTTTCCTCCCTACGCCATTTTCCCGTTTTCGATCCAGTTTTCTTTCGCATTTTTTATCGTTCATCCATTTTCAAACGTGTCACGCTTTTTAGTCTTTTCATACGTATTCGTCCATTTTACGTTTTGTCCGTTTTCTTACGTTTTCATACGTTTCTGACTATCACAAGTGATATTCAGAATATCAAAAAATATTCAGAATATCACTTTGTGATATTCAGAATATCACTTGTGATTTCTGGATATCACTTTGTGGTATTCTGAATATCACTTGTGATTTTCATGTTACAAAATATCGTTTGAAAATCACTTGTAATATCGAATATCACTTGGTGATCATCTGGATATCACCGAATATCACTTGTGATATTGAGAATATTATTTGTGATACTCAGAATATCACTTGTGATATCACAGAATGTCACTTGTGATATTCAGAAACATATGAAAACGGCCAAAAACATTTAAAAACCGAAGAAAACGGATGAATATGTATGAACTCTAAAGTCTAAACCAAAATTTGGCCATTTTCTCTTTATACGTGGTAAATATAAACTTACATATTTTTATAAGTTTCAAAATAAGCAAATTAAGCTTGTGAAACATAAACCGAAATCACAAAAGCTCATAAGCAAATAAAATAAGATTAAACAATTACCCCCAAACTATGTAGTTGCTATTCAAATTATATATTTGTGTATTCGATATCATTGTGATTTTCTGGATATCACTTTGTGATATTCTGAATATCACTTTGTGATATTATGAATATCACTTGTGATTTTCTGGATATCACTTTGTGATATTCTGAATATCAATTGTGATTTTGATGTTACAAACATTAGTTGAAAATCACTTGTGATATTTAGAATATCACAAGTTATATTCGAATATCACGTAATATCACTTGTGATCATCTGAATATCACATAATATAACAGAATATCACTTGTGATATTCATAAACGTATGTAAACATTTAAAACGGGAAACCAACAAAACGTAAGAAAATGGATCGAATATGTATGAAAATGGATGAAAACGATGAAAGCCAAAACGAGTTTGAAAAACAGCGGACGAAACGTACAAAACGAAAAAATGGACGAAAACGTATGAATAATGAACAAAAAACGTAAGAAAACGACGAAAACGTTAGAAAAAATGACGAATATGTATGAAAACTGGACGAACGTCGAAAGGGTAAAAACAAGTATCAAACGGGCGAAGCGGTAACGTATTTAAAACGGACGAAACGATGAAAACAGGACGAAAACATATGAAACGAAAAAAAACGAATTAAAAAAGCGTGAAAACGTTAATTTAAAAAAAAGAATTTAAAGAAAAACGTGAATTAAAAGAAAATACAAAAATGATATAAAAAGACAAAGACAAGAAACATCGACTTGGTTTATCTATTAAATCTTAGATTAATACCCACCATTAGATTAATCTAAACAGATGGTGATTTGTCACTTTGAAATAAAGCGATAATTGGCAAAATAAAACAATATGAAAGAAAATTGTTAACTTATATTTTAGTAAAACATGTTGATTGAATAATACAAAACAAAATATAGAAGGGGTGTCCACATACAAAAAGGATGTCTTTGCGAAAAAATCTTGTACCACCATATGTTCGACCATGCGTACCTATGTTGTCGTTTATGAGAGTTTATATATCGACATTCATTGCACCAACATTGGAAAGTATGTAATGTAAAACTTTGTTTATAGTGGGATCATGTGATATACATAGAGAGAAAAAGAGATTAAAATAACAAGTGCTTTCACATCTTTGACATGTGATTTACATGTATGTTATTTTTATTTATATTTTTGTTTTCTTTAAATATACATATGTTGCAGATTTTTTTTATTTTTTTTTTTTGACAAGAACATATGTTGCAGATGCTATTACAAACTTATAATCTATAACTTATAACTTATGCATATTGGATATACCTCATTGCTTTAATGCTCTAGTTTTATTAGTAAATACAATTAATGTCTAAATACATGCCTAATGCATAAATTACTTGTACACTTTTATTATACAATTTCTCTCTTCAATTTTTACGAATCATTTTTTCAAATCCACCAATCAAATCATTAAGCATATAAGTCGGCTTGCTAATTAGGCATAAGAACCATTTTTTTTAATAATGTGTTTCAATTTCACAAGTATTCACCCTTGAATGAACCACGGATGATTCGTTGATAAATGACTCATAAAAATTATCCCTAAAGTCTAGTGAACCAAGTCTTAAGGAAGGAATATTTGGATTTAAATATGCAAATGAATAAAATAATTAATGTATTATTATATTTCATTTTGTATACTCATACTTCAAATTTAATTGACATGTAACAATGTGTATGATTCGGAAAACACTTCTGTTGGACTCTCAAAAGAAAGCAAACCGAAAACAAAACCAAAACTAGATGATATAAAGTTATAAAGTATAAACATTAAGGCTAGTTTCTTGAAGGGTGACATGACTGCGATGCCATCGCCAAGCTTTCTATAAATGACGCGGGACACCCGGATGCCCCAGATCTGACGACCAATCTTTTTTTTTCTTTTTTTTTTAAAAAATCATTTTAACATAAACTAGAATTTCATTAATAATTAAAATGTTACAATGCTAAATAAAAACAATACGAAATACATAAATCATAAATCTAATCTGATGTTCTCCCGCATCTGAGAGTCATACGATGGTGGAGGGAGAACCGCAAATCCCTCGGCGAGCCAAATCTTCCTCTTCTAGAGGGAGTTTTGGTAGCTCAAGTTGGTAGTCGAAGTTGATGCACCAACACCATCGTTTTTGTTCTCCGATAGCTCAATTGATTTTTTTGGTGCGACGTTGTTCGTTATCTTCGAACTGGCGCCACAACTTGTCAAACCTCGCGATCTTTGGGGCTTGATCTTTCAAAATTTGTCGATCACGGCTTTTCGCTCGTATGTAATGTTGGGTTCGTAATACCCAAACCCCTTAAAACTAGGATTTGAATAGAAAATATCCTAAGTGTTTAATCCGTTAAACACAATCAGTCACTGAGCGCATAGTCTCTCAGTGAGCTATCTTCAGGACACTTAGTATGAGGCGAAGTAAGAGCCTCTCCACTCTGCAAGGCGGAACTTAAAGGGTGAAGACTAAGTCAAGAAGAAGATAGTGGATTCAAAGGAGTGATGACAATAACTCACCGAATCCCTTCACTCTCTCCAACTGTTAAACACGAAGACAAACGAAAGAAGGCTGAAGACTTTAAAGACGAAGAATGAGTCGGATTAGGCGGGAAAGTTTTACCCAGATTAAACTAAGTCCCTCAAGTGTTTATCCAGTCTATGCACAGTCTCAATCTATCAAGATCATATCTTCCCATTTATAGTAAGCGGCGATTCTCTATCAAGGAAAGAAACTTCGCCGCCTACTATAGAAAGGTGAAAGTAACGAATATATCAATATTCGTGTTTTGCATGATCCATGTTTTGTCTTCTAGGATAAAGTTAATAATCATACTTGTATAAATAGCATAAGAGTGAGTGAAAAGTTTAAGCTTGTGAATTGTAAAAACACACACACACACAAGCCAACTTTTCACTCCTCCAAATAAAACTTTATCCTTGAGCTAGCTCAGTGGGTTCTAAGAGTTGTGCTCAGACTTAGCTTGAGCTTAGAGAGGAGTCACCCAAACTTTGTCATTTCAATCCCAAGTACTATTCAAGTAGTACTTGGGTAACGTTTTCTTTTGATTTATTTCTAATAAGAATATGATGTTGAAAATTACTTTGTGTGTTTTACTTATGTTAACTTCAGTCATTATTCACTGTTAAAGTGCTTTAAGTACTTAATTGTCCTTTTTAAC
Organism: Chrysanthemum makinoi; assembly: GCA_910596185.1. Taxonomy (NCBI): domain Eukaryota; kingdom Viridiplantae; phylum Streptophyta; class Magnoliopsida; order Asterales; family Asteraceae; genus Chrysanthemum; species Chrysanthemum makinoi. The sequence continues at coordinate 148,772,718 of OU343218.1, forward strand.
GATAGTGAATAGGGAATAACAAGTGGTATCAAAGCAGGCTGATTATAAAACCTTTTAAGCCGCTCTAAAACGCTTTTAAATCAGGATTCCTATGGCTGAAATTGATGTACCCCAACTAGTCGATAAAAAGGGTGGAGCTTATTCATTTGTTGCCCCTAGACTTGAAGTTGGCAAATTCAACAAATGGAAAAAGCGTATGCTTTGCTATTTGATTGGGATGGAACCTTATTATATCAAGTGTATTAATGAGGGCCCGTTTGTCCCAAAGACTGCTGAAGGTTTGCCCAAACCTCAAGCTCAAGTGAACTCGGGATGAAAGGAGAGTGGTCAACCAGGACCAAAGACTCAAAAGTATCATCATATCATGTCTTCCGGATGATATAATGGAGTCGATTATAAGCTGTAACACGGCTAAACAAACTGGGATGACTGGTCCATAGCCATGAAGGTCCATCGATACCAAGGAAAACAGGATAATGGACTGAAACTTGAGTATAATACCTTCAGGCTAAGGACTCAAACTCTCTCTCAAACTTACACCGTTACAAAACTCTTTTAAATGAACTGGCTAATGATGGTGTTAAGTTATCCAAACATGAGATAAATGTTGGTTTTGTTAATTGTCTCCATGAGAAATGGTTAAACTTCTCTCAGGGACTTAGAAATGCAAATCACATCCAAACTCTTGAGCTTCACGAAATTTATGGAAATTTGTCTATGAGGAAAACCTCATCAACAGACGATACCCCGACTTAAAGAAGTCTCAGGAAGTCAAGAAGTCCCTGACCATCACCTCACCTATATCAACTGCCTTCTTTTCTAACAATGTGGTTCAAGATTTTCAAGAAAATTTCGATGATGAGCACCAGTGAGAGATCAAGTGAGGAGTACCTAAATGACCTGAGCGTTGAATTTCAGGAAAGGGCACTCCTTGCAAACTCTCGAAGGTTTATTAAAAGAAACAAAGGTTTTTCAACTGCTAAAGCTAACGAGGACACTGAATGCTTTAAGTGTCACAAAAGGGTCATTTTGCAAAGGACTGTTTTCAAAACAATTTCTGAACCTTCTTCAGACCATCGTGGTCAAATCAGTCCTCGAGCTTTAGCAAATTTCAACCTAAAATCTATCGGTCTCATCAAAACTTTCGAGAATAAATCACGAGAACAAAACAATAGATCTTGAAGCCAAGTATAGGAAGATCAAAGCTAAGCTTGCATTACTTGAGGCCAGTCCCTCAGAACCAAAAAGTGTTCAATCTGTGCGGGGTAAAACAAAGGTCTTGTTAGAAACCTTCGACCTGGGATGAAGAGCCGCCTCATCGATGATGAAATGGTGCATGTCGGTAAGCGATGGCCCTCTCGAAGAAGACAAGCTAGCTGTTGGAAAGAATCATGCCAGAAATAGAGAATGGGTCAACATCACAATGAAGAAGGTAAATATTCTACTTTCTATGGATGATGATTCGATTGGCATCCTATATGAACTATATCAATGTAGATCTTAAGTTTGTAGAGGAGCAAAGACTAAATCTTTTTCTAAGTACAACAAGTTAAGTTTTGAATTGAATAAGTGTAGGGATGAGTTACTTGTGTTAAAACAAAACAAGCTTGAGGCTATCACCTTACTGATTCAAAACACTGAATTAGTTAAAAGAAATCAAGATCTTCAAGATGAACTTAAGAAAGAAAAGGAAATCATTGATAGTTGGACCACCAAGAATCCAAGAGTCTTTGATGATGTGGGTGCCCCGGTAGCAAAAGAGAGTCATAGGTGAACATCATCTTACTGACTCTCTCAACAAAGACCGGAGTCCTAAACCATTTGTGTCTGGTGGCATGATTACCAATATGTTGTCTATTCCCAAGACCAGTGATTGGATTGAAAGACTTAATCCTGATAGTAAGCTTCCTAACTTTGACTCAGGAAAAATTCTAGAGCTCGAAAGTCAAGCTCTAAAGAGCATGCTTGGACTCCCAGATGTGCCCGAGCACTGAAGCACATCTCTGAGTCTAAAGATGAATCTCAAGCACCACTTACACCTTTGGAACCTCTTGAGGTCTGATCCTAGCTCGAGCTTACTCCATTACATTACAATCCACACTCTTCTAAAGAAAGGTCTGGACTTGGTAGAACCATTTTGAAAAGACCATCAAAACCAACTCAACATGAATCCAACCCCACTGAAAACTCCACATCCTCAGTCCCCACTGAAGCTTATCGATTCAAGCAACCTGAACTTGTGAAAAGCTAACTGACAAAATTGAATCTATTGAAAAGGTCTCTGAACCAATCAAGGAGACAAAGTCAGCTTCCTCTAGTTCCTCAAAGTCAAAAGCCACCACCAAAATAAGCGAAGTGTGATATGTGCCACTATACTAGTCATACCACCGACAATTGTTATAGAATCCTCTTTGCATGATCGTAAAAGGATGATCACAGATCGCGACCACTTGCAATATGTGAGCTCTCTCAGTCAAGAAAACTACATCAAAGTTGGTCATCAGTATGCTTCTTCATCCAAAGCTCAAAAGTTGAGAGCAAAGCCTTTTCCTCCTTGCCCACTGTGGCTTTAATGATCATCGTCCCGATGATTGTCTTATGAACACATGCTGTGATATTTGCGGTAACACAGCTCATAAGACATCTCAACATGACAATGTCATCCATGCAAGAAGAAGTTCAAAACAACCAAAATCCAGAGAGTCATCCTCTGTCTCTAGATGTAAAACCTGTGGTAGCTCATTGCACTCCACCATTGACCATGAATCGATTGCTCAATTCAAAGAGACCATGAGACCCAAGCCCACTAGTAAGTGGGTTACTGAAGAAAACTAATTGGGTTTACTACTTGTGCTGAGGCATGCCAAGGAACCTATCTGGCATCTAGACAGTGGATGTTCAAGAAGCATGACTGGTGTAAAGGAATATATGCACAAGTATGTAAAGGAACCAGGACCAAAGGTAGTGTTTGGTGATAACTCATCATGTCCCACTGAAGGTTATGGTTCAGTAAACTGTAATGGAATTGTTTTCTCTAGGATTGCTTATGTCAATGGTCTCAAATACAATCTCATCAGTGTCAGTCGGCTATGTGATGCTAAGTACATTGTACAATTCAATGACAAACAAGGTACCATTTTCAATGCCAACAAGGAAGTTGTGTTGATTGCTCCCAGGAGAGACGATGTTTATGTCTTAGACATGTCAACTCTCTCTAAAGATGGAACTTGTCTCTTTGCCAAAGCCACTGAAACTATCAACTGGCTGTGGCACAAGAGACTCTCACACTTAAACTTCAAAACATCAACAACTTGGCAAAACAAAACAAGGTCCTTGGCTTACCATCACTGGTTTTGCAAAAGATTAACCATGCTCACTGTGAAAAGGCAAACATAAAAGAGCATCTTTCAAAACCAAGCAAAACTTCTCTATCAAAAGTTGCCTTCACCTCTTGCATATGGATCTCTTTGGACCAGTCAGTCCTAGATCAATCCACATGAGAAGTATACAATTGTCATTGTTGATGAGTTTTCAAGATACACTTGGGTATACTTTCTTTCCAAAAGAGTCAGGTGATACTATAATGTCATTTATCGGAACATTGAAAACCGAATGACATTACAGGAAACAAATCGAATCTGACAATGGTACTGAATTTAGAAATGCTGAGCTCGAGTTTCGTGATGAGAAGGGAATCTCGAAAATTTTTCATCTCCTTATACCCCTGAACAAAATGGGGTAGTGAAAGGAAAACAGAACTCTCATTGAGGCGCAAGAACCATGTTAAATGGCTCGATCTTTCAAAGCATTTCGGACTGAAGCAGTTAAAACGGCTGTTACACTCAAAAACAGGTCAATCATTGTCAAAAGACATAATAAAACCCCATATGAGATATTCAAAGGTAGACTTCGACATCATTACTTCCATGTATTTGGATGTCCTGTGTTTATTCATAACCACAAGGATCATCTAGGCAAGTTCGATGCTAAAGCTGATGATGGATACTTTCTAGGTTACTCACTGATCTCCAAAGCCTTCGGGGTATTTAACACAAGGAGACAACAAGTTGAGGAAACCTATCATGTCACCTTTGATGAAAGTATAGAAAGCATCGGATTCACCAACACTTCAGTGGAAGAAATAGGAATTGATAACTCATCAAGATATCCTCCTGATGAGTACAACACTGAAACCAATTCCTCATACCAAGTTGATGCTGACATCTCATATTATGTCTTGCCTCACAACCTGTCACAACCAACTATCAGTGAATTCATTGATAATCGGTCGGTCCCTACTAGGTTAGGTAACACCGATCCATATGATCGGGATCCTATAACTCAAGAAACTCTACCTGAACAAGTCACCTCGACAGATGATCTAAATGATCCTGTGGTTCTTGCACCTGAACTCACACGAACTCCAGGTGACATCTTTAAGCTCATATCCTAGACCACAAAGTAAGTGGACAAGATCTCAGGACATTGAGCTTGTAAACATCATTGGTGAACCCACTGAGGGAATGCTCACTAGAAGCATGGTCGCTAACTTAACTGCAACTTCACCAATGAATGTCTATCTGATTACCTATCGAAATAGAACCCAAAAGTGTCACTGAGGCTCTAAAATACCCAAGCCGGGTTCAGGCTATGCAAGAAGAACTGCAACAGTTTGATAAAAATAAGGTCATGACCTTGATCAAATGTCCTCGGATGTAGTCGCATAGGAATGAAGTGAGTTTTCAGAAACAAAACTGATGAAAACGGCACTGTCATTAAAAACAAAGCCGGACTTGTAGCCAAAGGTTACAGTCAACAAGAAGGCATTGACTATGATGAAACATTTGCTCTTGTTGCAAGAATGGAAGCCACCGGATCTTTCTTGCATATGCAACATACATGAACTTTCTACCAAATGGATGTTAAAAGTGCATTCTTAAATGGTGATCTCAAGGAAGATGTATATGTTCAGCAACCTCCGGGCTTTGAGAGTAGTGAATTCCCGACTATGTCGCAAGCTTGACAAAGACCTCTATGGACTTAAACAAGCTCCCAGGGCATGGTATGAAACTCTCTCAGCCTTCCGGATACAAAACAAGTTTGTCAGAGGAAAGATAGACAACACACTGTTTGTCTATAGAACTCAACAGGATGTGATTCTAGTCCAAGTGTATGTTGATGACATCATCTTTGGCTCAACAAACTACAAACTTTGCAAGCAGTTTGAAAAACGATGACTAAAAAGTTTGAAATGAGCATGATGGGGAACTCACATACTTTCTTGACTACAAATCGAAAACCGACAAAGGAATATCCATCAGTCAAGAAAATACACCGGGAATCTCTTGAAAAAATATGAGATATCGGTGCCTCGGTGAATACTCCAATGGTCCCACCTAACAACCTTGGACCTGATCTCACTGGCAAATCAGTCAATCAAACTCATTTCGAGGGATTGTAGGCTCACGATGTATCTAACGCTTCTAGACCGATATCCAATTCTCGATCTGTCTAATAGCAATATATCAGTCCAATCCTAAAGAATCCCATCTCACTGCAGCCAAAAGAATACTCAGGTACCTGAAGGGAACCCCAAGCCTCAGACTCTATTATCCAAAATGCTCGGGGTTTGATCTCAAGGGTTACTCGATTCTGATTATCTTTGGCTGCAACATGGATCGAAAAAGTACCTCAGGGTCCTGTCAATTTCTTGGAGGAAAACTAGTTTGTTGGAGTGCTAAAAGCAACAATCATGGCTATGTCCTCAGCTGAAGTGAATATGTAGGCAGCAGGATGCTGTGCCAATGTATTATGGATGAAAAGTCAACTCAGTGACTATGACATCTACTACAAAATGGTACCCATCTTACGTGATAATACCAGTGTTGTTGCAATCTCCAACAACCCTGTCCTCCACCAAAGAACCAAACACATTGATATCGGATATCACTTCATCAGGGATCACATAATGAAGGGAGACATTGAACTTCATTTCATCCCTACTGAATATCAACTGGCTGATATCTTCACAAAACCTTTGGATGAACCTACCTTCAGGAGACTGAAAGCTGAATTGGGAATGCTTGACATTGAAAGTCGGTATCTGAGAACCAATCTCGTAAGTTCACTAAAATGGTTCATTCTCCTGAACATCCAAAACAAACCTCTCACTGAATGAGTAAGACTCACTCAGGGTCCCTGACAGAAAGCATTGAATGAGTAACTAAATGCTCCATGTATTAGTTACTTAAATGTCCTAGGTTGGTGATCCCACCAATTTAATATAGGAATACATGTCTTACTGTCAGGAGTATCATCATTTACCTCACCCCACTTGGCATTAAATGCCTTCTCTCACATAAAATATCCTATGGATATTTTATTACTACTAAAGTGCACTTTTCTGTGCATTGCAAGCGTTCTCCTTGAAAGACGGGATTTTCTTTGCGTGAAGTGGTGGGGGGCATTAAATGTGGAATATCAAACGATTTCAAAAATGGTCTTTACATATCCACATTTATACAAAAACCACCCCTCTCACTTCTCTATAAATACCCTCTTCAAAAACCACAAAACACACACAAATTATTTTCTGCAACTAAACTCTGTCAAAATCCTTTCTCAAATCCAGAAAAATTTGTGTGTTCTCAAAATCCTTAAAAACTCTTTTGGAAAACCCTCCTTGTAAACATTTACAAAAGTTCTAGTCAAAACATTTTTTTTAAACCCTAAAATCTTCTTTAATAGAAATGGCTAGAACACAATCTCTCCAGTTTGCTTCTCAGTGGGTAGGGGATCTTACTAACGTTGAATTTAAAACAAATAATGTCATAGGAAATTTTGAATACCACGAAAATGTCCCAACCTATAAAGACATTATAAATTTTTTATTCAACTGCCCACTCAAAACGGCCTTTGTAAAATGTCCCTCAGTATTGTACCCAAACTACCTCAGGGAGTTTTGGGCTACAGCCTAAAGCCTCGACCCGACACCTTCTACTGATGAGAATAACCTTAGACCAATCAGGGAATATCTCATCAGATTCAGTCTTAATGGGGGGCAACAATACACCCTGGATTACAAAACATTTTGCACTTCAACAGGGTTAGATTATAACAAAGGTACTTATGTCGCCCATCCTGAACCCTCCACAGTGAAGGATGGGTTAAAACAAATTGTTTTAGATCCAACTCTTTTGGACAAGACCCCAGTCACTAAAAGCTCATTTCCCGTGGCTTGGAGGATCCTCTTCACTTTTGTGATTCAGGTCCTCGGCGGGAACCACTCATCAACTGAACAAGTTAACTCTATTCAGTTGAATGATGGCATACTTGCTTGATGAATGGGGTCACTGTCGACATAGGGAGATCATTGTGATCTCAACAAAGCTACAGAGCAAAACTAGGACAACGCCAGATCCTAGGTTTGTCTCTTGTGCTTTGCAATCGTTACTGGGTTCAAATTATACTCGGGATGAAAAATTTGGAAATTTACCTGGCATCCTGAGCCCTTCAAACTTTCAAAAGGACCCATCCCTTGTCACTCCCATTGAATTGACGGCCCACATGATTGCTGTAAACAATCAAAGTGGATCAGTTTCTCCAAACCCTGCTCCTAAAAGAAAAGGGGAAGTCTCGGTGGGACTAAGACTAAACCAAAGTCTCAGGGCCGTAAGGCTTGAGGAGCACGCCTAAGAGGCACATTAAGCCCAAGACTAAACGAGACACCCACGACGAGCAACAACCACCCCTGTGACAACGAAGGACACCGATACATCACGTCGGTGCCCTTGGTCCCACCTACTACTCCCCAAGATCCAGAGGGAAACAAACAACCCGCTGGTAGGGAGCGCCTTCCACCACGCCTGATGATGACATTAACAAATCCAAGTCTTTGTGCGAGGGCACATCGATCCCAAAGACTCAGGGGGAAACAAACAACCCAGTGATAGGGATACAACAATCACTGACTCCGCCAAAGGCACTGGGAAACACCCACCAGTGTCTCGCTGGGTCAGGGGGACAAAGACTCGGAGGGAAAGAAACAACCGCCGATATGGAACCCAAAGCCAATCGACTCCGGAGAAGGCACTGGGAAACTCCCACCAGTGTTTGAGGGTCAACGGGGGACAAAGACTCAGAGGGATATATACCACCCGCTGATATGGAACCCATCACCAACCCCTTGCTCACTATTGCGATGTCCTGGTATTCTATTCTCGAGGATGATGATCTTGCTTTGGCGAAGATGAAATTTTATCAGCTGGAGAAGAAATGGACGCTAAGGTTCAATCTGAACAAGAGCCTCAGCCTGATCCAAAGGAGCATATTGAATCCCCATTCCAACATGATGATCATGCTTCTGAATCCTCCTCAAGCTCAGATGAATTCAAAGAGTTTGACAATGTTCTTCCCCTCACTGAAAGGCAGTTGGCTCAGTGGATCACTAGGGCTTCAAGGAAACTATACTCAGGGGTTACAAAAACATTGTGGGAACAACATACTGAGGTTGCTGCAAGTTATGCTGATTTAAAGGCAGAGGTACAGGGCTTCGATGAAAATGTTCATGAGCACATAGACTTGATGTATGACCAAATTCACCGATTGGATGAAAATATGGCTAACTTCTTAAGGCACCTTCAGGATGCTGGCATAAAGATCGATGAAATCAAGGAGTTTGTCAGAGAAGACCCAGCTCTTAACTCTCAAGTGCTAAAGGCTACTGAGGCATACTTGCAACAATCCTCACGCCTTCTGAACTCATAAATCCATCTGCTCAAGTCTGCAAATGTTCGGTCTTCCATCATCAGTCCTCTCTTCAAGCTACATTGGACTCTCTGAATACACAGGTGGCGACCATGGCTCATGCATCCTCTACCCTGGCCTGGAATCTTGGTCCCCGGATGACTGCCTTGGAGCTTTCTAAGGCTAACTTGGATGCAAAGGTCACCGGCATTCAGCACACTTTCAGAGATTAAGGCTATGATGACCGAAATCTATCAGGCCTTCAAGGGTCAAGCTACTCAGTCCCCCTCAGCACCAACGTCAACTCTTGCCCTCACTGACGCTCCAGCAGTTGAGGGGGAGAATACTCTTGAAGAAACTCCTCTTCACACTGAGGGGAGCAAACACCACTGTCTCGGTTCTCTACATCATCTGCACCAGATATCGCAATACCAATCTCATCAGTCCCACCACCAACATCAACTACAACAACAACACTGACAGTAGTCACACCACCTATCATGACAACTACACCTCCCTTGGTCGCATCATCTTCCTCAGGCCAGGACAAAGGCAAAGGCATAATGACAAGCTGAGCGAGAAGATTCCCTATAAAATCGGTGACACTTGAATACCTGCTCACACCAACTAATGTAAACATCTTGCTAAAGAATAAAGAAGATTGAAACTAGCTGAGGAAGAGAAAAGGAACAAGGAAGCACTGGCTAAGGTTGTCGCCGAAGAAGCTGAGAACATGGGACTAGATGCAGCAAGCTTCAAAAGTGGTCAGGCGGGAAAAAAGTTCAAGGTGCTTTCAGTTGCTCAAATGACTGCAATGAGAAAGCGGTATGAAGCAAAGAAAAGGAAAGCCGAAGAGCTCAGGCTAGAAAGGATTGATCATTACAACTGGACAATGACAAGCCGAAGGAAGCCTGAAAAAATCATTGATGTTAAAATCATCCCCAATACCAAACCACTGGCAATGAATGTCTACATGGGGGATGATAAGAGACATTTCGAGATTCATGATCCCCTAAAATTCACCGACTTTGGGATCAGCGAACTCGATGAACTTGGTCCAATTATTGAAAGAAGCAAAACAAGGTGGTCAAGGATCGATAAAAATGCTCAGAAAAGATATGAAAGGCTGAGGGATGCACCAGCCCAACGGGAATTCAGCCTTGACCGCACCTCAAGGATCTCAACCACAAGCTTCCACTAGAAAAAGGAAAAGAGTTGAGTTCCAACCTGAAATCAAAGTGCCTGGCCTAGAATGCAACAGAGAGCTGCCTGAGGGTGTCAAATTTGTGAACTGTTTGGTGATTGAAGAGTGAAGAGGGCTATTCCACATTGATGTCTATGGTAACCCAACATTTCAAAGATGGAGTGATATTGATCAGGTGTAGTGCAATGATCGACTATATACCGGTGGCCTCTCAGATCCAATCCCCAACAAACATCAGGTTCTGTCAAGACCTGAATGCAAAGATAAGAGACCATCCTGACAGGGAAACACTCATCACCAAGAAAGTGAAGCTCGAAGCACTGGGTATCCATCTGGACTGACATCATTTTATCCTTTTGTACTAGTGATAGGAAATATGTAATCTGATCAATAAAAGATGTATGTTCTTGTCAAATTACTCAAATGTTCCTTACTATATTCATTAGTACATTCAGTGTAATAAGAAGCCTTTTTGCTCACTTACACTGATCAAACACTTAGGCTATTTGTATATCCAAATAGGGGAGACTGTTGGGTTCAGTAAATACCCAAACCCCTTAAACTAGGATTTGAATATAAAATATCCTAAGTGTTTAATCCGTTAAACACAATCAGTCACTTTGCGCATAGTCTCTCAGTGAGCTATCTTCGAGACACTTAGTATGAGGCGAAGAAGGAGCCTCTCCACTCTGCAAAGCGGAACTTAAAGGGTGAAGACTAAGTCAAGAAGAAGATAGTGGATTCAGTGAGTGATGACAATAACTCACTGAATCCCTTCGACTCCTCTCCAACTGTTAAACACTGAAGACAAACGAAAGAAGAGACTGAAGACTTTAAAGACTGAAGAATGAGCTGGATTAGGCGGGAAAGTTTTACCCAGATTAAACTAAGTCCCTCAAGTGTTTATCCAGTCTATACACAGTCTCAATCTATCAAGATCATATCTTCCCATTTATAGTAAGCGGCGATTCTCTATCAAGGAAAGAAGCAGCGCCTACTATAGAAAGGTGAACGATAGCGAATATATCAATATTCGTGTTTCTTTGTGATCCATGTTTTTTGTCTTCTAGGATAAAGTTAATAATCATACTTGTATAAATAGCATAAGAGTGAGTGAAAAGTTTAAGCTTGTGAATTGTAAAAACACACACACACACAAGCCAACTTTTCACTCCTCCAAATACAACTTTATCCTTGAGCTAGCTCGGTGGGTTCTAAGAGTTGTGCTCAGACTTAGCCTGAGCTTAGAGAGGAGTCACCCAAACTTTGTCATTTCAATCCCAAGTACTATTCAGCAAGTACTTGGGTAACGTATTCTTTTGATTTATTTCTAATAAGAATATGATGTTGAAAATTACTTTGTGTGTTTTACTTATGTTAACTTCAGTCATTATTCACTGTTAAAGTGCTTTAAGTACTTAATTGTCCTTTTTAACGATAGTGAATAGGGAATAACACGTAATGTCGTTGCAACTCTTGTAGTTTTGTCTCATCTGTTCTTTCTCCGCCTTCGCCTGGTCAAACAATTCGATGAAGCTTATAATAGCGTTTTTTCGAGCCTCATCGTCATTGTTGCATTGATTTTGAACGTACACTTGCATATCTTCAACGGAATGGGGGAGACGGCAAGCCATATTAAATCTTGTGTTGAGAAGTATTTTGAGTTTGAATTGTGTTTGAAATTGTGTGTTAAGAAGTGTGTTTGAGGTGAAGTAGGTATTTATAGAGTGGTAAAATGGGTTTGAATTTTTTTTTTTTTTTTTAGTTTCATGACCAAACGGTCATTTTTTAAATTTTGTTTAGATTTTATCCAAACGGTCCAAAGAAAGGGGATAGAAGCAATACAAACACATCGGTCATAAATCCACTCGATATGCCCATTTTTTCGATCTCGACCGATCTGACAACCGGCACCCCCATTCGTGTTGCCCGATGTACACATCGGTTGCCGAAGGATTTTTTTGGTGCCAACCGATGTCGACCCTCTCGATTGCGTCCAACCTAATATGGGCATTATATACTATTGCTTCAATAGTTCAATGTCATTGAAACTACTTTTTTCCGAAATCAAAACCATTGTGATTGCAACTAGCAAATATGGTATCATTTCGGTTGGATCTAAAAATTTGTCCGATGCCACTAATGGGGCTTAAAGGAACGCTCGTACTTTTTTACTCAACTATGTCCACCACCATCTTTCTTGTCCCATTTTGTCACTTTCGCGATTTAGAAAATCCATGCCAAAATTTTCATGGAAAACACAACAAAAAAGTTAAAATCAAAAAAGAAAACAAAAATTTAATCATCTCAATAATCATTGACAACATCTTAAGTAGAACATTAGATATGATCTTAGCAAGTTTAGCAAATAAAATTCTCAAAGCCATATCGACATGAGGTGTTGATTAAATGGTTTATCTAACTTCCTACTTCATTCGTCTTAAAATAATTTACCATGAAGCACAATTTAATAAAAATATTATTAACACAACTTTTTTTTCTTTCTTTTAAAAATTCTTTTGCAAAATGTCATCAATACAATTTGCCACCAACAACCTTAACTAATTAATTAATGACTTCTTTAATGTTTGTAATAACAATTTTAACTTTTCAATTGATGCATAGATAATTGTACCTTTGAATACTTGTGAGTTGTGTATGATGAGTGCAAATAAAATAAAAAATATGCAAATCACCTGTGACAACCCGTACTTTCAGGTCATTTCTCGAAACGATTTATGCTTCACTATTTCAACATTTATCGTAAACTTGGTTTACGTGTTCCAAATTCGCGTAACCTTTATGGTTTAGCGGCGAATTCATGATCATAACATCACGTACATTTCATATGGACTAAGTTTAGTCTACATTTCGTTCGCATCATTTGCATCACGATAGTTCATTCATAACATTTCATTTCACATTTATCGCGTAATTTTTATATTAAATAAACGTTATCGCGTAAATTATTATTTTGAACATTTAATCCGTTACTTTCAAAAATGATCCCGACATATTTTTAAACTTACATTTAGTTTATAAAAACTATATTTTGAGTTTACCTAGTGTTTTAAATTTATTTTGTATATAAATCGTTAAGTTTATATTATTACGACGCTTTTCTTAAAAACTACACGAAAATTTTTATATCACTCAAATTTCACAAGGAATGTATTTTTACAATTTTTATGATCTCATTACATTCTACTTTGATCTATTAAAAATCTCTTTTTACCTAAAAGCTACCATTTACTTTACAAAGTTATTACTACACAACATTTCACTTACATTTTTCTTACAAATATACAAGTATATACATGATAAAAAAAAATAATATATTTGGGGAACAAATATCCCCCAAAACCGGCCCTTAGGGGAGGGTGGCATTAATTTGAGGTATGGTTTTCTTGATTTGTTAGATTCATACACATACAAAGTCTTACTCTTTCTTATCTCATTCATTTAACTTCAATAATTCCACAAGTGTTAAAAAACTTTCTCTCTTTGTGTTTCTCTCATCAAAACCGGCAACCATAGGAGATTGAAGAAGAATTCATCAAATTTTTCAAGTTCAAGTTTATCACAATCTAGTATACACTCTTGTTTAGGTTTTGAAATAAAAACCTAGGGTGTTTAGGTTTAATCCTTGTTACTTACACCTCATCATTTTCATTAGTAAGCATATTTCTTTCATTTTCATGTTTCCTTATCATTTCATATGTTTCTTTTCATTTTTGGAGCAAGTATGCATGATATGTGATTTATACCATTTTATTTCATGATTTTAGAGTTATCTATATACTATGGTCATCCTATAAATATTCCCTTGGTATTCTTTGGTCTTGATGGTGATTAGGAACCCATGACACCCTAAGAAGGTGTATGGTAGGATTAGGTTAGCTTTGGAGTTGATTTGAAGGGATTAGAATAGGTTTTGTCCGAGAAAAACTATTTTCAATACGTATATAAAAGGTTCTGTCCTTGTTTCATTTTTCTGGAAAAACCGACAGTAGGCACGACATTTTGGCCTTGATATTTAGAAAATATACTTTAAAACGAATCCGTGGCAGCTTGAACGGAATAAAGCGGAGTTATAACGAAAGTTATGGATTTTACAAGTTTGGCGAAAATTATAGTTTTCTGAAATTTCAGCATGCTGTTTTACATTGTTCGGGTCAAAAACGAGCCTTAAGCTTCACAAATTATTTCGACTTGTCAAAATATATTAGTATACTTTGATACGAAGCTAAGGGCGTATAAAACGTAGAAAACGGATTTGAAACGACAAAGATATGCACTTTTTCATAAACTTGCCGTAACTAATTTTCTGCACACAATTAGCCAAAACCACCATCTTTAACCCTTATTATCTTTATGTTCGAGACCTTTTGGACGAAAACTCCTGAACTGAAACTTTTAGATATCGATACAAACTTTCCAAAACAGTCGAGTTCGTGCTCTAACGATCGACGTACACTGTTTTACGACTAGTTTTCCAAAGCCATTTTGTTAATTTCATAAAAATTCCGACGACATTGTTTTGCGACGAAAAGTGAAAATTTCACCATAAATCATTATAAAACCATTGTAGGATGACATTTTGACGTAAAAACTTGTAAAGTCATTTTTGAAGGGTCAAGACGTCAAACGAGTATTTTTCGACGACAAGTAATATTTTTCAAAACTCGAAATGGTATAAATAACATATGAAATGCATGCATAACATTACATTGCAACTCATTACATATCATATCATTCATAATAGGTCATTTTAGATTCACGCTATATTTCAGTGTATCCACTTTTGTCATCGTAATCATTGCAACAAGTGAGTTTTCATAGCCCCACTTTTAATTGTTTTTATACTACTTTTGGGGGAGATACATGCTCAAACTGTTTTCATTTACTTTCACAAGTACTTTAACTTATATGAATTACCGTGAGTTCATAGCCCCACTTTTACTCTTTTAACTGTTTTACAAACTCTTGGGGGAGATACATGCTACATTTTTAATCGAACACAAATGCTTTGAACTGTATGCTATATCCGATGTTTTATTGTCACTAAGTATTTGCCATGTTCGAAGTCCCTACATCATGAACCATTAGTCACTTGCGGGTGGGCGCGAGTATAGTGAATAGGCCTATTGGAATTAACACTCCCGCTCTTATTGACCCAGTTAGGGAAATCGGCGCACTATATTTGAAGCATTAAGGTAAATTGGCAAGTTTACCTATTAGGGCGGCGATGAAACGATGATTACCAATTTTTATTGGTGCGATGTTTACGCTTTGGTGTCATGAACTTAGTGAAATAAATACGATGTTGTTTTTAACGATGAGTGTGAAACCATTTAACTCACACTACGATTATTGTGAATTCCTTTGACGATTTCTGCTTGAACATAAACTATGCATATTCTGGCAGTGGGTTGTGAACACACAGGTTGCAAGTTTTGTATGGGCGGGACTTGGAACTGAGTGGATTTACAATGCCTTTGCTACATAAACGATTTTGAAAGTCTTTACATTTCAAAGATTTACAATGCCGTTGCTGCATAAACGATTTTGAAAGGCTTTACATTTCAACACAAACTCTATGAACTCACTCAACCTTTGTGTTGACACTTTTAGCATGTTTTATCTCAGGTATCTAAGGCATTCACTTCATGGCATGCATTTGGACACATCATGGAGTCGTGGTGACGACGCGTCTCACTTGGGTTTTACATACTTTAAAACATCGTTTGAATTGTAACAAACTTATTTCCGCACAAGTTGATTTTCATTTGGGACCTATACTTTGTAACTCTGATTATTGTATTAAATCAAACGATGTATTTTCCAAACGACACTTTAGGTCGTTCAATATAATTGTGATTGTGATGCTATGACAGTAATCCTCGAGAATTCCATTCCATTTGCAAAAAGTAATTTGGGGTGTGACAGATTGGTATCAGAGCTACGGTTATAGAGAACTAGGTTGCATCATTGACCCTAGACTATAACTACATTATCATAGCATCTCATCATTTCATCATAAGTGCATGTTCACTCTACATGCGGTTTATACGTACATTTTCGAGTTATTTACTTTCATTTCATATCGACTGTCACATGGATGCCCTTAAATACCCATCCCATTATCCTTTCCTCATACTCTAATGTGGAGAATTCCTTGTTATTCCCTATCACAATCTTTACATCAATTGACTCATCACCGATAACGCCGAATGCCGAGATAAACCCTTAAGTAGGGCAAGGTCACTCTCACTCCTTTGTTTCATCACTAACATGTCGAGTTACACGTTACTAACACATTAAGTCACTAAACTATTATACACTTGAAGCACTTACAACACCTCATAACCCATCTTTTCGGAACCCGTCGATTATTTTGAAAAATAACCTCAAACTTACCATTTCTTATCACATCTCTTTGGAGTGTTTATTATTAACATCGGATTTTTGCTACGTCTCACATTTCCTCTTGTTTTGAAGAAGATATGGCACCGAAGAAAGCTACAGTTGAAATGACCCAAGCAGCTATTCAAAGTTAGTGAATGATAGCATAGCTGATGCTTTAAGAGTCGAAAGGGAACACGTGGCTGTGCCGCCGTCTGCTGAGGCCGCGGTTGCTGCTGAAGCCGCTAGGCTAGCTGCTGCTACTGGAAATGCCGGAGGATCCGGAGTTAAGAGATGTTCGTACAAGGATTTCAAAAGTGGTGAGCCCACGAAGTTTAGGGGGATTGAAGGAGCCACGGCCATGGTACGATGGTTTGAAAAGTTGGAATCCGTGTTTTGCTTTGTAATTGTCCGGATGATAGTAAGGTCAAATTTGCTACAAGTACATTACTCGATGGAGCGTTGTCGTGGTGGAATTCATATGCTCAACCGATTGGAATGGAGAATGCTTTCAAGCTTACTTGGGAGCAATTTAAGGGTTTGGTGACTAAGAAGTTTTGTCCTCGCACGGAAGTGAAAAAGTTGGAGACGGAGTTCTACGAACTAGTAACGATTGGGTACGATATTGACACATACATTCGGAGATTTCAGGAATTGGCAGCGTTATGCCCGTCGATGGTACCGGATAACGAGAAGTTGCTAGAGGCTTTTATCTGGGGGACTCCCGAAGTTATTCAATGAAATGTGACTTCGTTTGATCCACAAACAATCGAGGAAGCTATTAGGGTGACTCAAAAGCTCATGGCCCAGGTAGTGAAGAGAGGTAAGTACACCAACACCAACCAAAACAACAACAACCCCAACAACCGCACAAACTACAACAATAACCAAAACAACAACAACGACGATAACCAAATCAACAACAACAAAAGGAAATGGGAAAACGACCAAGGAGATGATAACAACAACAACCAAAACCGCAACACTAACCGTCATCAACAACAAAATAGAAGGCAAGAAGCGGGAATGGTTTATGTCGCTGCACCAATGAGAGGTAGAGGGTATCCTGGAACACACCCACTATGTAATCGATGTAATTTTCATCACTCGGGTCCTTGCCCTACCAAGTGCCACAAATGCAAAACAACGGGACATCTAGCCAGGGATTGTAAAGGTAAAGCCGTAGTCACATGCTTCGGATGTGGGGAACAAGGACACTATCGGAATCAATGTCCTCAAAACCAAGGTCAACCAGTTGAAGGTGCTCATGGGAATGTATATATGTTGGAAGGAGGAGGAGGAGCTCGTCAAGGTATCAACGACGCGGAAGACTGAAGAAGTTCGGAAACTAACAGTCTTATTTCTCCTTATGTACTATGTCGTACTAAGTTTATGTTTTCCATCATATCCGAATCTTTATAACCTAAGATGTATTTCTGTTTGATAAACCACTTGTTGTAAAATATTCTCATCTATCGTACTTTATTTTCTTTCCGATTTGTTATCATTTACGAGGATTTCAATTCTTTTTACTTTAACTATCATTTTAACGACACTTCTCCATGTCTTCTCTCCTCGATGTTCATCACAATTTTAACATCAGTTGACTCAACACCAAACAACATATGAGTCGATTAGTCCAAGCATTGCATAGTTACTCCTAAATTATACATAGCCTGATCACCTATGTCTAATTCAGGAAGAATCATGCAATGAAGGGAGTAGTAGGCTTATATGTGTAAGCAATTCCGTAATCGAGCCAAATTTTCAAAAGATTTTCTTCAAACCACTTGTTTCGAGTTTGATCCGCGTGACAGTTCTTGTTTGATGAGTTGCAAAGATCGAGCTAGAGACAAGTTGTTACCTAAACCGATTTAGCCTAATCGTATGACAGTTCTTGTTTGATGAGTTGTGGGATTAAGTAAAATCGGTTACCAAAAAGTCTTTTGAGGGTTTTGCTCGAGAATGGGAAGGCTTGCCTCATCAAACCCTAAACCCGTTAGACCTAACAACGATTGAATTCAGGGACTGAATTCCTTTTGGATGGGCGAATGTGACAACCCGTACTTTCAGGTCATTTCTCGAAACGATTTATGCTTCACTATTTCAACATTTATCGTAAACTTGGTTTACGTGTTCCAAATTCGCGTAACCTTTATGGTTTAGCGGCGAATTCATGATCATAACATCGCGTACATTTCATATGGACTAAGTTTAGTCTACATTTCGTTCGCATCATTTGCATCACGATAGTTCATTCATAACATTTCATTTCACATTTATCGCGTAATTTTTATATTAAATAAACGTTATCGCGTAAATTATTATTTTGAACATTTAATCCGTTACTTTCAAAATGATCGACATATTTTTAAACTTATATTTAGTTTATAAAAACTATATTTTGAGTTTACCTAGTGTTTTAAATTTATTTTGTATATAAATCGTTAAGTTTATATTATTACGACGCTTTTCTTAAAAACTACACGAAAATTTTTATATCACTCAAATTTCACAAGGAATGTATTTTTACAATTTTTATGATCTCATTACATTCTACTTTGATCTATTAAAAATCTCTTTTTACCTAAAAGCTATCATTTACTTTACAAAGTTATTACTACACAACATTTCACTTACATTTTTCTTACAAATATACAAGTATATACATGATAAAAAAAATATATATATATATATTGGGGAACAAATATCCCCCAAAACCGGCCCTTAGGGGAGGGTGGCATTAATTTGAGGTATGGTTTTCTTGATTTGTTAGATTCATACACATACAAAGTCTTACTCTTTCTTATCTCATTCATTTAACTTCAATAATTCCACAAGTGTTAAAAAAAAACTTTCTCTCTTTGTGTTTCTCTCATCAAAACTGGCAACCATAGGAGATTGAAGAAGAATTCATCAAATTTTTCAAGTTCAAGTTTATCACAATCTAGTATACACTCTTGTTTAGGTTTTGAAATAAAAACCTAGGGTGTTTAGGTTTAATCCTTGTTACTTACACCTCATCATTTTCATTAGTAAGCATATTTCTTTCATTTTCATGTTTCCTTATCATTTCATATGTTTCTTTTCATTTTTGGAGCAAATATGCATGATATGTGATTTATACCATTTTATTTCATGATTTTAGAGTTATCTATATACTATGGTCATCCTATAAATATTCCCTTGGTATTCTTTGGTCTTGATGGTGATTAGGAACCCATGACACCCTAAGAAGGTGTATGGTAGGATTAGGTTAGCTTTGGAGTTGATTTGAAGGGATTAGAATAGGTTTTGTCCGAGAAAAACTATTTTCAATACGTATATAAAAGGTTCTGTCCTTGTTTCATTTTTCTGGAAAAACCGACAGTAGGCACGACATTTTGGCCTTGATATTTAGAAAATATACTTTAAAACGAATCCGTGGCCGCTTGAACGGAATAAAACGGAGTTATAACGAGAAAGTTATGGATTTTACAAGTTTGACGACGAAAATTATAGTTTTCTGAAATTTCAGCATGCTGTTTTTACATTGTTCGGGTCAAAACCGAGCCTTAAGCTTCACAAATTATTTCGACTTGTCAAAAATATATTAGTATACTTTGATACGAAGCTAAGGACGTATAAAACGTAGAAAACGGTTTTGAAACGACAAAGATATGCACTTTTTCATAAACTTGCCGTAACTAATTTTCGGCACACAATTAGCCAAAACCACCATCTTTAACCCTTATTATCTTTATGTTCGAGACCTTTTGGACGAAAACTCTGAACTGAAACTTTTAGATATCGATACAAACTTTCCAAAACAGTCGAGTTGAGTTGCTCTAACGATCGGCATTTTTTACGACTAGTTTTCCAAAGCCATTTTTGTTAATTTCATAAAATTTCGACGACATTGTTTTGCGACGAAAAGTGAAAATTTCACCATAAATCATTATAAAACCATTGTAGGATGACATTTTGACGTAAAAACTTGTAAAGTCATTTTGAAGGGTCAAGACGTCAAACGAGTATTTTTCGACAAGTAATATTTTTCAAAACTCGTAAATGGTATAAATAACATACTAAATGCATGCATAACATTACATTGCAACTCATTACATATCATATCATTCATAATAGGTCATTTTCGAGATTCACGCTATATTTCTGTGTATCCACTTTTGTCATCGTAATCATTGCAACAGGTGAGTTTTCATAGCCCCACTTTTAATTGTTTTATACTACTTTTGGGGGAGATACATGCTCAAACTGTTTTCATTTACTTTCACAAGTACTTTAACTTATATGAATAACCGAGAGTTCATAGCCCCACTTTTACTCTTTTAACTGTTTTACAAACTCTTGGGGAGATACATGCTACATTTTAATCGAACACAAATGCTTTGAACTGTATGCTATATCCGATGTTTTATTGTCACTAAGTATTTGCCATGTTCAAAGTCCCTACATCATGAACCATTAGTCACTTGCGGTGAGCGCGAGTATAGTGAATAGGCCTATTGGAATTAACACTCCCGCTCTTATTGACCAGTTAGGAAATCGAGCGCACTATATTTGAATCATTAAGGTAAATTGGCAAGTTTACCTATTAGGGCGGCGATGAAACGATGATTACCAATTTTATTGGTGCGATGTTTACGCTTTGGTGTCATGAACTTAGTGAAATAAATACGATGTTGTTTTTAACGATGAGTGTGAAACCATTTAACTCACACTACGATTATTGTGAATTCCTTTGACGATTTCTGCTTGAACATAAACTATGCATATTCGGCGTGGGTTGTGAACACCAGGAGTTGCAAGTTTTGTATGGTCGGGACTTGGAACTGAGTGGATTTACAATGCCTTTGCTACATAAACGATTTTGAAAGTCTTTACATTTCAAAGATTTACAATGCCGTTGCTGCATAAACGATTTTGAAAGGCTTTACATTTCAACACAAACTCTATGAACTCACTCAACCTTTGTGTTGACACTTTTAGCATGTTTTATCTCAGGTATCTAAGGCATTCACTTCATGGCATGCATTTGGACACATCATGGAGTCGTGGTGACGACGCGTCTCACTTGGGTTTTACATACTTTAAAACATCGTTTGAATTGTAACAAACTTATTTCCGCACAAGTTGATTTTCATTTGGGACCTATACTTTGTAACTCTGATTATTGTATTAAATCAAACGATGTATTTTCCAAACGACACTTTAGGTCGTTCAATATAATTGTGATTGTGATGCTATGACAGTCAATCCCCAGGAATTCCATTCCGCTGCAAAACAGGTAATTTAGGGGTGTGACAGATTGGCATCAGAGCTACGGTTATAGAGAACTAGGTTGCATCATTGACCCTAGACTATAACTACATTATCATAGCATCTCATCATAAGTGCATGTTCACTCTACATGCGGTTTATACGTACATTTTTCGAGTTATTTACTTTCATTTCATATCGACTGTCACATGGATGCCCTTAAATACCCATCCCATTATCCTTTCCTCATACTCTAATGTGGAGAATTCCTTGTTATTCCCTATCACAATCTTTACATCAATTGACTCATCACCGATAACGCCGAATGCCGAGATAAACCCTTAAGTAGGGCAAGGTCACTCTCACTCCTTTGTTTCATCACTAACATGTCGAGTTACACGTTACTAACACATTAAGTCACTAAACTATTATACACTTGAAGCACTTACAACACCTCATAACCCATCTTTTCGGAACCCGTCGATTATTTTGAAAATAACCTCAAACTTACCATTTCTTATCACATCTCTTTGGAGTGTTTATTATTAACATCGGATTTTTGCTACGTCTCACATTTCCTCTTGTTTTGAAGAAGATATGGCACCGAAGAAAGCTACAGTTGAAATGACCCAAGCAGCTATTCAAAAGTTAGTGAATGATAGCATAGCTGATGCTTTAAGAGTCGAAAGGGAAACATTTGGCTGCCGTGCTTCTGAGGCCAGCAGCTGCTGCTCTGAAGCCGCTAGGCTAGCTGCGCTACTCTTGGAAATCCGGAGGATCGGAGTTAAGAGATGTTCGTACAAGGATTTCAAAAGTGGTGAGCCCACGAAGTTTAGGGGGCTGAAGGAGCCACCATGGTAGTCGATGGTTTGAAAAATTGGAATCCGTGTTTTTGCTTTGTAATTGCCCGGATGATAGTAAGGTCAAATTTGCTACAAGTACATTACTCGATGGAGCGTTGTCGTGGTGGAATTCATATGCTCAACCGATTGGAATGGAGAATGCTTTCAAGCTTACTTGGGAGCAGTTCAAGGGTTTGGTAACTAAGAAGTTTTGTCCTCGTACAGAAGTGAAAAAGTTGGAGACAGAGTTCTACGAACTAGTAACGATTGGGTACGATATTGACACATACATTCGGAGATTTCAGGAATTGGCCGCGTTATGCCCGTCGATGGTACCGGATAACGAGAAGTTGCTAGAGGCTTTTATCGGGGCATCCGGGTTGTCCCAGATCGCTGGAGAGAGAAAGCTGACGTGGCGCAGGTTGACCAAGGTTGTCCCAGGTCACGACTGGGACTAGCCTTAGAGACAGCTACAAGTAAGGCCACCTGTCACACTTACACAAGCAAAACCCAATGGGCTACACTTCACGTGGCTATTCAATGGTAACCCATCTTACGCATCCAGATGGCACATTAAACGATCCAACACGTGTCACCTTATTCCATATCCAAAAATTGGACCACAGTAAATCATACAAGCAACCAAGATTAATCCCCTCACGCACTCTCAAGTCACGACAAAAATGACCCATTTTACCTCTAGTCTAAACGAGTGGGTAAACCCGCGCGATGCAGCGGGATTACTTTTGTAGACGTGAATTTGGAACTGATAAATGACCGGAAAATTTATTTGTCTATTTATTTGGTTAGTCCTTGAATGACTTACGTTGCAAAGACAATTCAAACCTTAGTTTCGTGCCTACAAAGGACTTACTTTGCAAGAACACTTAAACCTTAGGGAATATTTTTGCCAAATTGCTATAAATAGCAATTAATGCTACAGGACTTACTTTGCAACGACAGTTAAACTTTAGGGACTATTTTTGCCATTTTGCCAAAGATAGCAATTAATGCTACAGGACTTACTTTGCAACGACAGTTAAACCTTATGGACTATTTTTACCATTTTGCCAAAGATATCAATTAATGCTCCTACTTTGAGTCATTTGTTCTCCCCATATTAGTATACTAGACGAGTACCCGCGCCTAGCGGCAGCGATATCTAGTTTTCTGCAAAGTTCCGATGACCCATAAGTTTCTTTCAACAAACTGTATTTGTAGCATTAGAGAATCGTTTTCGAATAACTACAATTCTGATGCGTGGTTGCATAGCAGCATAAATATATAGTTTTTTAAAAAATTATGTGGAGTCGATCTAAGTGTGTGAGTATATTTTTTAATAGGATTGTTTTAAGTTATAAAGATTTTTAGTAATAATAGATTCAAGCATTACAAAAAACAACGGTATTATGTAGTTTGCAATATTATATTGTAGTTTAGAGGTATAGCCAACATGTGTGACCGTTTTTTCTTGTTTTGTCAGTAATTTAGGCAGTGATAACTATTTTTTTTACATGTGTAACGTTTATCATTTGGTGTGTGGTTTTTAAAATTGTAACTTTGCAAATTGGATATCACCATATAAGATTATTTTGTACTATCAATTTGTATAGATATTTATGCATTGTTCAAAGCTATTTGTTTGAGGTACAAATAATTATCGCTAAAGATAACAATACTATTTATTTTTGTGATTTTAATAAACTTACATAACATTATTGATACACTGGACAAAGGCTATACAATATATATTAACTTTTAAACGACGATTCATATATGCTAGTCCCTTAAATGGTGCAAGAGCAACATTTTTTAAAATAACATTATACAAATGACAAATTACATGTGTCAAAGCAAAATAAACCATTACTTTGTCTCTCCTTTCAAAAAAATTGTCACGGGTTCCACAACTACTTCATCATTTCTCATATAATTTTGTCAAATTTGAAACCCGATTTCACCCGGGTGGTTCAACTGGTTGAACCGTTCCGATAAAAAAACAGGTCGATTTAAACCTAGTCAAACCGATAGGTTGGGTCGAAAAAATGTCAAATTAAACCGGGTCAGCCCGCCGGGTTTGAAGCGTCCGGTCAACTGGTATCGGTTTCAACAGGTCAACCGGTATCGGTTTCAACGGGTCAACCCGGTATTTCGGTTTTCAATTGGTTGTTTTTAATTTGGTAGATGTGCTTTAATTGGGTGTACAATGTGAATAAATTATTGTACTTTCAAGTAATTGGGTGTTTTAATAAAAGTATTAATTATATTGTTTATTTCTCTCTCCATTGACCATGTTTTCAACATTCAACTTTCAACATTTTTCACTTTTTCCACTTTGACCATTTTTCCATTTTATATAATATAGATATATATAATTTGAAAGTGTGACACGTGGCGTGTACAGTGATTTTGATAAGTTAAGGTAACTAAATTAGGTGGGACCAAGTAAGACCAGTTACGTTTCGCCACAAGTATTTGGTTTGGATAAACCAAAAATAATTACTTCTAGGCGAAATTTCATCAAATATACTACTAGATGATATATTTATTATCTAAACAAACGTTATGATTTCTTTCTATAATTATTGTAGAACGCGTTTTGTGAAAAGTGGAGGATATTCAGCAGCTAAACCAAATCTCTAACAGTTTTGGGCAGCAGCAACAGTAACAACAACTCCGGCAGCAGCAGTTCTCGCAACATTTCTGAGAGCTGTGTATTAGGGCGTGTTTGTTGAAACTAACAATAACAGTTATCAGTAAAGCTAACATTAAGCCATTAACAATAGCAATTTAGTTTATAAAAATATTTGGTAGAATAGTTGTATTTTTAATTTAAATATATAAAATGATGTAATTCTGAATGCTAGACGCTAAATATTTATTTAAAGAGCATTAAGAAACTAGCGTTTTTATAATTTTATAAATGTTATATGCTTTCTTCCGAACGAGCTTTGTAATAATAGTGCTAAATGTTAAATACTAAATGCTAATTGCTCTAAATTACTCTTAAAAAGTGTCTGACAAACACACCAGGGCCGTCCCATGAATCGGCAAAATTTTTGAAGGCCCTATACAAAATTATATAAAGAGTGTTGGAATTATATAACATGACATTCAAATAAATAATCACAAAACATCAAAGTAATCATGCGGAAGCGTATAAGATTTATTAATGAACAATTAATTAACATAAAAGAATATGCGTACCTTTTCTTGATTCTAGCCGAACAAGAATCAAATTCACAAACTAGCAACGGATGAACCCTAATTTGATTTAGTTAGGATTATGTGAATTACCCCTTACCGTTTTGTAATTCAATCCAAGATAATAACAATAGTGTGTTATTACTATGTTCTTGTACACACGTACTAAACCGAATTAAAGTAATGTTAGTTTTTAGTAAACGAATAACTTGATGTTGAAAAGGTTATGGATCGACACCCACAAAGGTGTGGCCGATCGGTTTGGACAAAAACACACACAAAACAATTTTTAGGGTTTAGCTTATGAGCACAAGAGATGGAAAAATAAAACCTCTAGCCTTGTATATATACACAAGCAAACTTGGTGAACAAGTTGGTTTTTCTTTCCTTGTTTTGCCCGTGGCGATCGGTATAGGAGTCCCCAAAGGGATTCCGGAACCTTCCCAACTATTGCAATTTAGTCCTTTTCCATAAACATTTAACGACCGTTAGTCCATTACATTAATTACATAACGTCCGTTAGTTATTTCGTTTAATAAATAAATAAATACAACATTTATATTTAATTATTAACTTTAAATTCTCATACGTAAAGTGTGCAATCCCATAGTCTCGAGTTCGATCCTAACTCACGTCTACTAATTTATATCCATAAAACTAGCAGCTCCCACTTGGATATATCTTAATAGAGTGATCACATTCGGTTAGCGTCTAGCAACACTTCGATGCCTCTAGTACAACTCGAGCAAGGCTTCTGGAAAACCTTTTAATGATTTCTCATTATTATTATCCTTTTGTTTCTAATACTGTGTAAGAAAGATATGGAATTAAGTCATTCTTTATAAAACTATTATGTTTCTCGTTTGTAATTGATTGACCAAGATTACCGAATCATCTAAACATATTTAGGGGAGATTTGGGTGCGGCCGCACAAACATCTTGTCAACCCTACAAGGGGCCCAGCAGTATTAAACTCCAAATAAATTTGAATGAACAAATTCTATCTTGACTACAAGAATAACCCACAAACTTTGTAACATTTATGAAAACAACCCTTATGACTACCAGTTACGTATAGCGTTAAGTTGCTTCACAGAAATGCACTACATTCATGACACTTATCTGGTATCTCAAGTCTGAGGATAACTATTCATAATTTACTTATAACAATATCCACAAAGTAAATTATGTAGTTGGGATAAGTCTTATATTCAATTCATTGAATATCATCTGAAATTGGTATGCATTCTCATCAATATAATTTCAAGTATATTCTACCACATCTCTCAGATTTTTCTTAATTTAATGATACTCCCATATCATTAATCGACAACGGACATTTAGAATAACTTAGTTACTCATAGATTAAACATGCAAATATAGGACAACAATATTATAAATGAAAATAAACATAATCCAAACTTTATTTCATTAAAATAATAAATGTTTTACAATATCCTTTATCCAAATACTAATCACAGTTATGCTTGAAACTTTTAGCTAAACGAAGTCCAATTTCATTGGCAAGTCCTACAAGCTTGTCTTTAGCTAAAGCCTTAGTGAGCGGATCAACTAAGTTATCATCTGTGTGAACTTTCAGTAGATTTATTTCACCTTCCTGGACTTGTTCCCGAACATAGTGATACTTCCGTAGAAAATGTCTGGTGCCCTTCATGACTCCAGGTTCATTGGCAAATATGATTGCAGCAGAATTGTCACAATACATATCAATAGGCAATTCAATTGAAGGCATAACACCAAGCCCTGAAATGAATTTCCTAATCCAAACAGCCTCCATTGCAGCTTCCGAAGCAGCTATGTATTCGGCTTTCGCAGAACATCGCATCGTACTCTGCTTCTTGCTCTTCCAGTCTACTGCTCCTCCATTGATGACAAAGACATAACCCGTCTGAGACTTCGTATCATCTTTATCACACTGCCAGGACGCATCACAGTAACCTGTAACACCAAGTTCGTGTGCGGATTTCCTCCATACAATAAAAACATATCTTTCGTATTCCTAAGATACTTTAGAATATGTTTAACAGACAATCCATGAAGTTCACCCGGATTCAGTTGATATCGACTGGTCATGTTTTGAGCGAACGCCACATCTGGCCTTGTACATCTCACAGCATACATAATAGATCCTACAGCAGAAGCATAAGGAACTTTCTGCATGCGTGCCACCTCAGCAGGTGTTGAAGCAAACATATCGCTACATAAGCCATGCTTTACTTCCATCGGCAAATATCCTTTCTTGGAATTTTGCATATTGAATCTCTTCAATATTTTATCAATGTAAGTGCTTTGACTTAAACCAATTAACCGCTTTGACCTATCTCGGTAGATCTTGATTCCCAGAATATATGCAGCTTCTCCTAAATCCTTCATAGAAAAACACTTCCCAAGATATGCCTTAACATTTTGCAAACTCGGAATGTCTTTTCCCATAATTAATATGTCATCGACATAAAGAATTAGGAAAATTACATTACTCCCACTAACTTTGTGATATACACATGGCTCATCAAGATTTTGAATAAATCCATACCTTTTGATTTCTTCATCAAATCTTTTATTCCATTGCCTTGATGCTTGCTTCAATCCATAAATAGACCTTTGAAGTTTGCATACACGGTTTAGAAATTGTGGATTCACGAACCCCTCAAGTTGCTTCATATAGATGTCTTCATCTAAGCGACCATTTAAGAAGGTGGTTTTGACATCCATTTACCATATCTCATAGTCATAGTATGCCGCTATAGCTATGAGAATTCTAATAGCTCTAATGTCCGCTACAGGAGAAAAGGTCTCCTCGTAATCAATGCCATAAGTTTGAGTAAAACCTTGCGCAACTAGACGAGCTTTATAGACGTGTACATTGCCATCCATGTCAGTCTTAATCTTATAGAGCCATTTACTTCCAACCACCGTGGCGTTTGGAGGTAAGTCAACCTCTACCCAGACTTCATTTTCTCTCATGGATTGCATTTCCCCATTCATTGCAACCTGCCATTTTGCCTTGTCAGGACTTGCCATGGCAGATTTATAACTAGTAGGCTCTCCAAGATCTCCTAACATAGTTTCCTCAACCTCTACGTTAAGACATAGACGTTCAGTGCACGCGCATTCCTTACGAATCTACGAACGGGAATCACTTCAACTTCTGGTGGAGGACCCGGACTATCGGTTCTACCTGGAAGTACGTTAGTGATTTCAGAAGGTAATGCATCTTCTTGATCATCTTCCAGATCATAAACTCTCCCACTGAATTCTTGAGATACGAGATCTCTTTCAAGAAAATCTCCATACCTAGCAACAATTACTTTATTTTCAGTTGGATAGTAAAAGTAGTAACCCATAGTTTCCTTAGGGTATCCTACGAAGATACACTTTGCAGATCTTTGTTGGAGTTTATCTGCTGAGTCACGTCTAACATACGCCTCGCAACCCCTGACCTTTAAATAAGACAGGTTAGGAGCTTTACCATGCCATATTTCATATGGTATCTTATCAACCTTCTTTGTGGGAACCATATTTAGAATGCGAACAACTGATTCTAAAGCATAATCCCAAAAGGATAAAGGTAGAGTGGTAAGATTAAACATAGATCGTATCATGTCCAACAATGTACGATTTCTTCTCTCAGATACACCATTTTGTTGTGGAGTATATGGAGAAGTGAGATTCTAGACAATTCCATTATCAGCTAAGTAATCTTTAAACTCTTGGCTTAGATACTCGCCTCCTCTATCGGATCGAAGAGCTTTAATCTTCTTTCCCAATTGCAGTTCTACTTCAGCTTTGAAAACCTTAAATGTTTCAAACACCTCATGTTTATGCTTAAGTAAATAAACATAACCATAACGGCTGAAATCATCAGTAAAGGTTAAGAAGTAGCTAGCACCTCTCTTTGACACATGTCTAAGTGGTCCACACACATCAGTATGAATAAGACCAAGTAGATCAGAAGCCCTCTCCATATTGCTATGAAAAGGTTTCTTAGTCATCTTCCCATATATGCATGACTCACATTTATCAAATGATTCATCATTGATATTTTGCAAAAGCCCTTCTTGTTGCAGCTTATGCATGCGAGCCTTGCCGATATGAGCAAGTCTACAATGCCAAAGATAAGAAGAATTCAAGTCTAACTTTATCTTCTTGTTAATGCTAAACATTGAATTATTATTATTGTTAGATTCATTTCCAATCACATCAATTTCAAACACACCATTCACAGTAATTGCTTTAAAATAAAATACACCATTTAAAGAAACATCAATTCCATTACTTGAAATAGTATGAGTAAAACCATCATCCAATAAAACTGAAAAGGAAACAACACCTCTAATTATATAAGGTGCGTAATGACAATTGTTTAATAACAGTACTAAGCCCGAAGGCAATACTAAACTAAACGTTCCTATGGCTTCAACAGCTGCATGTGTGCCATTTCCCACGTGCAGATATTGCTCCCCATAGGCAAGCTTCCTTTCCACTCTAAATCCCTGCAGTGTATTACAAATGTGAATACCACAGCCGTATCATATACCCGGAATTATTATGATTTAGAGTAAACAATTCAATGACAAATAAATTACCGAAGAACCTACCAAG
The DNA here is from genome assembly GCA_910596185.1 of Chrysanthemum makinoi. Classification (NCBI taxonomy): domain Eukaryota; kingdom Viridiplantae; phylum Streptophyta; class Magnoliopsida; order Asterales; family Asteraceae; genus Chrysanthemum; species Chrysanthemum makinoi. Next base: position 148,803,000 of record OU343218.1, read on the forward strand.
GACCCTTCATACTTCTTTTTATTTGCCCGCAATTCATCAAGATAGAGAGCACGGTTTCTCTTCCAATGCCCAACGCTCTTACAAGTGATGGCATGCTTGATCCTTTTAGGATTTTCCTTCCTAGGAGTAGGGTTCTTCTGTGTTGAGGTTGATAGGCCATCACTGTTTGCCTTCAACCTTTCCCTTACCCTTCCCCTTCTTGTTGTTCGCGACGCTGCGTTTTTGGCTTTTGGCTTATTCCTTCCAATCCTTCCACCACTGAATAGCAAGTACCTGGGCGGTAGGAACCTTTTGAGGCAACCCTTTCTCATAGTCAATTAACAATGCGTGTAGGTCAAGAATCTGTCTTCCCACGCAGTGCATATTGAAATTTCTGACAAAACCATTGAAATCCTTGTTAAGGGATCGATTAATCAGATTCACAACCATGTCATCATCATAAGTTTTGCCAAGTGCTTTTAGCTGGTCCATGTAACCTTTCATTTCCAGTACATGAGCACTCACGGGTTTACCCTCACCTTGCCTACGGTATTATGCTTGTAACGCGTCGGTCAAGTCGTAAATCTCGACGGCAGCTGGTTTCTCAAACATAGTCCGAAGTTCATTGAGCATATTAAATGGGAAATAATGTTCAAACTGCTTTTGAAAAGCAGATTCCATTGTTCCCAACATAAGACAAGCCACATCATTATGACGCTTATACTCAAATTTCCAAGCATCAATTTGAGCTTGAGTAGTTTCAGGACCAGTTGGTTGTTCAGGGCAAGGTTCATAAAGATATTTCAACCGGTCAGCAACTCTATAGACAATTCTCAAAGAGCGGTGCCAATCATTGAAATTCTTAGAGCCAGTAAACTTTTCTCGATCAAAAAAGCTTTTGAACGCAGAACTTAGTGCAATGTTAGTGTTATCGTTATTTTGAGCCATTTCTGAGAAAAAGTTCAAGTATTTGTATTTTCGATAATACAACTTTTCAAGAAAATAAAATATACCCAACGGTAATATAAACATATAACCATATAATTTTCTCGAAAACTAGGATCCAAATTATCATAGGTTTATCACATCAGTTGATCTGCTAGCAACGAACGCATATAATAAGGTAATCTGTCGAACATTAATTGGCAAACAATTTCCAACTCCTAGATCATTATGGGATTTATATTTTCTAACGCTATTGCAAATATAAACATGTTTCATCCCATCTTATGCCTTGAGTCCATATCTCACTTACTACTCAATTTAAGTGTCTAACTTAAAGAACTGCAAATATGTCCATGTAAGGTCTGACTTTACATAGAGATTTACCTCTCCATTACAATCTCGCCAAGTACTGTCACGACGTAAATTGCAACTTCAAGTGTCCCTTTAATTAGATGGCATGAAACTTAATTTACAAGGGTACTAGTTTTGATTTGTAGCATAATTTTAATAAAAAACTTTTTATTACCAATTCATAAAGATCAAATTATCAAAGTTTTGATTGAGGTATTGGGTTCACCGATCAAGAAATTTAGTATTAATTATCATCCATTATACCGTACTTTTGCATAAGTGTAAACACTTAGTGTTTCGGATAATTACCACCGAAGTGGCGCATGGAATTAAAACTAATTCGCCCTTAAGATGAGCTTGCACATTTTATGGCTTACTAAGTAGCTCATTTCGAACTTACAGAGGGAGGAGGACCGGTAAGCGAAGCATAACCTAAGACATCCTTTCATTAATGTGCACTTCTTTATTAACTCCTTTATAGTTCATTCTAATGGGTGAGCCGTTCAGACCATTTGTACCAAAGTCACCAATCAATTAAACTATGAAAACTTAACTCTTCCAAAACAAATCAAATTTCGTCATTGTTTAGTCCGTATTATTTTTCTATTCAAAAATTACCCTTTGCTTAAACTGTCGCATATAATAAACAAACAAGTAATACCAATAAAAAATAAACTACTAAAAAACAATGCGCACATAATAAACAATTTATACGTGTAAACAAGTAGCCACATGCAACTTATTCAATAAAACCCTATTAATAATCAATTTCTAGGTTAAATTTAATGTATATATTAATTAGGGCTTTCACTCCAGCGATAGAAAGTGAGCCACATACATCGACGAATCGATTGCGTAAACCCATAATTAATAATATACCAAATTGCACATAATTGATTCATTAATTATACATAATTGGAGTCTTCCCAAATTCAAGATTTATCGTAATTAAATATGTCTCAACAATTTAAACAATTATCAAAGCAACTTATCCATGACTAACATGCATGTATAATCATGGATATCATAACAATTATACACATAAGTCACAAGATCGCATATAAAAATTCCATAACACATAACAAATTATTCACGAATTAATCACGTAATCAATATTAATTCTAGGTTTTAATAAGGTTAGCAAACAATTTTCAAAACCCTAAAATTTATACATGTGTCGACTTAAAATAAATAGGGGAACGCCCCAAAAATTAAAAAAAAAAATCGACCAAACATAAATTAAACATAAACCCTAGATAAACATAGCAAACAACATACAAGTATTTGTTTTATTACGCGTTTATGTAATTAATTACTCATTAAAACCAATGACCCGTGATGCCACTGTTGGAATTATATAACATGACATTCAAATAAATAATCACAAAACATCAAAGTAATCATGCGGAAGCGTATAGGATTTATTAATGAACAATTAATTAACATAAAAGAATATGCGTACCTTTCTTGATTCTAGCCGAACAAGAATCAAATCCACAAACTAGCAACGGATGAACCCTAATTTGATTTAGTTAGGATTATGTGAATTACCCCTTACCGTTTTGTAATTCAATCCAAGATAATAACAATTGTGTGTTATTACTATGTTCTTGTATACACGCATCTAAAACCGAATTAAAGTAATGCTAGTTTTTAGTAAACGAATAACTTGATGTTGAAAAGGTTATGGATTGACACCCACAAAGGTGTGGCCGATCGGTTTGGACAAAACACACACAAAACAATTTTTAGGGTTTAGCTTATGAGCACAAGAGATGGAAAAATAAAACCCCTAGCCTCAGTATATATATACAAAGCAAACTTGGTGAACAAGTTGGTTTTTCTTTCCTTGTTTTGTCCCTTGGCGATCGGTTATAGGAGTCCCCAAAGGGATTTCGGAACCTTCCCAACTTTTGCAATTTAGTCCTTTTCCATAAACATTTAACGACCGTTAGTCCATTACATTAATTACATAACGTCCGTTAGTTAATTCGTTTAATAAATAAATAAATACAACATTTAAATTTAATTATTAACTTTAAATTCTCATACGTAAAGTGTGCAATCCCATAGTCTCGAGTTCGATCATAACTCACGTCTACTAATTTATATCCATAAAACTAACAAAGAGGCCTTTCGTTAAACAAATGTTATATATAAAGTGTCACCGTTTATAAGATATAATGCAATTAGTTATCTAAACGTTCTAACATATTACTCGTTTAAGATATTTTCTCATCTAAATATTTTTTTTTCATGAAAAATATATGTACACATGCATAAAATTATTAACTCAATTTTAAGGCCTAAAAATTTTAAAGCTCAGTGTTTCGGCTCACCTTACACCACTCAAAGCGGATATGCACACCCTTACTATTTGGAGAAGTTTATTAAAGGTTATGGTCATTGTTTAATTATTTTAAAGAGTAAATTACACCGTTGTTCCGTGGTTTCCCAAATCATACGGTAGTCCGTTGCTTTGCTTTTTGCTACGTGGTTTTACATACGCTGTTGATTCAACAGCGTTATCTTTTCGTTATCTCAATGGCGTTAGTCTAACCAGCGTCACTGCAGCGTGGACTAACGAGCCATTGAATAACGAAAAGAAATAGCGGCTTAGCGATCAAGACGTGGCATTGCAATATCCCACGAAGGCAAAAAAAAAAACGAAGAACTACGGTGATATTGGGGCAACAATTCAATGCATTACTTCTGAATGGTATTCAGCGCCACGCCGAGGAAGCGGATATGAAACACACCCATACACTATTTTAGTAGAAGTTTATTAAAGGTTATGGTCATTGTTTAATTATTTTAATTATAAAGAAAAGGAAAATGATAAATGGACCTAACTATAGAGGCCTAAAAGGAGACCTAATGTATAAATATATTTATACGATATAGTATTGTACAATATATTTATCATTATCTCTTTTTAGCCTATTTAATGAGCCATGTATCATCATCACTCTAAAGAAAATTCATAAAGGTTGTACTCATGTGAGCTTGATAGAGGACATTGATCAGTTGCTACATTTATTGGCCTATACCCCCTATTAATAATATTCATGGACCATTAATTTGCCCAATTTAGTAATTTAATATTATTTTTTTCTGTAAATGATACCACTATGGTCTATGGTGCTGGATATGAAGATAAGAGTGATCATACATGTGCCTAATTAAATAGAATAAAAGGAGATTACAATGCATGTATGCAGTACTGAGTAGCACGTACAATGCATTTATGCATTAAGTCTCCTTTGCAGGCCTCTAGTTAGGTCCATTTATCATTTTCCTGAAGATAGAGTGATGATACATGTGCCTAATTAAATAGACCTAAAAGGAGACTTAATGCATAAATGTATTTGTACAGTGCTGATGTACAATATATTTATCATTAAGTCCTTTTAACCTCTATAGTTAGGTCCATTTATCATTTTCACGAAATAGAGTGATGATACATGTGCCTAATTAAATAGACCTAAAAAGAGACCTAATAGAAGTTTGAAGATAATGAAGTTTTTATTTAAAAAAATAGAAGATAAATTTCGAAAAAATTTAAAGAGAAAAAAGATGATGGTATTTTGGTCTTTTCATATTTAACACGGAGTAATCAACTTTATTAATTGTAAAGTAATAAAGTATGATAATTGAATATGAAATTTAAAAGAAAAATAAGTTCTTCATTTTCGGTCTTCACTTTTTGACATGTTACGTAAATTATTTGTTAAACTAAAATTACCTTTCAGTTGCACGTGGAGCATGATTTTTTTCTGGTTAAAATTCACTTCAAAATGTTTTTGATAACCACAGAGTACAAATTAAGATACTTATTTATATTCTTAGAAAAATTATACCAAATATTCATTGCAAACAAAATTACAAGAGCGCAACTCATTGTCAACTGTGTATAAAATGGACATGATTCTATAATCCTATATCTATATGTTGCGTCTTAAACTTATCATTTAATAAACTAAAATAAAACAAAATACACACGTAATTACTTTAATTAACACGTAACGAAAATCACGGTTAATTTACCAAAACATAAGAAAACAACCTTATCCACTATGAAAACCATTATAAAAGCAAACCAACACATAATTGGTTCATCACATATCTCACAACATTTTCAACACACCCTCTACACAACACAACTTTATTCACAAACCAACCGTAACATAACATCAATGGCAGCATCAAAAACATATTATTCTAGACCAAACTATCGTTTCTTTGAACCAACCAGTCCAGCCATATCAGACTCGTCATTTGAATTAGACGAGTCTGATATCTGGACCGTTTCCGTGTCACCAGAGACACGGAAAACAATACCCACGTCACGTTTCACGAAAAAATTTTCTGTGAAACGGACGCAGAAGATCAGCGAGGACAGCGTCCTCGCTGCCGGTCAGTGTTCCTGACTGGTCTAAGATACTAAAACAAGATTATACGGAAAATAGATGTAGTAGTGATGAGGATGATTTTGATATTGAAGATGATGAAGATCGTATTCCGCCTCATGAGTTTTTAGCGAGGACGAGAAATGCGCCATTTTCGGTGCATGAAGGAATTGGTAGGACACAAAGGAAGAGATTTGAGTCGAGTTCGTAATGCCATTTGGGCTAAAACCGGATTTGAAGATTAAAAGATAATAGTGGACATTTATATTGAGACTGATATGATATAACTATTTTTTTGTTAATGTTATTTGGTTAATTTAGTTTGGTGATATCCAATTTTAAGGATGGTGAATTGGTTTCTGGATTTTGATATGAAATGCAATTTTTTGCTTTTATGTTTTGTTTTTGTGAAAACACGGCAGGGTGTGCTTGGGAATAATTAAGGGACCTACTACCGTTGCACCCCCTAGAAAAATTTTAGGGGGTGTGAGGGTTTCTCTCTCCTCCTGCCGCCTTTTTGTCTTCTTCTCTTTTCTTTCATTACGTTAGCACCACAGAACCCAATGAAGTATATCTTTTTTTTTGTTTTATTAGGTGGCCTTCCTTTTTTTCTTTTTGTTTTATTTTTATTATTTTATTTAATTGTGAGTATTTTTTTGTGTGATATATTTAATTTGTATAGGTTTAGTTTTTATATGTATT